>BSBK01006716.1:0-156268 GCA_027943335.1 Chamaecyparis obtusa
TATATATATCTATATACATATATATATCACATATATATATATATCTATATACATATAATATATTATATATATATATTACATATATATATATATATATAACATACATATATATATATATCTATACATATATATATATATACAATATATATATATATATATATATAATATATAATATATATATATGTATTATATATATAAGTATACATATATATGTATACATATATATATATATATCCTATATATATATATGTATACATATTTATATATATATAATATACACACACACACATATATATATATATATAACATAATATATATATAACTAATATATATGTATACTATATATGAATATATATATGTATAATATATATATGTATATATATGTGTATATATATATAAGTGTGTATATATATATATATATATATATACATATATATATATAAATCTATATATATATAATATATATATATATATAATACATACATATATATATATATATACATATATATATATATACCTATACTATCATAATATATATATATATATATACATATATATATATATATTATACTATACATTATATATATATAATATATACATATATATATATATCTAAATATATACTAATATATATATATATATATACATATATATAATATACTATACATATATATACTATATATATATACATATAATATAAATATATATATACATATATATATATATATTATATAACATATATATAATATATATAATACTATATATATATATATATATATATATATATATAAATATTATATATGTATATATATATATATCGCACGCATCATAGTAGACATTTTAGGAATGTGATGTTTATGTATATGGCATAAAATCAAATCAAATCAAATTGTTAGGGAAATAATTAGGTTTAATGTTGTAAAATAGATAAAATAGTATATATATAGTTATAAATTATAAATTACTTAAAAAATAATTTAAAATTGGTAAGAGTTAGGGTTAATAGGACAGTTTAATGTTATGAGTTAGGCTTTGGGTAAGAGTTACAGTTAGGGTTAGGGTTAGGGATAGGTGAGAGTTAGGGTTAGTAAGATATTTTTACGTATGAGTTTAGGGTTCAAGTATGAGTTAGGCTTAGGGTTAGGGTCTACGGATAGGATGAGATGTTAGGGTTAGTAGGACATTTTAGCCTATGATTAGGGTTGGATAAGAGTTGTAATTAGAGTTAAGGTTACAGATAGGGTGAGATTAATGATGTGGTTAGGGATATGATGTTAGGTTTACAATTATGATTACAATTAGGGTAAGGGATTAGGGTTAGGGATACTAATATAGTGAGGTTAATCGTGGGTTAAGATGAGATGCAAAATGTTGAGTTTGGATTAGTATAAAATAATTTTGAAAACTAGGTAAGAGTTAGGGTTAGTAGGACATTTTATGTTATGAGGTTAGGGTTTGGGTAAGAGTTACAGTTAGGATTAGGTTAGGGATAGGGTGAGAGTTAGGGTTAGTAAGATATTTTATAGTATGAGTTAGGGTTCAAGTAAGAGTTAGGCTTAGGGATAGGGTGACATTTAGGGTTAGTAGGGCATTTTTACCCTATGAGTTAGGGTTAGGGGTAGGGTGAGATTAATGATGCAGTTAGGGGATATGATGTAAGGTTTACAAATATGATTACTATACTCATATTTAGTGTAACATTAAGGTTTAAGATTAGGGTAAGGGATTAGGATTAGGGTTACTATATACATGAGGGTTATCGTGGGTTAATGATCAGATGCACAATGTTGAGTTAGGGTTAGTAGGACATTTAACATAATGAGTTAGGGTTCAGGTAAGAGTTATAGTTAGGGTTAGGGATAGGGATAGGGTGAGAGTTAGGGTTAGTAAGATAATTATATAGAATGAGTTAGGGTTTGAGTAAAAGTTAGGCTTAGGGTTAGGGTTAGGATAGGGTGAGAGTTAGGATTAGTAGGACATTTTACCCTATGAGTTAGGGTTCAAGTAAGAGTTATAATTAGGTTAGGGTTAGGGATAGAGTGAGATTAATGATGTGGTTAGGGATATGATGTTAGGTTTACAAATATGATTACTATATTTAGTGTAACATTAAGGTTTAAGATTAGGGTAAGGGATTAGGATTAGGGTTACTAATATGGTGAGGGTTAATCATGGGTAAATGATGAGATGCACAATGTAGAGTTTGGATTAGTATTAGGGTTAAAATATTGGTTAAGGTTAGTATGATAAATAGGGTTAAAAAAAATAGTATATATATTATATGATTAGAGTTATGATTAGTATTATATTTAGCTATTTCATGAGGGTTTAATTGTGGGTTAATGATATGATGCATAGTGTTATGTTTGGATTAGTATTGGGTTTACACCAAAAAAATTAGTATATATATATATTTTAAAATGAGAAATTATTATAATAAGTTGACAATGAGTAAGAGTTAGGGTTGAGTAGGTCATTTTGTGCTATGACCTAGGGTTCAAGTAAGAGTTAGTGGTAGGGATAGGGTTATCGATAGGGTGAGAGTTTAGGTTAATAGGATATTTAACATTATGATTTATGCTTAAAGTAAGAGTACATTCAATTAGGGTTAGGGTTATGATAAGAGTTATGATTAGTATTATATTTAGTTATTTCATGAGGGTTAATCATGTGATGCACAGTGTTATGTTTTGGATTAGTATTAGGGTTAAAATTAAAAAATAATATATATATATATATATATATATATATATATATATATATATATATAATATATATATATATATATATATATATATATATATATATATATATCTATATATATATATATATATATATATATATATATATATATATATATATAAATATATATATATATATATATATATATATATATATATTATATATATATATATTTAAATGATAAATTATTATAATAAGTTGACATCAGATAAGAGTTAGGGTTAGCAGGTCTTTTTGTGTTATCACTTAGGGTTCAAGTAAGAGTTAGTGGAAGGGTTAGGGTTATCGATAGGGTGAGAATTCAGGTTAATAGGATATTTAATGTTATGATTAGTATTATGATAAAAATATTCATGCAGGTTAGTATGAAAAATAGGGTTAACCATCAAATCAATAATATGATTTGGGGTTGATATGTAGTGTTATGGTTACAAAGAGGGTTATGGTTTAACCTATTAAAGGTTAGTATAACCCTCGTGGTTAGCTTTTGACCAATGGTAAATGACACAATTATGGTTTTGATTAGGATTAAATTGTCACCTTACGAGTATGACATAAATAAGTAATTATAATGTTAACGATAACATATTAGTGTTAGGGTTAGGGTTATGATTAGGGATAGGATTCTATGTTTACAGTTAGGAATAGTATCATATTAAGGGTTACTATAATCGTGATGTTTACCATTATAATTTTCAACTTAGGAGTACAATTAGGCTATTCAACATGTTGGATAGGGTAAGGATTAATTTAAGATTGTGTGTAGTATTAGGATGTACCATATATAGTTAGGGTTAAATCATAAAATGATATAACTTATAATGAATAAATAATAATATAACTTATAATGAATAAATAATAAATTTGTCAAATTGTATTATACAAACTAACATACTAAAACAAGGGCACAAAGTTCCACCTATATTACTATCACACAAGAAAGATGATTCTACATTTATTAGTAACATAAAGTTTTAAAAAGCCTAAATACAATTTATATAAATATTTTTTTACTAAAAAACATGTTGTAAATGTTCAATTGTTCTTTCCAGCATGTGGTAAATAAAACTCAATTTTATAATTAAATTCAAAAATTATATTAATAATCTTTAACAAAATAGCTAGTAGATTGCAAATGTTTAATGTTTAATTGACAAGAGTAATAAATGTTTAACCCAATTGTTCTTTTCAACATGTTAATAATAAAAGTCAATTGTACAATCAACTCTAAAAATCTAAATATAATGTATATAAATAATACTGTACTAATATACTACAAATGTTTATTTATTTATTAATTTTTGCAATGTTTAATTATTCATTAATTTTTAAAAATTAAACAATTTCTTATTCATTAATTTTAAAAAATTAAACAATTTCTTCTGTTAAGAATGAGATTCGAACCCATGCCCTTGGACTAATTATCAAAACCCTGTACCTCAAATGCAAACCATAACTCAAACCACAGCCCGTATTGAACAAATGACTACCCAGATCCGTAGTCAGCAACTAGCGGATAGTCATGATATTTCCCAAATTGCTCCCACTGTCACTACTAGTGTCCAACAAGTCCTTTCCAATCAAACTCCTAAGTCCTCAGCTCCTGTATGTAACTTTCCTGACTCATCTCACGATGTAGCCAGACTCCGAAGTCAATTTCAAGGTAAATCTTTATCCTTGAATGTTCCAAAACCCAAGTTACAAGAGTTTGATCCTACAACAGGATAGTGGAAGAATGTCAATATGGTCCACCATAATATTCAACAGATGCATGATCCCTTACAAGTCATTTCTGAAAATGTTCCACCATTGTTAAATTTTGATACATATGATCCCACTAAAAACAAAGCTACTGTTGATGCATTAAGAACATGGGTTGATAATGCTATTTATACACAATCCCTGTCAACAGAACAAGCTTTGAGAAAAGCTTTAAATGTTGTCACTGGTATTGCTAGATCTGCATGGGATTCTTTGAAATCAGAGTATAAAAATGATTTGATCAATGATGGTGTTAACAGTGTTTGTCAAGCACTCTACATAATGTTTGTAGGTCAACATGATAATGAGCAAAGAGCTGCTCATACAAGATTTTGTGAAAATCATCTGTGTGACATGAAACAATTAGATGCATATTGTAATGAACAATATCTCAATTTTTATCAGTCAGGTCAAACCAACAATAATCAATGGATGTATAATACTTTTCTTGAAGGATTCCCTAGTCAAGTTCAATCTTACTACAGAGAGAAGATTCTTCAAAGTATTATGACCACACCTGACATGTCTCTTAATGATGTGACTTTCCCACAATTAGTTCAGTTTATCAAAGAGATTAATAGTCAACTGTGCAGTGAAAGGTTGAATCGGAAGAAGAAGAAAGATGTTCTTCCCTTTGTTAAAAAAGATTTGTGTCAATGTAGTCATTCTTATGGTTGTTCTGGACACAAGAAGAGTTTCAAATTAGGCAAGAAATATTCTAAGAAGTTTAATTATTTCCCTAAGTCTTTTAGGAGAAAAAGAAAGACTTACCTGAGAAATAGGAAAAAAGTGCATCATAAGAAGTTTAAACCTGTATGTTATATTTGTAAAGGTGCACATTATGCAAATAAATGTCCAAATAAGACCAAGAGAAATTCCAAGAGAGTCAGACGACTGACTCAAGATGCTCTGGACACCCTTCCTTTAACAGAAGTTAAAGAAGCCTCTGATTCTGATGATATTAGTATCACTGATATCTCAAGTGAAGATGATCTTCAAGTTTTAAATGTTCATCAGGGTTCAGAATCAGATTATCAAGATGTTAAATCTGAAGAATCATCATCTTCAGATTCTGATATTTCATTCATGTGTAATATGTTTAATTTAGATTATGGGAGACTTCGTGGAAAGTCTCTCACTCAAGTGAATCCTAATTGGCTAAAACCAAGCCCCGAACAACAATTGCAACAACTTAGAGTAAAAGCACAGCAAATAGAAAGCAGAAGGAAACAATTTCTGACACCCTATCAACATCAAAATTTGATGATTGAGCTTCAGAAATTAGAATCAGATAGACAGAAATTGTGTGAAACTCATCCTGAGTTATCTGATGTTCCTGATCTTCATTGTTATGAATCTCTACAGGAACTAGGAGAAAGTTCTAAGCCTTCTCATGGATATATTCCTTGTCCTGCTGCAGAAAAAGCTTTTGCGAAAAGCTCTAGAACAATTTGGTTGCAAAATCATCTAGCATTTCTTTATACAGTTAAAGCTGATGTGTTGAAAGAAATTGCTAGTGTGCAGAATGAACTCCACGAGGAAAAGTATACTTCTCTTGATAACTATTTAGTTCAAAATGAGAAAGCCCAAGAGCCTCCACCAGATGAACCAGTTGAAGCAATTGAAAAGAAAGCCTTTGCTTATTTGTAATGTATTTCCAATCCTTGTCCAGCTTTCCTGCTTACCATTAAAATCCCTGGTATCAAGGCATATACTTTATGTGCTCTTTTAGACTCTGGTGATGATTGTAACATTGCTCGACCTCAGTGTTTTCCTCTTGATTTTTGGTTACCTACAACTACTACTATTCATTCGGTAACCCATAAAAACAATCCTATTAGGTCTCAGGCTTCCATTCCCAAACAATTTTCCAATGCTGTTTATCATACGACATTTTTTACAATATCCAGTTAAACAATATGATTGTATTATTGGCAGTCAGACTTTGCAAGAATGGAGTCCTTATACTGTTGGTGTCCTTGGTACAACAATCACCTTTTCCTTTGGCAGTGTTCCTCAGATCAATGAACATCGTGCCTATAGCCCTAAATTATCTTTGCCTGTTCCTCCTTCCATGGTGTTACCCCGGTTCCCGTGTGTGGTTTGTTAACCAGTCTCTTTCTACCCAGGGGGAGTTGGAACAAATTCAACAAGATTTTACTGCAACTGTCTTAACCAAAGATCTGTAGAAATATGATTGATAGTTTGTCTGCACATTACCTATGAAACAGGATACCGATGGTAATGATCAATTTCCAAAATACAAAGCCAATTACTTTATTCTGTCAAGAGCTGAACAGGAATTGTGTGAAAAAGAAATAACTGATTTGCTAGAAAAGAAACTGATTAGACCCAGTTCTAGTCCTTTCTCTTGCCATGTGCTGTATGTTCCGAAAAAAGATGAACATGGTAATGAAATTGCTGAGAAAAGATTAGTTGTCAATTACAAGCCTTTAAACAGTTGTCTTACCAACAATCAACATCCTTTTCGCAGCAAGGATTATATTTGGCAACGTATACAAGGTTGTAATGTTTTTAGTAAATTTGATTTAACAAAAGGTTTCTGGCGGATATCAGTACAGGAGAAGGATCACTACAAAACTGCCTTCTCAGTGCCCCAAGGTTTGTTCTAATGGAATGTACTTCCATTTGGTATCAAGACAGCTCCCTCTATTTTTCAGAGTTTCATGGATAGAATATTTGCTCCATATGCTAAATTTATTCAACCTTATATAGATGCTATTTTAATCTTCAGTCAAGATTTTAAATCTCATCTAGAGTATTTAAAGAAGTTTCTGTCTATATGCCAAACTCATGGAATTTGTTTAAATCCTACTAAATTGAGTTGGTGTATAGAAAGTTTGATTTTCATCGGTACACGCATTGAACCCAATGGTAAGCTCTACCCTCAAGATCATTTGTTGAAAGCTATTCATGAGGTTGAGGTAACAGATAAGAAAATCTTACAGAGATTTCTAGGTATGGTAAATTATGTTGCTGGTTATTTTAAGAATATTGCAGAAGCCTGAAAAGAGCTCAATAAGCTTTTAAGGAAAAATGCTCCTGCCTGGTCTGATAAACATAATCAGGGTATAGCAGACATAAAGCAACAATGTCAAGATCTGCCACCTCTAAGAATACCTGGAAAAGGAAAAATGATAGTACAGACTGATGCTAGTAATGAAGATGGGGTGCTATACTTTTAGAAGTTGTTGAACATCAAGGTCACTCGAAAGAAGAAATTGTCAGATTTGAATCAGGTACTTTCAAAGGTTCTGAAATGAATTATCATTCAACTCATAAAGAGTTACTTGCAGTTGTGCATGCCTTTGAAAAGTTTCAATTATTTATTGGTGATCAAAGATTTGTTTTAGGAAGTGATCTTCAAAATTTGCCTGGATTCTTCAAGAAAGAATCTAAGAATAAGGTTGTTAGAGCCCGATTACTCAGGTGGGCACAGTTTTTAGATACCTTTGAATTTGATACAGAATATATTGAAGGTACTAAAAATGTTCTTGCAGACTTTCTCAGTCATGAAGGATGTTTGAATAACATCAACAGTTTGAATCAATTTGTTTATCATGAAGATGAGCTTCAAATTCTTCAGCCTCATCTTAGAGATTCTGTTACTGACAGTCAACAAGATATTTTGTCTAATTTGCAGATTATTTTATATGATCAACCTGGATCATGGGAACAATGGATTCAAGGAAGAGATGTCCTGAGATGTGAAGAACAAGCAGTCCAAGAACTTCAAGATCAGCATGTTCGTAGTATCAGTGCTCCAGTCTCTGATATACAGGTATATCAGCCTAATCTTAACACTGAATTAGAAGCTGAGCAAGATAATATTGTCCTTCACCTTTATGCAAATATTTAGGAC
This sequence comes from Chamaecyparis obtusa, assembly GCA_027943335.1. NCBI lineage: Eukaryota > Viridiplantae > Streptophyta > Pinopsida > Cupressales > Cupressaceae > Chamaecyparis > Chamaecyparis obtusa. Next base: position 8,387 of record BSBK01006716.1, read on the forward strand.
CTTGCCGATGGTTATGAGAATCAAAGATATCAGGTGATACTTGCTGAGTTTAATAATGTTCCGGTTCCTGAATATAATGTCAGAATTATCAGAGAAAGAAAGGAAAGTTATAATTTTGTTAGTCATGTTAATTGGAATATTGATACTCTGTCTGTTTCCAAATCTATTTATTATGATTTGAGAAATCTTCACTTTGCTGCTTCCAAAAATTTGTTGACAGATTCTATTATACAGAAAACACCTTGTCAACCATCAGAACCAGATATAAAAGTTTTCTTGCAGCACTCTCAGACAGGTACTACATCCTTTGAATGGCCAGTTCATATTCTCAGTAGTACTCATATTCCACATCAAAGAAGATGGCTATTTGAAGCAAATCCGTTCAAGAATTTCTTCAGAGGCGTATTTCCTCACTCTCATGATTTTCTCCTTGCAGTGAATAACTATGGTTACTTGTTTAAACTAATTTTCCATTCATATTTGTCAAATCCTATTAATCAGTATATCTTTGACCATTATGGTCCATCTCAGTTACAAGTTGACACCATGGAATTAAGAACTCTGTATCATTTTGTCACCACAAGAAAGCCAATCTGGATTTTCACCAGATTTCAAACTCTTCCTGAATACCACAGTGATAAAGCATTTGTCCGTTTAACTCGCAGTATTCTCTGGCATGAAGAAACTTTGGAAGAACGCCTAGAGAATCTCAGTCAAAGATCGGTTGATGATAGTGATGATGAAGAAGGTTTTGTTTGGTCACGCTGATGTCATCAACAACATAAACTTAATAAGTGGGGTTGTCACTTATCTGAGCAACCTTCCTCTCAGAAGGAAAAGGAGGCATGGACCCTACCACGGTATAAAGGAGGTTAAATACTACCTTAAAGTATTACGAGTTATCCTTCTCGTGTCAAAAAGATGTTGTTCTCATTCTCTTGTCACTGTTCTATCTCATTCCTGGCGAGATTTCTGCAAGAGAATGTCTGCTTTAATAAAGTAGCTTTTGGAGATGCTTCACCGACAATGTGATAAGGTTCCTCATAAGATGAAAATGTGTCATCTTTCTATGGAAGGATTTCAAAGCTTGTAAAACTCTTTTGAAACTAAAAGACAGTTCCTTGCCTATAAAATGAATGCAATCCTCACTTTCAAGATCAAGTTTTAGTCAGAGTGTCTCTTAGGATAGAAGGTCTTTAGAATTGCAATAGGTTCTAGACAACATAGAGAGTATGCTCTCTTCCTTGAAGGAAGATCAGAAATCAGACTGCTAATCTGGATATAGTATGTCTACAGAATCAGAGTCCTGTAAGGAAGTGATTTGCAGTATTATAATCCTTGTAATTATTATCATAGGTATTGGCCTATATGTCTTATGTAAGCACCCGATGTAATGATATAGATGTGTTTTGCTATTTCTCGGAGCTTGTGTCAAAGTTGGTATCAGAGCCTGTTTCTAAATAGACTTTTACTTTGAGTTTTATTCAGAAGTATTGTATTCGTTATTCTGGATTAAAGGTCAGTATTTCTTTGGTGTTCTATTTGGGTTGTTGCATGAAGTAAGTCCTCGTGTTATTAGCTGTGTGAGGCATTTAGAGGCAGGGAAGGTAGCGCTCTTTCATACCCCGCGTGATAGAACAAACCAAGTTGGTAGGCTTCCAGAATACTCAGAATGAAAGCAATACTGAAGAAGAAGAATTTGTAATTTTAAGTTCTATTTTTGATACTGTTCAAAATATCATTCTAGATAATCCTTTTCAGTCTGATCTGAATAGTTTAGAACTTCCAAGTGAGCGTTTCAAATTGCCTACTAAGAAGTGGAATGATCTATATGGTGATTTAGGTTTCTTGTCTTATAAGTCTAAGTCCGTCTATAAATTAATTGAACTGCAAGTAGTAGTGAAAAATGATCAGCCACATAGTTATATAAATCTTCTGTCAAATAAGGAAATTCAAAATTTGGTCCCTTAGGCCAAGCAAAAAAATGGTTTCAAATATCTGCATATAGGAAACATTATAGCTGGTGTTGAACCACGATATAGAAAAGGTATTCTAGCCACAGTTATGATGACTTTGCTTGATGCACATCACAATAGATATTCAGATATGATAATGGGAGGTATTTCTGCTCCTACGGCTGCTGGTGCTACCGTTTTCGATGTTGTCCCTAATTTTACTATTAGTCTTCTAGATGACCATTTAGATAAAGTTCTCATGTTTCAATTTGGTACACAATATCTTGACATGAAAACTGGCTCAAGAACACATGCTTTGTTCATTGCTTTATATGGTCAGTTGTTTAATACAACTATACCTGTTGTGAAAGATCCTAGAGGAGATAAGGCTCAAGAAAAATACTCCTTACTATGGCAAACTAAGAAAAAAGGAGCTCAATTAACTGTTCCCAAGATGGTTAATCTATCTGATATAAAGGTTCCCAAGGAATGGATCATTGATGTTCGAACCCTTAAACAGTTAGATATTCCTCAAAATCTTACTGTGATATCAGATGTTCAGGAAAGTGCTACTGAAGCACGTATCTCTTTTGCAAGTGAAAAGCTTTCAGCTTCCAGTTCTGCTAGTTCTTCATATAAAGACCATCTTTTAGCTAGATCAGGATCTACTTTATCTAGGAAAACTTTGTGTTCCCATCCTGATGCTGTTCCTAATCCTCATGGTCCTTTATATTGTACTATCTGTCATCAGTCTTTTGATGAAAGAAAACTAGTGTCAAATCCTCTAACACAACAACTGCCACAATGTTCACATCCTCAATTCATAGAATTAGATGATGGCAGTATGCAGTGTAATCATTGTCCTTTTGTCCAACCTGCATTTCATATTCATATGCTCATGTCTGGACAATCCACAGGTTTTACTGAATCTAGTTTTACTGAATCTAGTTTTACTGAACCTGTTGTTCCACCTTTGCATGATTTCATTTTGCAAGATGATAAGTTCTCTATTCCTTTTTGGCCACATCATGTGATTGCTTCTGGGCAACCAGATGCCACTACCCAGACAAAGATGCTCAATTATGCTAAACTTTGTATTCGTAAAGCTTTAGTCATCCAAGCTGATATGCAAATTAAGTCTGTTTAAGCTGAGCTTGGTCATCAACGTGCTGAAGCTAGTATGAATTCCAATTTTCATAATATCCTTGCTACTTTGCATATTATTGATGCCCGTTTGCACCCATTTGAACACTAATTTTGCCACTAATCTTGCTACTTTACACCATCACTATGCTACTTTCAAGCAATCTGCGGAAACCTGGTGGGCTAATTATCAAAACCCTGTACCTCAAATGCAAACCATAACTCAAACCACAGCCTGTATTGAACAAACGAATACCCAGATTTGTAGTCAGCAACTAGCGGATAGTCATGATATTTCCCAAATTGCTCCCACTGTCATTACTAGTGTCCAACAAGTCCTTTCTAATCAAACTCCTAAGGCCTCAGCTCCTGTATGTAACTTTCCTGACTCATCTCACGATGTAGCCCGACTCCGAAGTCAATTTCAAGGTAAATCTTTATCCTTGAATGTTCCAAAACCCAAGTTACAAGAGTTTGATCCTGCAACAGGACAGTGGAAGAATGTCAATATGGTCAACCATAATATTCAACAGATGAATGATCCCTTACAAGTCATTTCTGAAAATGTTCCACCATTGTTAAATTTTGATACATATGATCCCACTAAAAACAAGGCTACTGTTGATGCATTCAAAACATGGGTTGATAATGCTATTTATACACAATCCCTGTCAACAGAACAAGCTTTGAGAAAAGCTTTAAATGCTGTCACTGGTATTGCTAGATCTTCATGGGATTCTTTGAAATCAGAGTATAAAGATGATTTGATCAATGATGGTGTTAACAGTGTTTTTCAAGCACTCTACAGAATGTTTGTAGGTCAACATGATAATGAGCAAAGAGCTGCTCATACAAGATTTTGTGAAAATCATCTATGTGACATGAAACAATTGGATGCATATTGTAATGAACAATATCTCAATTTTTATCAGTCAGGTCAAACCAACAATAATCAATGGATGTATAATACTTTTCTTGAAGGATTCCCTAGTCAAGTTCAATCTTACTACAGAGAGAAGATTCTTCAAAGTATTATGAATACACCTGACATGTCTCTTAAGGATGTGACTTTCCCACAGTTAGTTCAGTTTATCAAAGAGATTAATAGTCAACTGTGCAGTGAAAGGTTGAATCGAAAGAAGAAGAAAGAGGTTCTTCCCTTTGTTAAAAAAGATTTGTGTCAATGCAGTCATTCTTATGGTTGTTCTGGACACAAGAAGAGTTTCAAATTAGGTAAGAAATATTCTAAGAAGTTTAATTATTTCCCTAAGTCTTTTAGGAGAAAAAGAAAGACTTACCTGAGAAATAGGAAAAAAGTGCATCATAAGAAGTTTACACCTGTATGTTATATTTGTAAAGGTGCACATTATGCAAACAAATGTCCAGATAAGACCAAGAGAAATTCCAAGAGAGTCAGATGACTGACTCGAGATGCTCTGGAAACCCTTCCTTTAACAGAAGTTAAAGAAGCCTCTGATTCTGATGATATTAGTATCACTGATATCTCAAGTGAAGATGATCTTCAAGTTTCAAATGTTCATCAGGGTTGAGAATCAGATTATCAAGATGTTAAATCTGAAGAATCATCATCTTCAGATTCTGATATTTCATTCATGTGTAATATGTTTAATTTAGTTTATGGGAGACTTCGTGGACAGTCTCTCACTCAAGTGAATCGTAATTGGCTAAAACCAAGCCCCGAACAACAATTGCAACAACTTAGAGTAAAAGCACAACAAATAGAAAGCAGAAGGAAACAATTTTTGACACCCTATCAACATCAAAGTTTGATGATTGAGCATCAGAAATTAGAATCAGATAGATAGAAATTATGTGAAACTCATCCTGAGTTATCTGATGTTCCTGATCTTCATTGTTATGAATCTCTACAGGAACTAGGAGAAAGTTCTAAGCCTTCTCATGGATATATTCCTTGCCCTGCTGCAGAAAAAGCTTTTGCGAAAAGCTCTAGAACAATTTGGTTGCAAAATCATCTAGCATTTCTTTATACAGTTAAAGCTGATGTGTTGAAAGAAATTGCTAGTGTGCAGAATGAACTCCATGAGGAAAAGTATACTTGTCTTGATAACTATTTAGTTCAAAATGAGAAAGCCCAAGAGCCTCCACCAAATGAACCAATTGAAGCAATTGAAAAGAAAGCCTTTTCTTATTTCAAAGGTATTTCCAATCCTTGTGCAGCTTTTCTGCTTACCATTAAAATCCGTGGTATCAAGCCATATACTTTATGTGCTCTTTTAGACTCTGGTGCTGATTGTAACATTGCTCGACCTTAGTGTTTTCCTCTTGATTGTTGGTTACCTACAACTACTACTATTCATTCGGTAACCCATAAAAATAATCCTATTAGGTCTCAGGATTCCATTCCCATTAAATTTTCCAATGTTGTTTATCATACGACATTTTTACAATATCCAGTTAAACAGTATGATTGTATCATTGGTAGTCAGACTTTGCAAGAATACAGTCCTTATACTGTTGGTGTCCCTGGTACAACAATCACCTTTTCCTTTAGCAGTGTTCCTCAGATCAATGAACATCGTGCCTAAAGCCCTAAATTATCTTTGCCTGTTCCTCCTTCCATGGTGTTACCCGGTTCCCTTGTGTGGTTTGTTAACCAATCTCTTTCTACCCGGGGGGAGTTGGAACAAATTCAACAAGATTTTACTGCAACTGTCTTAACCAAAGATCTACAGAAATATGATCGACAGTTTATCTGCACATTACCTATGAAACAGGATACCGAAGGTAATGATGAATTTCCAAAATGCAAAGCCAATTACTTTATTCTGTCAAGAGCTGAACAGGAATTGTGTGAAAAAGAAATAACTAATTTGCTAGAAAAGAAACTGATTAGACCCAATTCTAGTCCTTTCTCTTTCCATGTGATGTATGTTCCGAAAAAAGATGAACATGGTAATGAAATTGCTGAGAAAAGATTAGTTGTCAATTACAAGCCTTTAAACAGTTGTCTTTCCAACAATCAACATCCTTTGCCCAGCAAGGATTATATTTGGCAACGTATACAAGGTTGTAATGTTTTCAGTAAATTTGATTTAACAAAAGGTTTCTGGAAGATATCAGTACATGAGAAGGATCGCTACAAAATTGCCTTCTCAGTGCCCCAAGGTTTGTTCGAATGGAATGTACTTCCATTTGGTATCAAGACAGCTCCCTCTATTTTTTAGAGTTTCATGGATAGAATATTTGCTCCATATGCTAAATTTATTCAACCTTATATAGATGATATTTTAATCTTAAGTCAAGATTTTAAATCTCATCTGGAGCATTTAAAGAAGTTTCTGTCTATATGCCAAACTCATGGAATTTGTTTAAATCCTACTAAATTGAGTTGGTGTATAGAAAGTTTGATTTTCATCGGTACACACATTGAACCCAATGGTAAGCTCTACCCTCAAGATCATTTGTTGAAAGCTATTCAGAAGGTTGAGGTAACAGATAAGAAAAGCTTACAGAGATTTCTAGGTATGGTAAATTATGTTGCTGGTTATTTTAAGAATATTGCAGAAGCCCGAAAAGAGCTTAATAAGCTTTTAAGGAAGAATGCTCCTGCCTGGTCTGATAAACATAATCAGGCTATAGCAGACATAAAGAAACAATGTCGAGATCTGCCACCTCTAAGAATACCTGGAAAAGGAAAAAAGATAGTACAGACTGATGCTAGTAATGAAGCATGGGGTGCTATACTTTTAGAAGTTGTTGAACATCAAGGTCACTCGAAAGAAGAAATTGTTAGATTTGAATCAGGTACTTTCAAAGGTTTTGAAATGAATTATAATTCAACTCATAAAGAGTTACTTGCAGTTGTGCATGCCTTTGAAAAGTTTCAATTGTTTATTGGTGATCAAATATTTGTTTTAAGTAGTGATCTTCAAAATTTTCCTGGATTCTTCAAGAAAGAATCTAAGAATAAGGTTGTTAGAGCCCGATTACTCAGGTGGGCACAGTTTTCAGATACCTTTGAATTTGATACAGAACATATTGAAGGTACTAAAAATGTTCTTGCAGACTTTCTCAGTTGTGAAGGATGTTTGAATAACATCAATAGTTTGAATCAATTTGTTTATCATGAAGATGAGCTTCAAATTCTTCAGCCTCATCTTAGAGATTCTGTTACTGACAGTCAACAAGATATTTTGTCTAATTTGCAGATTGTTTTATATGATCAACCTGGATCATGGGAACAATGGATTCAAGGAAGAGATGTCCTAAGATGTGAAGAACAAGCAGTCCAAGAACTTCAAGATCAGCATGTTCGTAGTATCAGTGCTCCAGTCTCTGATATACAGGTATATCAGCCTAATCTTAACACTGAATTAGAAGCTGAGCAAGATAATATTGTCCTTCACCTTTATGCAAATATTCAGGACCTTGCCGATGGTTATGAGAATCAAAGATATCAGGTGATACTTGCTGAATTTAATAATGTTCCGGTTCCTGAATATAATGTCAGAATGATCAGAGAATGAAAGGAAAGCAATAATTTTGTTAGTCATGTTAATTGGAATATTGATACTCTGTCTGTTTCCAAATCTATTTATTATGATTTGAGAAATCTTCACTTTGCTGCTTCCAGAAATTTGTTGACAGATTCTATTATACAGAAAACACCTTGTCAACCATCAGAACCAGATATAAAAGTTTTCTTGCAGCACTTTCAGATAGGTACTACATCCTTTGAATGGCCAGTTCATATTCTCAGTAGTACTCATATTCCACATAAAAGAAGATGGCTAGTTGAAGCAAATCCGTTCGAGAATTTCTTCAGAGGCATATTTCCTCACTCTCATGATTTGCTCCCTGCACTGAATAACTATGGTTACTTGTTTAAACTAATTTTCCATTCATATTTGTCAAATCCTATTAATCAGTATATCTTTGACCATTATGGTCCATCTCAGTTACAAGTTGACACCATGGAATTAAGAACTCTGTATCATTTTGTCACCACAAGAAATCCAATCTGGATTTTCACCAGATTTCAGACTCTTCCTGAATACCACAGTGATAAAGCATTTGTCTGTTTAACTCGCAGTATTCTCTGGCATGAAGAAACTTTGGAAGAACGCCTAGAGAATCTCAGTCAAAGATCGGTTGATGATAGTGATGATGAAGAAGGTTTTGTTTGGTCACCCTGATGTCATCAACAACATAAACTTAATAAGTGGGGTTGTCACTTATCTGAGCAACCTTCCTCTCAGAAGGAAAAGGAGGCATGGACCCTACCATGGTATAAAGGAGGTGAAATACTACCTTAAAGTATTACGAGTTATCCTTCTCGTGTCAAAAAGATGTTGTTCTCATTCTCTTGTCACTGTTCTATCTCATTCCTGGCGAGATTTCTGCAAGAGAATGTCTGCTTTAATAAAGTAGCTTTTGGAGATGCTTCACCGACAATGTGATAAGGTTCCTCATAAGATGAACATGTGTCATCTTTCTATGGACAGATTTCAAAGCTTGTAAAACTCTTTTGAAACTAAAAGACGGTTCCTTGCCTATAAAAGGAATGCAGTCCTCACTTTCAAGATCAAGTTTTAGTCAGAGAGTCTCTTAGGATAGAAGGTCTTTAGAATTGCAATAGGTTCTAGATAGCATAGAGAGTATGCTCTCTTCCTTGAAGGAAGATCAGAAATCAGACTGCTAATCTGGATATAGTATGTCTACAGAATCAGAGTCCTATAAGCAAGTGATTTGCACATTATAATCCTTGTAATTATTATCATAGGTATTGGCCTATATGTCTTATGTAAGCACCCCATGTAATGAAATAGATGTGTTTTCCTATTTCTCAGAGCTTGTGTCAAAGTTGCTATCAGAGCCTGTTTCTAAATAGACTTTTACTTTGAGTTTTATTTAGAAGTATTGTATTCTTTATTCTGGATTAAAGGTCAGTATTTCTTTGGTGTTCTATTTGGGTTTTTGCGTGAAGTATGTCCTCATGTTATCAGCCATGTGAGGTGTTTAGAGGCAGGGAAGGTAGCGTTCTTTCATACCCTGCGTGATAGAACAAACCAAGATGGCAGGCTTCCAGAATACTCAGAATGAAAGAAATACTGAAGAAGAAGAACTTGTAAGTTTAAGTTTTATTTTTTATACTGTTCAAAATATCACTCTAGATAATCCTTTTCAATCTGATTAGAATAGTTTAGAACTTCCAAGTGACCGTTTCAAATTGCCTACTAGGAAGTGGACTGATCTATATGGTGATTTAGGTTTCTTGTCTTATAAGTCTAAGTCTTTCTGTAAATTAATTGAAATGCAAGTAGTAGTGAAAAATGATCAGCCACATAGTTATATAAATCTTCTGTCAAATAAGGAAATTCAAAATTTGGTCCCTCAGGCCAAGCAAAAAAATGGTTTCAAATATCTGCATATAGGAAACATTATAGCTGGTGTTGAACCACTATATAGAAAAGGTTTTCTAGCCACAGTTATGATGACTTTTCTTGATGCACGTCACAATAGATTTTCAGATATGATAATGGGAGGTATTTCTGCTCCTATGGCTGCTGGTGCTACCGTTTTCGATGTTGTCCCTAATTTTACTGTTAGTCTTCTAGATGACCATTTAGATAAAGTTCTCATGTTTCAATTTGGTACACAATATCTTGACATGAAAACTGGCTCAAGAACACATGCTTTGTTCTTTGCTTGATATGGTCGGTTGTTTAATACAACTGTACCTATTGTGAAAGATCCTAGAGGAGATAAGGCTCAAGAAAAATACTCCTTACTATGGCAAACTGAGAAAAAAGGAGCTGAATTAACTGTTCCCAAGATGGTTAATCTATTTGATATAAAGGTTCCCAAGGAATGGATCATTGATGTTCGAACCCTTAAACAGTTAGATATTCCTTGAAATCTTACTGTGATATCAAATGTTCAGGAAAGTGCTATTGAAGCACGTATCTCTTTTGCAAGTGAAAAGCTTTTAGCTTCCAGTTCTGCTAGTTCTTCATATAAAGACCATCCTTTAGCTAGATCAGGATCTACTTTATCTAGGAAAACTTTGTGTTCCCATCCTGATGCTGTTCCTAATCCTCATGGTCCTTTATATTGTACTATTTGTCATCAGTCTTTTGATGAAAGAAAACTAGTGTCAAATCCTCTAACACAACAACTGCCACAATGTTCACATCCTCAATTCACAGAATTAGATGATGGCAGTATGTAGTGTACTCATTGTCCTTTTTTCCAACTTGCATTTCATATTCGTAAGCTCATGTCTGGACAATCCACAGGTTTTACTAAATCCAGTTTTACTGAACTTGTTGTTCCACCTTTGCGTGATTTCATTTTGCAAGATGATAAGTTCTCTATTCCTTTTTGGCCACATCATGTGATTGCTTCTGGGCAACCAGATGCCACTACCCAGACAAAGATGCTCAATTATGCTAACCTTTGTATTCACAAAGCTTTAGTCATCCAAGCTGATATGCAAATTAAGTCTGTTCAAGCTGAGCTTGGTCGTCAACGCGCTGAAGCTAGTATGAATTCCAATTTTCATAATATCCTTGCTACTTTGCATACTATTAATGCCCATTTGAGCACCCATTTGAACACTAATTTGGCCACTGATCTTGCTACTTTACGCCATGAATTTAAGGTAGTATTTCACCTCTTTTATACCATGGTAGGGTCCATGCCTCCTTTTCCTTCTGAGAGGAAGGTTGCTCAGATAAGTGACAACCCCACTTATTAAGTTTATGTTGTTGATGACATCAGGGTGACCAAAATAAACCTTCTTCATCATCACTATCATCAACCGGTCTTTGACTGAGATTCTCTAGGTGTTCTTCCAAAGTTTCTTCATGCCAGAGAATACTGCGAGTTAAACGGACAAATGCTTTATCACTATGGTATTCAGGAAGAGTCTGAAATCTGGTGAAAATCCAGATTGGATTTCTTGTGGTGACAAAATGATATAGAGTTCTTAATTCCATGGTGTTAACTTGTAATTGAGATGGACCATAATGGTCAAAGATATACTGATTAATAGGATTTGACAAATATGAATGGAAAATCAGTTTAAACAAGTAACCATAGTTATTCACTGTAGGGAGAAAATCATGAGAGTCAGGAAATACGCCTCTGAAGAAATTCTCGAATGGATTTTCTTCAACTAGCCATCTTCTTTGATGTGGAATATGAGTACTACTGAGAATATGAACTGGCCATTCAAAGGATGTAGTACCTGTCTGAGAGTGCTGCAAGAAAACTTTTATATCTGGTTCTGATGGTTGACAAGGTGTTTTCTGTATAATAGAATCTGTAAGATTTTCTTATCTGTTACCTCAACCTTCTGAATAGCTTTCAACAAATGATCTTGAGGGTAGAGCTTACCATTGGGTTGAATGCGTGTACCGATGAAAATCAAACTTTCTATACACCAACTCAATTTAGTAGGATTTAAACAAATTCCATGAGTTTGGCATATAGACAGAAACTTCTTTAAATGCTCTAGATGAGATTTAAAATCTTGAATGAAGATTAAAATATCATCTATATAAGGTTGAATAAATTTAACATATGGAGCAAATATTCTATCCATGAAACTCTGAAAAATAGAGGGAGCTGTCTTGATACCAAATGGAAGTACATTCCATTCGAACAAACCTTGGGGCACTAAGAAGGCAGTTTTGTAGCGATCCTTCTCATGTACTGATATCTGCCAGAAACCTTTTGTTAAATCAAATTTACAGAAAACATTACAGCCTTGTATACGTTGCCAAATATAATCCTTGCTGGGCAAAGGATGTTGATTGTTGGCAAGACAACTGTTTAAAGGCTTCTAATTGACAACTAATCTTTTCTCAGCAATTTCATTAGCATGTTCATCTTTTTTCAGAACATACATCACATGGAAAGAGAAAGGACTAGAACTGGGTCTAATCAATTTCTTTTCTAGCAAATCAGTTATTTCTTTTTCACACAATTCCTGTTCAGCTCTTGACAGAATAAAGTAATTGGCTTTGCATTTTGGAAATTGATCATTACCTTCGGTATCCTATTTCATAGGTAATGTGCAGAAAAACTGTCGATCATATTTCTACAGATCTTTGGTTAAGATAGTTGCAGCAAAATCTTGTTGAATTTGTTCCAACTCCCCCCGGGTAGAAAGAGACTGGTTAACAAACCACACACGGGAATCGGGTAACACCATGGAAGGAGGAACAGGCAAAGCTAATTTAGGGCTGTAGGCATGATGTTCATTGATCCGAGGAACACTGCCAAAGGAAAAGGTGATTGTTGTACCAGGGACACCAACAGTATAAGGACTCCATTCTTGCAAAGTCTGACTGCCAATGATACAATCATACTGTTTAACTAGATATTGTAAAAATGTCGTATGATAAATAGCATTGGAAAATTGTATGGGAATGGAAGCCTGAGACCTAATAGGATTGTTTTTATGGGTTACCAAATGAATAGTAGTAGTTGTAGGTAACCAAAAATCAAGAGGAAAACACTGAGGTCGAGCAATGTTACAATCAGCACCAGAGTCTAAAAGAGCACATAAAGTATATGGCTTGATACCAGGGATTTTAATGGTAAGCAGAAAAGCTGGACAAGGATTGGAAATACCTTTCAAATAAGCAAAGGCTTGCTTTTCAATTGCTTCAACTGGTTCATCTGGTGGAGGCTCTTGGGCTTTCTCATTTTGAACTAAATAGTTATCAAGAGAAGTATACTTTTCCTCGTGGAGTTCATTCGGCACACTAGCAATTTCTTTCAACACATCAGCTTTAACTATACAAAGAAATGCTAGATGATTTTGCAACCAAATTCTTCTAGAGGTTTTGGCAAAACCTTTTTCTGTAGCATGGTAGGGAATATATCCATGAGAAGGCTTATAAATTTCTCCTGGTTCCTGTAGAGATTCATAACAATGAAGATCAGGAACATCAGATAACTTAGGATGAGTTTCACACAATTTCTGTCTATCTGATTCTAATTTCTGAAGCTCAATCATCAAATTTTGATGTTGATAGGGTGTCAGAAATTGTTTCCTTCTGCTTTCTATTTGCTGTGCTTTTACTCTAAGCTGTTGCAATTGTTGTTTGGGGCTTGGTTTTAGCCAATTAGGATTCACTTGAGTGAGAGACTGTCCACGAAGTCTTCCATAATCTGAATTAAACATATTACACATGAATGAAATATCAGAATCTGAAGATGATGATTCTTCAGATTTAACATCTTGATAGTCTGATTCTGAACCCTGATGAACATTTAAAACTTGAAGATCATCTTCACTTGAGATATCAGTGATACTAATATCATCAGAATCGGAGGCTTCTTTAACTTCTGTTAAAGGAAGGGTGTCCAGAGCATCTGGAGTCAGTTGTCTGACTCTCTTGGAATTTCTCTTGGTCTTATCTGGACATTTGTTTGCATAATGTGCACCTTTACAAATATAACATACAGGTGTAAACTTCTTATGATGCACTTTTTTCCTATTTCTCAGGTAAGTCTTTCTTTTTCTCCTAAAAGACTTAGGGAAATAATTAAACTTCTTAGAATATTTCTTACCTGATTTGAAACTCTTCTTGTGTCTAGAACAACCATAAGAATGACTGCATTGACACAAATCATTTTTAACAAAGGGAAGAACCTCTTTCTTCTTCTTTCGATTCAACCTTTCACTGCACAGTTGACTATTAATCTCTTTGATAAACTGAACTAACTGTGGGAAAGTCACATCATTAAGAGACATGTCAGGTGTATTCATAATACTTTGAAGAATCTTCTCTCTGTAGTAAGATTGAACTTGACTAGGGAATCCTTCAAGAAAAGTATTATACATCCATTGATTATTGTTGGTTTGACCTGACTGATAAAAATTGAGATATTGTTCATTACAATATGCATCCAATTGTTTCATGTCACACAGATGATTTTCAAAAAATCTTGTATGAGCAGCTCTTTGCTCATTATCATGTTGACCTACAAACATTATGTAGAGTGCTTGACAAACACTGTTAACACCATCATTGATCAAATCATCTTTATACTCTGATTTCAAAGAATCCCATGCAGATCTAGCAATACCAGTGACAACATTTAAAGCTTTTCTCAAAGCTTGTTCAGTTGACAGGGATTGTGTATAAATAGCATTATCAACCCATGTTCTGAATGCATCAACAGTAGCTTTGTTTTTAGCGGGATCATATGTATCAAAATTTAACAATGGTGGAACATTTTCAGAAATGACTTGTAAGGGATCATGCATCTGTTGAATATTATGTTGGACCATATTGACATTCTTCCACTATCCTATTGTAGGATCAAACTCTTGTAACTTGGGTTTTGGAACATTCAAGGATAAAGATTTACCTTGAAATTGACTTCGGAGTCGGGCTACATCGTGAGATGAGTCAAGAAAGTTACATACAGGAGCTAAGGACTTAGGAGTTTGATTGGAAAGGACTTGTTGGACACTAGTAGTGACAGTGGGAGCAATTTGGAAAATATCATGACTATCAGCTAGTTGCTGACTATAGATCTGGGTAGTCGTTTGTTCAATACGGGCTGTGGTTTCAGTTATGGTTTGCATTTGAGGTACAGGGTTTTGATAATTAGCCCAAGGGCATGGGTTCGAATCCCATTCTTGATAGAAGAAATTGTTTAATTTTTTAAAATTAATGAATAAGAAATTCTTTAATTTTTAAAAATTAATGAATAATTAAACATTGTGAAAATTAATAAATAAATAAACATTTGTAGTATATTAGTACAGTATTATTTATATACATTATATTTAGATTTTTAGAGTTGATTGTACAATTGACTTTTATTATTAACATGTTGAAAAGAACAATTGGGTTAAACATTTATTACTCTCGTCAATTAAACATTAAACATTTGCAATCTACTAGCTATTTAGTTAAATATTATTAATATAATTTTTGAATTTAATTATAAAATTGAGTTCTATTTACCACATGCTGAAAAGAACAATTGAACATTTACAACATGTTTTTTAGTAAAAAAATATTTATATAAATTGTATTTAGGCTTTTTAAAACTTTATGTTACTAATAAATGTAGAATCATCTTTCTTGTGTGATAGTAATATAGGTGGAACTTTGTGCCCTTGTTTTATTATGTTAGTTTGTATAATACAATTTGACAAATTTATTATTTATTCATTATAAGTTATATTATTTTATGGTGGAGTTTTATTTTATATAAATAAAAGTTGTATGGAAGTACATTCTAAATGGGTTGCACCTACAAATTTTATTTTAACAACTGACCTTTATATTGAATTACTACACAATAATTAACCATTGTCTAAATCATGACTTAAATCTTCATTAATTTTTGGTAGACAAAAAACTTACTTACATAAAGATGATTATGACTAATTTTACTAACATTAGAATAATGACATATTGAGCCTAGATGTCGACTATATCAAATTACTTAAATAATAACAAAGGGTATGGCTATCTGTTAATGGTTTTAGATGGGTTAATCCATCCTCATCTAAGGAAGTGTAGACACAATGGAAGGAATCAGATGAAGGGTGGGTGCAAGGGAACATTGATGGGGCCTCTAAAGGGAATCTAAGTCCCCCGAGTGTAGGTTGTATTGCTAAAGATTGGAATGGACAAGTATTGAAATGGTGTATACAAAAACTAGCCATTGGGACTAACAATATTGTCAAAGCTAGACCAACTCTGTTTGGGACTTTGTGGGAGAAATAGTTAGGTATCCCCTTTGTTCACTAGGAAAGAGGTTCTGGAATAATAACATATACAATTGTTAAAGGAAAAGTGAAAGATTGGTGCATTGATAAGCTAGTTAAGTTGATTTCAAACATACTCACAACATTTAAAATTTTCAAAATTCCCCACATTCGGTGGGAAGGAAATAAAGAAGTGGATGCATTATCCAACAGGGTAGTGAGCTCATATGTGAAGGTGGAGTTGATATTCCTTTTAGACCATAGGAAGGAACACATTGTTGAAAACTGCAATTGAAACAATTATTGTATTGTCATTGATGTCAAACCTTAACTGGTAAGACTGTTGCTACTTAGGAAAGTACTATATCTATAGTATTGTTGTGAAGGATTGGGGCAATGTTGGTAACAATAGCACCTAAGGAAAGGTTGAGTTATCTTGATATTACAAAGTGTACTTGACTATGTTGTACAATGATGAGACAATGTATTGTTTATCTTAGTAAGTTTTAAGACTAAACTGTTAGGCTTTACCGAGCAAAAATGGAGAAATCATGTTTAAGTCGAGTGATGTTAGTGTCGACCAAGTCCGTATATGCCGAGCAAAATGCTAGTGTCGATCGAACATCAGTTGATTGCCAAGGAAGATAGTATAAGTCGAGGAGATATTTTTAGTAACGACCGAGCTTTCCACATGAAGACCGAGTAGTTGATCGTAGTATTGACCGAGCATCAGCATTTTTATATTTGAAGAGAATTCAGATTTGGAGCCGACATTGTTGACTTCTTGGATTATGTAAAATGTGTTGACTTTATTTATTGATTGTTTGAAAGCATTAAATGTACTAAAAAATATTTTATTGTAAATCTTTAAGAGATTTGAGATGATTCTAGAAATGGAGCCAAAGAACATAAAGCGGGTAGATTTAATGAATCTGACCTAACCCTAAGATTTGCAAAGGTGATTAAGCAGCAAAAGATGAGTATTAAAAGAAACCTAAGATTTGATGTAAAAACTATGGGTGAATAGAGAATGCTGGAAGATCAGAAAGTTTATTGACTGTATAAGCAAAAAGGCTGAAGGAGAAGTATGGTGGTTGCTTGAAGAAAAGTTCCAAGCAGATCAGAGATGGAAATGGAAAAGTGTCAAAGTTAGTAAAACAACATTAGTGTACGGAATCAGATCTGATATTTGTAAAGTGAGTTGTATGTTTTTCAGATCAATATTGCTACTACTTTCTAACCATTGTAACAGTCAAAATCCTTTTAACAGAGGTTGACTTAATAGTCATTTGATAAATCCTTTGAACAAGGTTGCATTCTAATGGAATGTATGTAAGTCCTACAACAAGGCTCACTTTTGATAGGGTAATTAAATCCTTTAGCCAGATCACACCTAACAGTGTGTATTGTAACCTTTGATAGGGTTGGCTCTTAACTGAGCTCACTTCAGAAGAGTGAAAATAATAGTAGCATGTTACAAAGTGGTTTTTCCCATATTGGGTTTCCACTATAAATCCTAGTGTCAATACTTGTGTGAATGTTATGGTTTGAACATTTATGTGTTTTACAAGTTAGATACAACTGGGTAGTGGACTACATTGTTGTATGTTTATATTATTGAATCAGTGATGACCGAGTTAGTTTTTGTTGTTAGATCTTATTCAAAGTATAGGATTGAAGTTTGTTTTATACATCAGGACTTGAGAACAACTGATTCACCCCCCCTATCTGTTGTTCTAAATCATATTAACAATTGGTATCATAGCTTTGTTGCTTATTATTGGTGTTTACAGAAGTCAAGTTTAAAGTGGCTTGAAGCAAATGATCAGGATGTATAAGGAGGTACCGAAGCTGAATAAGGAAAACTTCCCTACATGGAAAAACTTGATGAAGCTGCATCTGGCCGGTATTGGTGATTCTACAAAGTACTATGTTGAGAATGACTATGTCTCACCTATCACACCTTTGACTGCTGAGGAAATGAGAGCTAAGCAAGAACATAACTAGGCAATGCCAAAAATTGCATCTGCCCTAACCTATCCAAAATTTGAAGATGTTAAAGATTGCACAAGTGCCAAGGAAATGTGGGACACTCTTACAAAGATCTATGGTGGTACCTTAAATGTACTAAAAGCAAAGGCCGAGAGTCTCAGAGGTAAGTTTGATGAGATGAGAATGCAAGAAGATGAAAATATTGAACAATATTGTGGTAGAATAAAAGAAGTTGTAAATGCAATTAGAGGTGCAAATGAGATTATTGATAATGAAACTATAATTGGAAAAGTGCTAAGGACTTTGTGCCCTATATATGCTCTCAAGATCTCTGCTATTTAAGAATCTAGATGTAACTCTAGAAATGTGCTTACTTTGGAAAGTTTGGTTGGCAAGCTGACTGCTTTTGAACTTTCTAACTATGACAATTTCACTTTTGGTAGTATTGATAATGTTGAATCTACTTTCAAGTCACAATTAGTTCTGAACAAGCCTAAGAAGGAAAAAGAAAGATGCATCAGTGAAAGTGAAAGTGAAATAGAAAATGACAATGATACTTCTGATGAAGAACTTGAAGATCTAGAAGCTCTTATGGCTAGAAGACTAAGAAGGGGAAAAGGAAAGTATAAAGGTAAACTCCCTATTATATTTTTTGCATGTAATAAAGTTGGTCATGTAGCTACTAGATGTCCTGACAAGAAGGATAAAGATGATGGAAGACAAAGAAAACACAAAGAAAGAAAGGATGAAAAAAGCTACTGAAGGTTCAATGACTACAAAAGAAAAGGTAAGAAATCTTGTTACATTGCTGAAGAACAAACTAACACTGATAGTGATGACTTTGAAATTGAGGTAGTCTATGTTGCAATGGAAGATGAATTTGATGAGGATGAGAAAATTGCATTAATTTCCTATGTGAACAAGAATGATAAATGGATCATTGACAGTGGTTGTTCACATCACATGACTGGTGACAAGAGTAAGTTTGAGACCCTACATCATTATAGAGGTAAAAGTGTAACATTTGGTAATGATGCACCATGTCTTGTTAAAGGAAAAGGTTTGATTAAGTTGACTAATAAGATATCTTGTGATAATGCATATTGGGTTGATGGTCTTAATTATAATCTGATAAGTGTTGCTCAGCTCAACAGAATTGGTTGCCGAGTGAAATTTCATCACAAGAAAGCTAAGATATTTGATGCTACTGGTGAACTGATTAGAAGTGGAGAATAGACTAAAGGTAATTTGTTCTATCTTGACCTATCTGAAGAAACATGTATGGTTGCACAAATTGATGACATTTGGTTATGGCACAAGAGGCTATGTCATGTTAATTTTGACAATCTAGTAGAAATAAGTAAGAAGAAGAAAGTAAGAGGTCTACCTAGATTGAAGAAACTTGAGAATGTGATGTGCAAAGAATGTCAGTTAGGAAAAATCACAAAGTCAAGTTTTAAGAGCCAATCCTTCATTTCTGAAAACATTTTAGATTTGGTTCATACTGACCTTTGTGGACCTATGGGTATACAAAGTTATTGTGGTGCTAGATATTTTATCTTTTTTGTTGATGATCATATCAAAATGATGCATGTAATGTTTCTAAAAGAAAAATCTAAAGCTTTTCAATTCTTTAAGTGGTATTTGGCTAAGGTTGAGAAGGAGACAGGTAGGAACTTGAAATGTCTTAGATCTGATCGAGGTGGAGAATTTACATCAAATGAATTCAATTTGTTTTGCAATGAAAAAGAAATTAAAAAATAGATGTCTGCACCAAGAACAACTCCACAGAATGGTATAGCAGAAAGAAGAAATAGATCTATATTGGATTGTGCAAGAACTCTATTGATTGAAAAGAATGTGGCACAAAAATACTAGAAAGAAGCTATAAGCACTACTGTCTACACTCTTAACTGGGTACAGATCAGGAAAGGTACAAATCTGACACCCTATGAATTATGGCATGGACATGCACCGAGTGTTAAATACTTTAGAATCTTTGGAAGCAAGTGCTACATATTAAAAGACACTAGGAATGGAAAATTTGATGCTAAAAGCGATGAAGGTATATTCCTAGGATATTCCACAAAAATTAAAGCTTATAAGTGTTTGAACTCTAACACTAACAAAATTGTGGAAAGTGTGAATGTAAAAGTTGATGAGTATGCAGAAAGAAATGAAGCTGACAGTAAATGAGAACTAGAAGATTAAAAATCTTTTGTGTATATTGAAGAATTAGAAAAGGCAAGTAACATACTTGCACTTGATGCCGAGTCTTGGGTAAGCAATGCCGAGTGACTGAAGATGATGCTGAGTATCAGGAAAACAGTGCCTAGAGAGAACAAGAACATGCCAAGCAACAGGATAATGCTACCGAGTATCAGGAAGGGGTTGTCAAGCGTTCTGAAGTTGAATCTAAAAATCTTGTTGAGGAACCTGATGAAGAGGAGAAAAATGTTGAATCAATTTTGGCAAAATATGTAAGAATACATCACAAGCTTGAACAGATAATTAGAGACAGAAATAATGGAATTCAGACCAGAAGTAAGACAAAGGATCCAACATGCTTACTATGTGAATTTGAGCCTAAGTCAACTAGAGAGGCATTAGAAAATGAAGACTGGATACAAGCAATGAATGAAGAGATTGACTAGATAGAGAAGAATAATACTTAGACTCTGGTGCCAAGACCTGAAAACAAAAATGTTATAGGAACAAAGTGGGTGTTTCGAAATAAGATGAATGAAAATGGTGAAATAACTAGGAACAAAGCTAGGCTGGTATGAAAAGGCTACACACAAGAAGAAGAAATTGATTATGGGGAGACATTTGCTCCTATAGCTAGACTAGAAGGAGTAAGAACTTTTCTTGCATATGCTGCTTATAAAGATTTCAAGGTATATCAAATGGATGTCAAGTTTACATTTTTGAATGGTATACTAGAAGAAGAAGTTTACATAGAACAACCAGAAGGTTTTATTGATCCAAATATAAGACACATGGTATGCAAATTAAAAAAAGCACTATATGGACTGAAACAAGCTTCCAGAGCATGGTATGAGAGGTTGCATAACTACTTGATACAGATTGGATTTTCTAGGACAAATGACACAAGAAATCTGTACATGAAAGATGAAGAAGGTAAAGGTATCTTGTTGGAAAAAATTTTTGTGGATGATATTATTTTTGGTGGTGTAGATGCCTTGTGTAAAATATTTTCAAATGAAATGCAAACTAAATTTGAAATGAGTATGTTTGGTGAGATCAAATTCTTTGTTGGTTTACAAGTATATCAGATGATGAAAGAAATTTTCATTACACAGTTTAAGTATGTTAATGAGATACTGAATTTTTTTGGAATGGAAGATTCTATACCATTAAGTACTCCTATTGCTACTGGACAAAAGTTATCTAAGAATGATGATGCTGCAGAAGTGAACCAAACTTTGTACAGATCAATGATTGAAAAATTGCAGTATGATATACCTGGTAGACCAGATATTGCATTAGCTGTTGGGATTGTGGAAATATTCTCTGCTAATCCTAAGGAAACACACATGATGGATGTGAAAAGAATTATGAGATATCTGAAAGGAACTACTGATTATGGACTGTATTACAAGAAGAGTGACACATTTGAACTAAGAGTTTATACAGATGCTAATTGGGCAGGAAATGTAGATGAAAGAAAAAGTACTAGTGGTGGAGCTTTCTTTCTTGGACAGAGACTAGTCTCCTGGACAAGCAAGAAACAAAATTGCATTTCCCAATCTACTGCTGAGGCTGAGTATGTTGCTGCTACAGTAAATTGTTCAAATTTGGTATGGATAAAATAATTGTTAGTAGGCATGAAAGAAGAAATCAATGAACCTGTTGTTATTCTCTGTGACAACACAAGTGCTATCAATATTTCTAAGAACCCAATGATGCATACTAAGACCAAGCACATAGAAATCAAGTATCACTACTTGAGAGAATTGGTACAAGATAAAAAAAGTCTGAATGGAATATGTCAATACAAAGGAACAATTAGCAGATATATTCACTAAAGCTTTACCAAGAGAAGCATATGAATACTTGAGAAGTCAATTAGGGGTTCTTCCCCTAATTGAGGCTGCCTAGTCAAACTAGGAGCACTGCATCAAATGTGCAACAACATATTATTTGACAAATTGATGCAGAAGATTGTCACACTTTAGGATTGGCCTAGAGTTGTGAAAAAGAGAAAAGACACAAAATTAGTCATAAGCACGATGAAAGAGGGAGAAACACTGAGATGCACATATAATATTTACATATTATGGATGTTATAGTTGCTGCTTTGGCATTTTTTGTCAAAGAGGGAGATGAACTGAGATGATATAATAACCACATGAACATGAAACTAAGATGAACTGAGTTGTTGAACTGAAATGAAAGATCAAGATAAAGGGAGATCTTATACTTCTGATGGTCACAAAAGTGAGGCTTATAAATTTTGAATCAGAATGAAGCTAAGGATATTACAAATTTTTCTGATGGATAGATAAGTTTTTGGATTGGTTGGTAATCCATGTGTTATTCAGGTGATATCATATGGTGTTGCCATCAATGCCAAAGAGGGAGATTGTTGGAAACTGCAATTGAAACAATTGTTGTATTGTCATTGATGTCAAACCTTAACTGGTAGGACTGGTGCTACTTAGGAAAGTACTATATCTATTGTATTGTTGTGAAGGATTGGGGCAAGGTTGGTAACAATAGCACCTAAGGAAAGGTTGAGTTATCTTGATATTACAAAGTGTACTTGACTATGTTGTATAATGATGAGACAATGTATTGTTTATCTTAGTAAGTTTTAAGACTAAACTATTAAGCTTAACCGAGAAAAAATTGAGAATTCATGTTTAAGCTGAGTGATGTTAGTGTCAACTGAGTCAGCATATGCCGAGAAAAATGCTAGTGTCAACCAAACATTAGTTAATTGCCGAGGAAGACAGTATAAACCGAGGAGATATTTTTAGTAACAATCGAGCTTTCTACATGAAGACCGAGCAGTTGATCGTAGTATTGACTGAGCATCATCATTTTTATATTTGAAGAGAATTCAGATTTGGAGCCAACATTGTTGAATTCTTGGATTATGTAAACCATTTTGGCTTTATTTATTGATTGTTTGAAAGCATTAAATGTACTGAAAAATGTTTTATTGTAAATCTTTAAGAGATTTGAGATTATTCTAGAGAAGGAGCTGAAGAACATAAAGTGGGTAGATTCAATGAATCTGACCTAACCCTAAGCTTTGCAAAGGTGATTAAGTAGCAAAAGATGAGTATTAAAAGAAACCTAAGATTGGATGTAAAAAGTGTGGGTGAATAGAGAATGCTGGAAGATCAGAAAGTTTATTGATTGTATAAGCAAAAAGGCTGAAGGAGAAGTACGGTGGTTGCTTGAAAAAAAGTTCCAAGCAGATCAGAGATGGAAATGGAAAAGTGTCAAAGTCAGTAAAACAACATTAGTGTACGGAATCAGATCTGATATTTGCAAAGTGAGTTATATATTTTTCAAATCAATATTGCTACTACTTTCTAACCATTGTAACAGTCAAAATCCTTTTAATAGAGGTTGACTTAATAGTCATTTGATAAATCCTTTGAACAAGGTTGCATTCTAATGGAATGTATGTAAGTCCTATAACAAGGCTCACTTTTGACAAGGTGATTAAATCCTTTAACCGGGTCACACCTAACAGTGTGTATTGTAACCTTTGACAGGGTTGGCTTTTAACCGAGCTCACTTCAGAAGAGTGAAAACAATAGTAGCATGTTACAAAGTGGTTTTTCCCATATTGGGTTTCCACTATAAATCCTAGTGTCAATACTTGTGTGAATGTTATGGTTTGAACACTTCTATGTTTTACAAGTTAGATACAGCTGGGTAGTGGACTACATTGTTGTATGTTTATATTATTGAATCAGTGATGACCGAGTTAGTTTTTGTTGTTAGATCTGATTCAAACTAAAGGATTTGAATTTTTTTTATACATCAGGACCTGAGAACAACTAATTCACCCCCCCCTCTATGTTGTTCTAAATCATATTAAAACACATTAGTACTTTGACTTGAGGCTTTGAAACACAAAGCCAAGTAAAAGCATTAATGCATCTGCATTTACTTTGGGTGATTGATGGTTGTTTTATGTGAGGAGGAAGGTATTCAAGAATAATCTTTAGCCTTCTTCTGCAAGCTTTCTTACCACATTTATGATAGAACATGAGTTGGTTTACTGATATAACTGCATGTTGTTGCCCAATTTTTCTTTGAGGACGTCGTAAGAAGTCATAGCTTTCAAGGACAAGGTCTCACAAGATAGATTGAAGAACATATTTATCTTTGAGGATGTTCAATTCCTACATAAGATCACCATTTTTTTCAGTGATGATTACTTGGATGTGGTTGGGAGGTATAGAACAAACCTAGAGATTTCTTCACTTTTGCTCAGACGGTTCTTGGAATTGGGCTCAATTGTTGATGAAAGGTGGTTGGTTACTAAATGTGTGTGAGAGAGGCTAAGAGGGTGTCACAATGGCATCCTGGTTAGAGAATGCACTAGTGTGGGTTTTGTGATAAGAAAAGAGGATTGGCTACAAATTGGAGATGTGGAGGCACCAATCCATCCTTTTCTTCTATGGAATGCTTACATATGGTGATTGAGAGGCTTAGTGGGCAGTCGTGGGTATAGGATTGAGTGGAATCAAAGTTTCTTGCTAATCATATAAATTTGAGCTAGCCAAGGGGATCTGATGTACTTGCAAATGATGAGCCTAAGCACCAACAAGGTTGTCCCCTAGTGAGTGACAAGGTTAGGATTCTAGAGGTTGGCCCTTCTTCACAAAAGTCATCGTATTTTAGGGCTTAACAAGTATTTTTTCCTCCTATTTTTTTGGCTAGGGCTATTGAAAACTATATATCTCGCCCTTTGGAATGTATTGCAATATCAACACTTTTGGTGCTCTTTTGTTTCTTAGAGATTCTTCAAGTATGGTCTTGGGTTGGGGGTGTGTAGGTGTTGTTGACTTGGTATGGTGGGGCTCAACCATGCATAGTTGCTATTAATATTACTATTTATGTATCTCCTCTTTCAATTATTAATATAATACATACTATTTCCTAATTGAAAAAAAAAAAGGGTATGACTAATCTAGTAAATGCAAGAAGTTGAGTTCCAATTCAAGGGAAGCTTTCCTGACCTTGGTAATCCTGTTAGAAACACATGTGTTATGAAAAAATGCATACACATTTAGGTTCAGGTGGCTGACCCAAAAATTTTAAAAATACGTACACATTTTGCAAAAGTATTGATTTTCTCAAAAATGAGCTTGTCAAGAGAATTTTAAAAAATGGGTACATGTTTTTGAAATGGATGTGTTTTTTAGAACACATACGTGTTTTTAAAGTTTTGAATCATACACCAACCCTCTACATTTATTTTTGGTTCGAAATAGGCTTGGTGGGACCAAGCTTGTGCCTTGGTCCTACAAATTAATCGCTAAGGCATTGAAACCCAATTTTTTTTCCTTTCCATAATTTTTAGAAGGCCTTCCTTCTTCAAATTTTTTGATGAAATAAAAACAAATCACTCTTCTTAGTGTGTAGAGTTCGAAAAGATATTTTTGGGGGGAATTTGATTAATTTTACTATATTATTTATTTTAATCAAATTGGTACATAAACTTGAAAAAACAAGTTTGTCCAAATTTTTAATAATTTTTTTCTTTTACACTTTTTGCAAAAAAATAATATGGCATCAATCTATACAAAATTCTCTTCAAAATTTAAATTTTTTTAAAAATGACAAGTTTACATCAATTTATGGTAGTCGTACACCAAAGGTTTTCAAAATAGACTTTAGAATCAATAAAAAATTAATTAAAATAATATTTAATAAAAACAATATGTTTATCATTATTCGGTGTCTTAGCTATCTTTTCTCAAAAGGATTTATAAAAACACTTTTATTTACATTAAAATATGGTGGTTGTATATGTATATGGTATGGTCTTGAAACAAGTATTTTGAAAAAGGAGTTTTTACACATGCTTACTAAAAAGAAATTTATACAATGTGGGTATTGTAATAAATTACATATTTGAAAAGTAGACATTGAGAACTACTTTCCTATTACTAAAGTTTTTGGAGATTCAATCTTTAAGTTCCTCAAATTTTTACATCAATTGAAAGAAAATTTAAAAATCAGGGAAAACACTTCCACTTTTTACTCAAAAGTGGGACTCAACTTCTTGCAAGCACCACTAAACTATATGATTGAAAATGTGTCACTAGTACATTTGAGACCTTTTTCCAATGGTCAATCATCTAAATTTAGACAGCATACTATCGATTAAGCCACACCACCGAGCGTCGCAGTTTTGCAGTCAAAAAAATTGATGGTTTTGCTAGTCGTCATAATTACGACAACCTTGGCCATTGCAAAAAGAGGGTGAAAAAAAAAGAAATTTTCGTTAGACCTATTTGTGATTGTGAAAATTGGGATGAATTCTCATCGCAACAAATAAAAACAACGGTGATCCATTAGAATACTCTGATGAATATCCATCGTTTGTAAATTATTCGCAACGGATATCTATTGAAAGTGTATGATGGATGTCCATCATTTCTATTTTGTAATGACAACTATGTTGTCCATGCGATAGAATGATGTCATAAATTTATACCGGATATCCATCGTTTATGGTTCTTTCCAACAATGATGATGTTAGTACCGACACCTGGATGTTAGATGTTTGCAACAGATAACCATCGCTATTTTGAGGTCATCGTAGTTACGATGACAATTAGTTTTTAAAAATATATATATATTTGTTGATTCAGAACGGTGTTCTTGCATATCTGGTTCCTACTCGTGATTTGGTTATGGATCATTCGGAGATAACTTTGCAGTAGATTCCACAGTGGGTCATGGATTAATATTGAGTCAAGTTTAGAGACTTGGATTTCGAATGGATCCTACCGAATCAAGACTTGTGACAGCGATGGCTCCAGCACAAGAAGCTAGTGCGACGATCATAGATGTATTCTTCCTGATGTGTTCATGGGATATATGTGGACCTGATTGCATTTGAATATGATTCAAGCAACTTCTTGACTTCTTTGGTCTGAATTTGATGTGCTTTGTTCCTATGGAGTGTAGCAGTGACTTGACTTGGAGTTTGAGTAGATTGTGCATTGATCGATATATTTGTCGTACATGGATTGAGATCTTAAATTATTGAACTTCTCTTTGTTTTGAGAATAGTTTAACATTCTCTACTTAACAAGGCCAACCACGTGAAGATGGAAGCTCATTTGACCCCTCCTAGGAGCCTCTTATGACCCTTTACGACATTTTAAGATCTCTAAGATGTATTCTTAGGGATCGTAAAGGGTCATAAATGGTCATAAGGGGTCCTGGGACACAACAGCTGAGAAATATAAATGTAGGCATCATGGTCACAATGTTTTGGAAACACAACATAATTGAGTGGTATACCCAAATGATGCAACACAACTACTCCTCGAGTTCCATGTCTACATTGCGTAAACAAAACCTAAAGATAAAGAATAAATTTAGAGAGCATAGGAGGAGAGTGATAACGATCAAAATAATATAGGGACCTGTATTACTTTGGTCATTCTCTCTCTCCTTCACTCTCTAAATTTATTTTTTATCTATGGATTTTATTTACCGCAGTGTAAACTTGGAACCAGAGGAGTGATATATAGTTGTGTTGCATCATCTGGGTATACCATTCAATTATGTTGTGTCTCCAAAAAATTGTGATTATGATGCCTACATTTATGTTTGTCAGCTGTTGTGATATCTACATTTATGTTTCTCATTTTTCATGTTTATGTGCATGTTCTTTGTGTATCTACTAGAAATTTTTTTAAAAAATCATTATCTACAATAGCCCTCTATTAACCCCATTTACACATATGGTCCCAACAAAGTAGTGCACAAACTACACAAAAAAGCCATTGCAGAAATATGATTTCTGCTTTTGCCATTGAAGCAATCTTGGCGGCACTAGCTGCCTCTTGATCCTTGCACAAGTTGCACTCATTTCCTACATTGGGTATAGATGTAAATATGGTAATTTTCTTAATCACATCACTAATTTGTGCATGTCTAAATACTAGTGTCTTTCAAGTGATTTGATTCTTGTAATGCCCACTACAAATGAGAACAGTCTTAACTAGTGAGGTTGTTTAAGCATATAGAGATTAAATACACTCTTTTAGGATGAAATTTCTCTTAACAAAAGATCAAAGATATATAAGTAGGACATAAAAAACAAGGTGAATAAGAGTAGTACATATAAAAAAATTGTTATAACATGCCAAACATCTGGCATAATTGTACATTTCATTCATGTCATTGATATTCTTCTTCATCCATTTCATCATCAAGATCATCAACATCGACAACATCATCACCACCACTATTGTCGTCACCATCGTTATCACCATCAACATCAGCATCATCATCATCCTCATCATCATCCTCATCAGTAGCAACATCAGTAGCAACATCATCCTCATCAGTAGCTGCATCAGTAGAAGCATCATCCTCATCAGTAGCAGCATCATCGTCATTAGTAGCAGCATCATCATCATCTTCTTCTTCATATTCTTCTTCGACTAGCTCTCGATCGTGATCTGATTCTACATCATCTTCGACTTCTTCATCTTCCTCGATATCTTCTTCCATCATATTATACTTTATCGGTCTTCCTCTTAGATCATGTCTAACAACAAATGACCAACCTAGTTTATGTGGAACCTCTGAGTAAAATACTTGCTCACACTGGCTTGGAAGAACATAGGGCTCTTCTCCAACTGGCTCAAACAATCTTGTATTAATAATTGGAAATCTATTGTCATGTTCAATAAAAGTTCTATCAGGATCATTTTTATTGAGTTGTAGTCTGTACAATTTCACAACGAAGAGAACTAATTTGAAGGAATTGAAGTCATAGTCAAGTATATCAACCAAAATACCATAGTATTGATTTTGTGACTCTCGAATATGTAAGTCATTTCTAGATGAAATATTAGTCACTTGGAACACTGCACTTATCCTAGAATCACAAGTTCTCTTCATGTCATCCAACTTTTTGATGCGAAATTTATAACCATTGCAAAACATAGCCTTGTGGTGTTTCACCTGCAATAATGTCAAACATGTATAAATTATTGCATCATGAGTTGAAAAACATATGATTGATTAATTAACAAATTTATAAGTACCTGGTGATCTCTTAAACCATATGCTAAATCTATTTCCTTTTGTGTAACATTGGGATCTCCATTGCAATGAGCTTGTATAACCAATGAAGACATAGATTCCCATGTTAATCTATGACCATCATGTTGACATCATTCAATCCATGGCGTCATCCAATCTTGATTATTTGCAATAAATAAATGTATTGCATCCCACTCTTTAGTAGCTGTACAAAAGTAGATAGATGACTTACAACAGATTTATTTTGAAGATTATGAATTAATTTGCTACAATAGCATCTCATAATTTATTACCTTTGAGTTTCCTAAATCTACAGTTGCCCACCAAGTGCTCCCCTTCAAATTTTTTAATTGAGTCGACATCCCAAATGCAATCTATATGGGTCTTTGCTGCAAAATTAGGAAGATATTGAGTAACATACACCATCATCTAGTATACCATATATCCCTCAACCATAGAATCCTTGAGATGTGCTCTTTGTCGTACCAAACCCTTCAAAAATTTCAAGTGTCTCTCAACCATCCACATTGACCTAGCATGTATAGGTCCACACAATTCAATCTCCTCAACTTGGTGTATGAGGTAGTGTTCTTGTGCATTGAAAAACCTGGAGGTAAACACTTTTGCATTTCACACATTAATCGACAAATTTTTTTCTTCCAATACTTTATATCTTCTTTATGAATTTCTTTAGAGGACAACCACCTACAAGGGATTCAAGACATAAATATATAAATACGAGACTTTACAATATATTACTTGTTTGATATTATTGTTTGATATATATTGAACAAATATCACTGCTTACCTCATGTATTTTCCAAGATCATATATCACTTGTTTGATATTATTGTTGAAGTTCTCTTGGAGAGATAGGGGTAGCAAATATTGCAACAATTGTCAATTGATCATTTAATACAATAAAAATTGAATGCAATTACACAAATATATTGTAAATATAAAAGACTATGACTTACTTTGATGAAGGTATGACAATCATGCATTTTCATCCCTGACCTAAAATCATTTTTCTTTGATATGAGATTGCTTATATCCACAGCAAATCCTGTAGGAAATAAAAATTTTCGGATCACTTCTTTTATGGCATTACTTTGTTGTTCTATTAATAACCAAGGAAGAGCACTTGCATTAATCCGGTCTCCATTGCTATTTGATTGAATGATATTTTTCATTGCATGATTGGAATCATGAATGTCACTACAAATTTTGCCAAGTTTTTCTTTGTCACGCCTTCTATCTAATATTTTCCACAATGTCTTTGTTACATTCTTTCCAATATGCATAGTATCAAACAAATGCACAATTTGTAGATGCTCATAGTAGGGAAGCCTACTAAATTCTCTTGGATAACATTTTAGTCCCTTTGGAAGCTGGTTGGTGATGCCTTCACGACCTTCAAGATCATCAACTACATAATTAGCCAACAAAACACAATCAAAATATATAAATTTCAAACATCGACCATTACGTGGAATGATATTACCTTGAATTCTATTATATTCCAACTATCATACGTGAGGTTTCATTCTTTGGGGCTTTGATGTAGTCTCTTCTTTCCCATTGAAAATATGACTTTTTGCACTTCGATACTTATGATTTCTGGGGAGGAACTGCCTATACTCATCAAACACCTATTTTCTTAAACTTTTAGAATGATGAGATTTCATCTTTGGACCACACATTGGACATGCAAATTTTCTCTTTGTTTGAAGACCTACAAGATAATGATAAAATTGGATTAAATATGTATATTTTTAGAATTTGAATTATCGCATACAACTAGAATTCACCATAACATACCACATAAATGTGTCAACCCTGGAACATCATGAATTGTCCACACAAGCATTGCATGGAATTCAAATTCTCTTTGTCCAATTGGTCAGGAGATGTCATACATAGTGAAACTATTCCATAAAACCAACAACTCGTCGATAAGAGGCATAATATATACATTCATATCTTTCACTTGGTACTTACCTAGTTGAATTAACAACAACATTAGATAATTATTATGGCCATTTCACTCCAAGACTTATAATTACATGTAGATAACTATAAAATAATAAGATACCTGGAACAATCATTGCCAACATAATGTGCTCCCTCTTTATTGACATCCATGGAGGAAGGTTATTGTTTATAACAAAAATAGGCCACATTGAGAAAACAGATCTCATCTCTCAATGTGGATTGACACCGTCTTCTGCCAGAGAAAGCCTAAGATTTCGAGGTTCCTCTTTAAAGTGTGGCCACTTTTCCTCTATGTCCATAAATGTTGAACCATCCGCAGGCATTCAAATAATGTCATCTTGACTCTTACCATGTGCATGGTAATCCATAAATTATGCCAAGCTATTGCACCTGAATAATCATTTCAGACATGGAATAATGGGGATGTGACGAAGAACCTTGTGAGGCACCTTTTTTGCCATTTGATCATCTCAATATCTGCTCGTATGACATTCAAGGCATTCTATTACATTTTCATGTTCTTTATAATAAATAATATGATCTTCAGGACAAGCATCTATTGTTTGATACTCCATTCCAATATGTTTCATAGTGGCACATAATTCTCAGTACAAGGGAGGGAGAACATTTGATGGTGGTAACAGAAAGTCACCTATCAATCTACAACAAATAATATAAGTCATTACTATAAACAATCTTAATAGTACATGTTTCACATTTTATAGACTATAATGACATATATGACAAACCTTAGCATACGTGACATTGCTATGTTGGATAAACCATTCATAACCTTCAAATTCACCAACAACAATATAGAAGAGAGAAGAGTAGATTGGGAGCTTTCGTAAAGGGCCATGTTTGCCTTCTCAAGTAGAGGTATATCATGGACATCGTCAATGTCATCTTCATCATAATCACCATCATCAATAGCAACAGTAGCACTAGCAGCACTAGTACCAAATGTGTCAATGATCAATGCATTCATACCATCATCTTCAAATGTGTTTTCTGGAGCATGATCATCATCTTCCATGGGATCATCTTCTATATTCACACTGGGGAGATCAACCTATATAAAATTGATGATAATCAAACCTCCTTCCATGGTTCATATGTATATTAATTGTGAAAACAATATAACAAAAAACTTACCACTGGATTATAATCAAATCCCCCTTCCATGTGACCATTCTCCCTAAAATGTCTCTTTGCTATTTTGATTTTGATTCTTCTTGTCTTTAAGTTGTTACAACTCTTGCATGGACAATAACATTTGTCATCGCCTTCTCTTTGAAAGTTAGACAACAATCTAGCGATTGTCTCCTTATTTTAATCGAATTCCCTTGTATTATCTGACATGATCTTTAATGTGTATATCTAAAAAACAAATTGGAGATGCCTCCTTTCATTAGCTTCATGTCACCTTCTCATAGCTTCTCATTTTCTGACAGATTTTGCCAAAAGCATTGTAGAAAACCAAGTAAGGGGTATTCTTGAGTTCAAACACCTTGAGCTGCTACAACTGAATTATAAATCATGAATTCACTATAAAATTAAAACTGAATAGAGACATAAGTAAGACATTTAATGCATTATTACTTCATCATGATGATAAAAATTTCATTGGCGTGATGTCCTAGTTGTAGGTAGTTATCTCTTCTATAATGATGGGGGAGTGAAAGGTAATGATCAATGAGGTTGCTGCTATTAGACCATACATTAACACACTTACTATTTTGAATTTTCACTCCTCCATCATTATAGAAGAGATAGCTACCTACAACTATATTTTATAATTCCTCCTTTGAAGTCATAGGTTAGTTTAACTATTAGACAATGAGCTGATATGAGTTTCGAATAAAAACTAAGAGTATTGAATTTTATCATGCAATGTTATTGATGTCATTGCATGCTTGCTACTGTTGTGCACCATATATTATTTTATACACTGCTTATTTCATTAAGACTACGAGCTATTGTAGTTGACTGTATTATTTTGGGGTTTGATCTATTGTAGTTATTTCTTTTTTCTTTGAATCATTGTTTACAATTACTTTTTATGCAATATTTGTGTGAAGAACAAGAACAAAATGGTGAACGAGTGTATTTGACAAAGATAAACATGACACATTTTGTTGGGTTGATTGGGTTGGCCTAGTACCATTTACATGGCCTGGCCAGATATTAAATAGTGAGCTCATGAACAATGTATGATTCCCTAGCTTGCAACCTACGAGCCATCAAGACATTTCCTCATGAAATGATCATAAACAGGGAGTACCACATAGTGAATATCAATACCAAAACAAATAAACAGAGATCAAACACTTCACACAATGCCTTGAAGGTAATAGCAACAATGCCATAGCTCTCAAAGCTCATGGGTCATCAAGCATTCCAAATGAAAAGATGTATACAATGTCACTATGAACAATGATAATAAATAATGCACCAGCCAATCAAAAAGGGACATGAGGTGCTCAAATAATTTGCTCATAAACAATGCATGATGCCCTAGTTGTAGGTAGTTATCTCTTCTATAATGATGGAAGAGTGAAAGGTTATGATCAATGAGGTTGCTGCTATTAGATCATACATTAACACACTCACTGTTTTGAATTTGAGCTTGGGCATCATGCAATATTATTGTTGTCATTGCATGTTTGTTGTTGTTGTGCACCATATATTATTTTATACACTTCTTATTTCATTGAGACTGTGAGCTATTGTAGTTGACTATATTCTTTTTGGGTCTGATCTATTGTAGTTGTTTCTTTTTTCTTTTAATCATTGTTTACAATTACTTTTGATCCAATATTTGTGTGAAGAACAACAACAAAATGGTGAATGAGTGTATTTGACAAATATAAACATGACACATTTTTTTGGGCTGATTGGGTTGACCTAGTACTATTTACATGGCCTGGCCAGATATTAAATGGTGAGCTCATGAACAATGTATGATGCCCTAGCTTGCAACCCGCGAGCCATCAAAGCATTTCTTCATGAACTGATCATAAACGGGGAGTACCATATAGTGAATATCAACACCAAAACAAATAAACAGAGATCAAACACTTCACACAATGCCTTGAAGGTAATAGAAACAATGCTCTAGCTCTCAAAGCTCATGGGTCATCGAGCATTCCAAATGAAAAGATGTAAACAATGCCACTATTAACAATGCTAAGATGTAAACAATCCCATCGAAATTGATTTAATGAGAAGACAAAGCTCGAATGCCTACCTCAAGTGCCAATATATTTAGTCTTAGTAAAATCTTATAAAGAAACATATATTGTGTGAATTGTTTGATCTCTCTTTATTTTATTTTTTGTTGATACTCACTATGTGGTACTCCCCGTTTATGATCATTTCACGAGGAAATATTTTGATGGCTTGCGGGCTGCAAGCTAGGACATCATGCATTATTTATGAGCTCACTGTTTGAGCACTGGCCAATCAAATAGGGACATGAGGTGCTCAAACAATGAGCTCATAAATATTAATGCATGATGCCCTAGTTGTAGGTATTTATCTCTTCTATAATGATGGAGGAGTGAAAGGTAATGATCAATGAGGTTGCTGCTATTAGATCATACATTAACACACTTACTATTTTGAATTTGAGCTTGGGCATCATGCAATATTATTGTTGTCATTGCATGCTTGCTACTGTTGTGCACCATATATTATTTTATACACTATTTATTTCATTGAGACTACGAGTTATTGTAGTTGACTATATTCTTTTGGGGTTTGATTTATTGTAGTTGTTTCTTTTTTCTTTGAATCATTGTTTACAATTACTTTTGATGCAATATTTGTGTGAGGAACAAGAACAAAATAATGAATGAGTGTATTTGACAAAAATAAACATGACACATTTTGTTGGCCTGATTGGGTTGGCCTGGTACCATTTACATGGCCTAGCCAGATATTAAACAGTGAGCTCATAAAAAATGTATGATGCCCTAGCTTGCAGCCCGCGAGCCATCAAGACATTTCCTCATGAAATGATCATAAATGGGGAGTACCACATAGTGAATATCAACACCAAAATAAATAAATAGAGATCAAACACTTCACACAATGCCTTTAAGGTAGTAGAAACAATTCCCTAGCTCTTAAAGCTCACAGGTCATCAAGCATTCCAAATGAAAATATGTAAACAATGCCAGTATTAAACAATGAGCTCATGAACAATGTATCATGCCCTAGCTTGTAGCAGCCCACGAGCCACCAAGACATTTGCTCATGAAATGATCATAAATAGGGAGTACCACATAGTGTATTATTTTATTACTGATGTCCTAATTTGATGTCCCTATTTGATCTAATAGCATCAATATAACAGATAGAGCACCAACCAATCAAATAGGGACATGAGGTACTCAAACAGTGAGCTCATAAAATAATATATTTAGTCTTAGTAAAATATTATAAAGCAACATATATTATGTGAATTGTTTGATCTCTCTTTATTTGTTTTGTTGTTGATATTAACTATGTGGTACTCCCCGTTTATGATCATTTCATGAAGAAATGTCTTGATGACTTGCAGGCTGCAAGCTAGGGCATCATGCATTATTTATGAGTTCACTGTTTGAGCACCGACCAATCAAATAGGGAAATGAAGTGCTCAAACAATGAGCTCAAAAATAATGCATGATGCCCTAGTTGTAGGTAGTTATCTCTTCTATAATGATGGAGGAGTGAAAGGTAATGATCAATGAGGTTGCTACTATTAGATCATACATTAACACACTTACTATTTTGAATTTGATCTCTCTTTATTTGTTTTGTTGTTGATATTCACTATGTGGTACTCCCCATTTATGATCAAATAGACAAATCTCAAATTCCTATCTCAAGTGTTAGTGCCCTCTTCCCACACGGTGCTGATCCCATGCGAGCAGACAGAGCTCAGTTAGAGGTCTAGGAATGAAAGTTTGAAGATTTCTTGCAGGGTAGAAAGGTGTTGTATGACATAGGTACAGTTTCAAGAAGGTTTTCATCATACCTTGACATATTAATTTGATTGGGTTCATGCCAATCACTTAGGTCAATTTTTGAGCAAGATTCATCTAGGATACAATCAGTCCTAGAAAATAGGTGAAGATGCAAAAAGTGCAGTGTCATCTTCGCAGTAGCTCTTCGAATTCACAAATTACCAATGACACTTTCTTTTTCTTTTTTTTGTTTATTTGACTTAGACTTATGTTCAATCCTTAGTAATGGTTTGGGGAACTAATTACTAGATGAGTGACTATAGTACCCTAGTTTGCATTATTAGATGACCTTATTTAATTTTTGTTCATTTCATGCAAAGATACATGTAAAGGAAAAAAAAAAATTGCATCTAAAGATTACATGTATATATATGAAAAATAACTTGTATCTACTATACAAGGAAAATAAATTTCAAAAGAAAATGCAAGAGTACAGGCATACATAAGAGGATGAACATCAATAATAAGGGTGCCAGACATTGCCTGAAGTGATAAATTTTTTACCCGAGTACAAATCTAGTGTGCCCCTGTGTGATCCAGAACCTGCAAAGAAAAGAGAGATGGGGGTTAGATAAAAAATATCTAAGCAATAGATGGCATCCTATTATTGATCCTCATCTACAATTATGCATGTGCATAGTCAATCCATACACATCTGAAAGAAAAACCAAGCCCATAGTCTCAATGAAATAAACAGTGTATAAAACAATATATGGTGCACAACAGCAACAAGCATGCAATGACAATAATAACATTGTATGATGCCCGAGCTCAAATTCAAAATAGTAAGTGTGTTAATGTATGATCTAATAGAAGCAACCTTATTGATCATTACCTTCCACTCTTCCATCATTATAGAAGAGATAACTACCTACAACTATATTTCATAATTCCTCCTTTGAAGTATATATATATATATATATATATATATATATATATATATATATATATATATATATATATATATATATATATATATATATATATATATATATATATATATATATATATATATATATATATATATATATATATATATATATATCAAGTATAATTATGAGTTTAGATCATATATTTAGTCTTAATAAAATCTTATAAAACAACATAAAACTAACCCAAAATACTCTATCTTAATAAAACAATATATTTAGTCTTAATAAAATAATACAATTACTATTTTGAATTTGAGCTCAGGCATCATGCATTTTTTATGAGCTCACTATTTGATTACCAGCCAATCAAATAGGGACATAAGGTTCTCAAACAGTGAGATCATAAACAATGCATGATGCCCTAGCTTGCAGCCCACGAGTCATCAAGATATTTCCTCATGAAATGATCATAGACGGAGTGTACCACATAGTGAATATCAACACCAAAACAAATAAAAAGAGATCAAACACTTCACACAATATATGTTGTTTTATAAGATTTTATTAAGGCTAAATATATTATTTTATGAGCTCATTGTTTGAGCACCTCATGTCACTATTTGATTGGTTGGTGCTTTATTTGTTATATTGATGCTATTAGATAAAAAAGGGACATCAGTAATAAAATAATACACTTACTGTTTTGAATTTGAGCTCATGAAGATTAACTTTCAGAAGAATGTGAATGAATGCAAACATACATAAGTGGATGAACATAAATAATGAAGGTACCAAACATTTTCTGAAGTAATGAAGTGTTGAACTCGGCTTCAATCCAGTATGCTCTTGTATGATCCAAAACCTGGAAGGAAAAGATGAGGTTAGATCCAAAGGATCTAAGCAATGCTTAACACCCTATTACTGATCCTCATCTACAATTATGCATGTGCATAGTCAAGCCATACACTTTTAAAATGAACTATGCTGCAAAACATGGGTGTGTGTTAATGTGATTCAAAAGCTATTCTGCAAGATTGTATTATTATTGAGATAAGGATATCTTAATTCTACAAGAATAAATGTTTTGAGAAATATTTGAATTTAATTTTAATGATAACATGAAGAGTGATATATTTCAAGCTTCAACAAGATTTCATACTACACAGTGTTTGTAGATTACGTTCAATCCATTATTTACACTTGTATTGGTGGGAAAACTCTTGAAAATGCATAAAAGAGATTGAATTCAACCATCTTGTTTACATGACACATGTAGTTTACCTCTAGCCTAAATCAGTGTTGCATACAAATATGTGGATGCTGCGTGGTATGAAGCCTCACTAAAGCTTGAAAATGATAAGCATTATGATGCTAAGGTATGGTGTGGTAAGCACAAGTATAGTTTCTCATAAGCTACTATGGGGTACTCCCCATTTATGATCATTTCATGAGGAAATGTCTTGATGGATTGCAGGCTGCAAGCTAGGGCATCATACATTGTTCATGAGCTCATTATTTAATACTGGCATCGTTCATGAGCTGACTATTTAATATCTAGTCAGGTCATGTAAATGGTACCAGGCCAACCCGATTAGCCTAAGAAAATGTGTCATGTTTATCTTTGTCAAATACACTCATTCACTATTTTTTTCTTGTTCTTCACACAAATATTGCATCAAAAGTAATTGTAAATAATGATTCAAAAAAAAAGAAACAACTACAATAGATCAAACTCCAAAAGAATACAGTCAACTACAATAGCTCACAGTCTCAATGAAATAAATAGTGTATAAAATAATATATGGTGCACAACAACAAGCATGCAATGACAACATTAACATTGCATGATAAAATTCAATATTCTTAGTTTTTATTCAAATCTATTCGAAACTCCTATTAGCTCATTATCCAATAGTTAAACTAACCTATGACTTCAAAGGAGGAATTATAAAATATAGTTGTAGGTAGTTATCTCTTCTATAATGATGGAGGAGTGCAAGGTAATGATCAATGAGGTTTCTGCCATTAGATCATATGTTAAGACACTTATTGTTTTGACAACAATAATATTTCATGATGCCAAATCTCAAATTCAAAATAGTAAGTGTATCATTTTATTACTGATGTCCATATTTGATCTAATAATGTCAATATAACAAACAAAGCACCAGCCAATCAAATAGGGACATGAGGTGCTCAAACAATGAGCTCATAAACAATGCATGATCATAAATGGGGAGTACCACATAGTGAATATCAACAATAAAATAAATAAAAAGAGATCAAACACTTCACACAATGCCTTTAAGGTAATAGAAACGATGCCCTAGCTCTCAAAGCTCACGGGTCATCAAGCATTCCAAATGAAAAGATGTAAACAATGCCAGTATTAACATTCATATTTTGCCATTAAATCAACAAATGCCATGAAAATGAAATTGAAATAAAAAATATAAACTTTTAAGAAAATTTTACATATTTTCATCAAATGACCCAAAAACATCAAGAATCGTCATATATGGTCGCTAATAGCCAACTTTCAGAAGAAT
Source organism: Chamaecyparis obtusa (assembly GCA_027943335.1). Taxonomy (NCBI): domain Eukaryota; kingdom Viridiplantae; phylum Streptophyta; class Pinopsida; order Cupressales; family Cupressaceae; genus Chamaecyparis; species Chamaecyparis obtusa. The sequence continues at coordinate 47,924 of BSBK01006716.1, forward strand.
ATGAATGAATGAAAACATACATAATTGGATGAACATAAATAATGAAGGTACTAGACATTGCCTGAAGTAACGAAGTGTTGACCCGGGGTTCAATCCAGTATGCTCTTGTATGATCCAAAACCTGCAAGGAAGGAAAAGATGGGGTTAGATCCAAAGGCTCTAAGCAATGCCTAGCACCCTATTACTGATCCTCATCTACAATTATACATGTGCAATGTGAATAAAAATTAAGAATATTGAATTTTATCATGTAATGTTATTGCTATCATTGCATGCTTGTTGTTGTTGTGCACCATATATTGTTTTATACACTGTTTATTTCATTGTGATTGTGAGCTATTGTAGTTGACTGTATTCTTTTGGGGTTTGATCTATTGTAGTTGTTTCTTTTTTCTTTGAATCATTGTTTACAATTACTTTTGATGCAATATTTATGTGAAGAAAAAGAACAAAATAGTGAATGAGTCTATTTGACAAAGATAAACATGACACATTTTGTTGGGCTGATTGGGTTGGCCTGATACCATTTACATGGCCTGACCAGATATTAAACAATGAGCTCATGAACAATGGCAGTATTGAAAAGTGAGCTCATGAACAATGTATGATGCCTTAGCTTGCAGCCCACGAGCCATCAAGACATTTCCTCATGAAATGATCATAAACGGGGAGTGCCACATAGTGAATATCAACACCAAAATAAATATAGAGAGATCAAACACTTCACACAATACCTTGAAGGTAATAGAAATGATGCCCTAGCTCTCAAAGCTAGTGCCAATGCCCTCTTCCCACACGGTGCCGGCCTCTTTGCACATGCCAAACTCAAATTCCCTCTTCGTGCCACACAAAAGTCCAGTGTCATCTTCATGGCAGCTCTTCGAATTCACAAATTACAAATGACACTTTCTTTTTCTTTTTCTTTTGTTTATATACACATGGGTGTTGCAATTATGACACCATTGGGGGGACTTGCATAAAAAATACAAAAAAAAATGCAAATTATACTGGCGTCGCAAATTGGTGTCGAAATTAGACCCCAAATGTTGTAGTGTGTGTAGTACTATCTTATATATATATATATATAATACACCGAGAGTAATCCTTTTGAGGTGCCTATTGCACCTTGAAATTTAAAAAAAATAGGCACCTCGAGAAGGATTACTCTTGGCGTATTATATATATATATATATATATATATAAAAGCTAGTAGCAGTCGCAGGGCAACATAGTAGACATTTTAGGAATTGTGATGTTTATGTATATGGCAAAAAAATCAAATCAAATCGAATTGTTAGGGCAACAATTAGGTTTAATGTTGTAAAATAAATAAAATTGTATATATATAGTTATAAAATATAAATTATTAAAATAATTTGAAATCAGGTAAGAATTAGAGTTAATAGGACAGTTTACGTTATGAGTTAGGGTTTGGGTAAGAGTTACAGTTAGGGTTAGGGTTAGGGATAGGGTGAGAGTTGGGGTTAGTAAGATATTTTATGATATGAGTTAGGGTTCGAGTAAGAGTTAAGCTTAGGCTTAGGGTTAGGGATAGGATGAGAGTTAGGGTTAGTAGGACATTTTAGCCTATGAGTTAGGGTTTGGGTAAGAGTTGTAAATAGGGTTAGGGTTATACATAGGGTGAGATTAATGATGTGGTTAGGGATATGATGTTAGGTTTATAGTTATGATTACTATCATATTCAGTGTAACATTAATGTTTAAGATTAGGGTAAGAGATTAGGATTAGGGTTACTAATATAGTGAGGGTTAATCGTGGGTTACAAAATGTTGAGTTTGGATTAGTATAAAATATTTTGAAATTGGGTAAGAGTTAGGGTTAGTAGGACATTTTACATTATGAGTTAGGGTTCGAGTAAGAGTTATAGTTAGGGTTAGGGATAGGGATAGGGTGAGATTTAGGGTTAGTAAGATATTTTACGATATGAGTCAGGGTTCAAGTAAGAGTTAGGCTTAGGGTTAGGGTTACAGATAGGGTGAGAGTTAGGGTTAGTAGGACATTTTACCCTATGAGTTAGGGTTTGAGTAAGAGTTGTAATTAGGGTTAGGGTTAGGGATAGGGTGAGATTAATGATTTGGTTAGGGATATGATGTTACGTTTACAAATATGATTACTATCATATTTAGTGTAACATTAAGGTTTAAGATTAGGGTAAGGGATTAGGATTAGGGTTACTAATATAATGAGAGTTAATTGTGGGTTAATGATGAGATGCACAATGTTGAGTTAGGGTTAGTAGGACATTTTACGTTATGAGTTAGGGTTCGGGTAAGAGTTACAGTTAGGGTTAGGGTTAGGGATAGGGTGAGAGTTAGGGTTAGTAAGATATTTTATGGTATGAGTTAGGTTTCGAGTAAGAGTTAGGCTTAGGCTTAGGGTGAGGGATAGGGTGAGAGTTAGGATTAGTAGGACATTTTACCCTATGATTTAGGGTTTGAGTAAGAGTTGTAATTAGGGTTAGGGTTAGGGATAGGGTGAGATTAATTATGTGGTTAGGGATATGATGTTAGGTTTACAAATATGATTACTATCATATTTAGTGTAACATTAAGGTTTAAGATTAGGGTAAGGGATTAGGATTAGGGTTACTAATATGGTGAGGGTTAATCATGGGTTAATGATGAGATGCACAATGTAGAGTTTGGATTAGTACTAGGGTTAAAATATTGGTTAAGGTTAGTATGATAAATAGGGTTTAAAAAAATAGTATATATATTATACAATTAGAGTTATGATTAGTATTATATTTAGTTATTATATGAGGGTTAATCATGGGTTAATGATGTGGTGCATAGTGTTATGTTTGGATTAGTATTAGGGTTTAAATAAAAAAATAGTATATATATATTTTAAAATGATAAATTATTATAATAAGTTGACATCAGGTAAGAGTTAGGGTTGAGTAGGTCATTTTGTGTTATGACTTAGGGTTCGAGTAAGATTTAGTGGTAAGGTTAGGGTTATTGATAAGGTGAGATTCAAGTTAATAGGATATTTAACATTACAATTTATGCTTGAAGTAAGAGTACGTTATAGTTAGGGTTAGGGTTACAATAAGAGTTATGATTAGTATTATATTTAGTTATTTCATGAGGGTTAATCATGGGTTAATGATGTGATACACATTGTTAAGTTTGGATTAGTATTAGGATTAAAATAAAAAATAGTACATATATTTTAAAATGATAAATTATTATAATAAGTTGACATCGGATAAGAGTTAGGGTTTAGCAGGTCTTTTTGTGTTATCACTTAGGGTTTGAGTAAGAGTTAGTGGAAGGGTTATGATTATCAATAGGGTGAGAGTTCGGGTTAATAGGATATTTAACGTTATGATTGGTATTACGGTAAAAATATTCATGCAGGTTAGTATGAAAAATAGGGTTAACCGTCAAATCAATAATATGATTTGGGGTTGATATGTAGTGTTATGGTTACAAATAGGGTTGTGGTTTAACCTATTAAGGGTTAGTATAACCCTTGTGGTTAGCTTTTGACCAATGGTAAACAACATGATTATGGTTTTGATTAGGATTAAATTGTCACCTTACGAGTATGACATAAATAAGTAATTATAATGTTAATGATAACATATTAGAGTTAGGGCTACGGTTACGATTAGGGATAGGATTTTATGTTTACAGTTAGGAATAGTATCATATTAAGGGTTACTATAACCTTGATGTTTACCATTATAATTTTAACCTTAGGAGTACAATTAGGCTATTCAACATGTAGGATAGGGTAAGGATTAATTTAAGGTTGTGTGCAGTATTAGGATGTACCATATATAGTCAGGGTTAAATCATATGTAGTGTTATGTATACGGTTACTATAAGAGTTACTATTAATTTTGGACTTGCACCTTAGGAGTAATAATCATTTTTGAATTTCACCTCAAGAAGGGTTACAATTAGTTTATAATTTTAACCTTATTCAAGTACTATTAATTTTGGACATGCACCTCTCACAATAAAGGTAAAGATTAAGGTAAGGGATTAGGGTTAGCATTACGGGTAGGGGTAGGATAATTTTTTTTGTTAATTATCATTAGTATCACATATAATCTTACAATTTAACATACGGTCCATGGTATATACCTGGTAACAACTAACTTGAATAGTTACCATATTAGCGTAATCACTGTTGTTAATTTAAAGTCATGGTATGGATTAAGATATAGTTTATTTTAGTTTCCATTGAAGATTAATTTTTAATAGTTTAATTAATATAGTTAAAGGTATTGGTATATTTTTTAAACATTGTTCAGGGTTAGGTTAGAAATAATAATGAATCAGATGTCCTCTATATTTATTTCCTCACATTTAATCAGTGCATTCATTGAACAAATAAATATTAGAAATACAGAGATGAAAAAAATATGTTGCAAAATGTTGGAAGTATAGGGGTAACCATCATGGGAATAGGAAAAAATATATATTCACTATCTTGTTAGTGAAACTTAAAATCAAATATGAAAGGGGAAATAGAAGTCCCACTACAATCATTAGATAATTAAGAAGTGTGAAAAATAAGATAAGAACGATCTAAATCAATAACATTTCTCCATAATAATGCAAGTACATCACATATTCTTCAACAATAAAGTTGGTATCACGACCTTTATTTGTACAATGATCATTGATCATGGTATACTTCTTTTAGCATTGATGGAAATGCATCCACTTTTGCAAATGTCTCGAGCAAAACTTTCAAAACATCTTCCATATGCTTTATATCTAGTTCGTCAACATAGTCAACTGATAATGCTGCATTCTCCACAGCTTTGATTATAGTTGCACAGGACTATTGAATGATTCACGTACACTTGTCAAATTCTCTCTCAAAAACATTGTTTGAGGCCATCGAAGTAGAGGGGCTTGTAACCATGATGTTGGACTCTCTGTCAGAGACAACCATAGGTGGAATGGTATCCTTTAAAGGTTTAAAAAAACATAAGTATATATAATTAATCTGAATAACCATTTTGCATTCCCATTTCAAACTTTAGATGCTACCTATAGTGGAATAGTATATATGATTTTGTGGAATTTTTTATATTTAAATTAAGAAGAAGTCGGGTTTGCAAACATGATATAAATTAGGATAATTCAGAACAAAAGAGAACATGAATTTGAAATATGATATACTTATTTATCGCATAAGGATAATTTAGAACAATAATGACACAAAATATTGAATTAATAAATAATGCAATATTTAATAGCAATGCAACATCACAATACATCATTGATTTTTAAGACACTTGAGTCTAATTTCTTCTGCTTTTCTATTGGAAAGTTGTTTCATAGTCTTCATTTTTTCATAGCTGTCATATGTGAATGGTGGCATGATTCTCAAGCCTTCTAGAGACTTTACATGACATACAACTACAAATGTCAATCCTTCTCTTTCTCTTGGGCCTATATCAATTGTGGCTCTGGAAAGAGTTAGTCCCTGAGATTTATGAATTGTCAATGCCCATGCCAACCTCAATGGTAACTGATGGGTTCTATCCCTCTGGATTGGTGATATTGGAACCATTCTTGGATGACACTCATCATATGGTAATCTAGAATAATTATCAACTTCAACCGTAACATAAGCAGGTGAATTAGGTGGGGTAGTTCTTGGTTTATACACAATATTCATGATATATCCCAAGGATCCATTGACAAGACCGGCTTCAATCCATAGATTTTTAGTTAAGATGACCCTTGGATCCTTACTGAACAATAACTCTAGATCAAGTTATTCATTTGAGAAATCTTCAATTGTATTACCGTTCCTTGACTTAGCTGCAAGGCTACATGCAATAGGTTGTCTCAAAAAATACAACATCCTCAAGTTATGGTTATGAACATTGGCAATTTTAGAGAACAAATGCACTGTCTTGTCAGAATCATCATTGGTTGCAGCATCTAACCTCACAGGGGTTCTCATCATAAGCAAGTTCCAATCATCTAAGTTTGGACTTGCATCTCTCACATTTGTGAGAAGTTCACGAAATCTTTTTTGGTGGATGTTTTCTCCATCTTGCCTAAATATTTTATCTAATGTAACCACTATTTTGAATTCTTGCCACAGTAACTTTGCCCACCTATTACTAGCATATGTCATATTATCATTCACTAGAGGAAATTGCCCAAGATCACCAACCAAAATAATAGATATACCTAAAATAAAGTAAGAGAAATGATTAGAAGACTATCTATGAAAATTACATGATTATATTTATAGATGAGTTATATTAATAAATATTATAGCACAAAAATAGCGTCATTAGAAAAAATAAAAGTATACCTACAAAGCTTATGTCAGTACTTTATGGGAAGGCTTGTCTGAGTTGAGAATCTATATTTTCCAGCAAGTTTTGACGAATGAAGCTCATTTCATCAATCAAAATATACCTGATATGGGCCATTTCTTCTTGCAAACTTGTGAGTCGCATCCCCTCTAGCTGAGAAAAATCTCTAATTGGTATTCTCAACTTTGAATGAATTGTAGAAGCTCCTATATTGAAAGTCGCAACTCCAGTTGGTGCAAGTAATAGAAGTGGAGAAGGACTTGGCAAAGCTACAGTCTGAAGAATTTGACTAATGGGACCAATTAGATAAGACTTTCCTATTCTTGTTGTTCCTCGAATTATCATAAATAAAGGCATCCCGACCTGATTTTCATGGTAGTGTGTCATAATAATATCAATTTCCTTATGTTTCTTCTCATTGAGGCTTGTTAAGTTGATGTACTGTGGGATGTCATCATACATGAGACATCCATGTTTCTTCATTTCTCCTATGAAGTTGATTGCTATAGCAGTATGCTCTTCACCTTGATATTCACTACACCAGTTTGTATTTCTATCAACATCTCTTCTTCCTAACATATCTATCTCAGAAACCTGCATATGTTGACCACAATGTAGTCTAGAGATGATTTCCCATTCATGCTCTGTGGTATTTTCTTGAACATCTTCATTATCTTACACTTCAAAAGAACTGCTAGGATCATCATTTTCTGTAGGTGCTACTCTTTGAACATGCCAAGGATTATAATTGAGTGATTCCTAGTTTGCTACTATAGTATCATTATCATGATCAATGTCTCTTTCAATGTTATGAAAAGGCTTGTATAGCAACAACTCGGATAAACAAAACTCCACCCATTTACTCAAATCACGTGGAGGAATGGAAAAAAACCTAGGGAAAACTCTGACAATAGCCATCTTTTTCCTTGGCCCCCATTTGTTGTCTCCTTTTTTTCTAGGATCGTATATCCAAGATTTGGCTGCATCAATTAAGGTGATACCTTCCATACAAATTGGTCTTATTTTATAGCCATCTATAAAAGATTTGGCATGCTCTTCATCAATTTCCTCATTTTTTACTACTACAGGTTTGAAAACCTCATGTGAGACATTTAGATTAACAAACCTTTTGCTACTCTCAACCAATGGAAACTCTAACAACATATGACATGTTTCCTGGGCTCCAATATCCCTCTCTATAAATATTTCTGTGACTAGCTTTATGTATGCTCACACAGCTAAATCATCAGGATTTTTCAGGTTTGACAAACGCATCAACATTTCAGAATAGGTTTCTGAACTCCTCTTAGATTTTGTTGCATACTTTGCAATGTATTTAATAACCACATGTTTTGAAAGAATGGGTTACCAATTTATATTTACCCTCCACAGTTGCAATATGTACTGATTATGTGAATTCACTCTATCATCATTTCTAGAAGGCTCAAATTTTCTTTCACCCGATTCTGTATCCTCACATAACTTGGATCCCTCCAAATTCAATGGCCAAGATGCATTGTACCTAAGAGAAAGAGAAGTGAGCATCTATTTTGATTAATTTATGGGAATAGTTAATATATAATTATAATGTATTCTATATTAATTGATGAAAGAATTACCTACAAACCATTCTTCCCCTTTTTTTTATACAAACATGCACCCTCCTTATAGACTGTGTGGCATTCGACACAGTTGACTATCTCTTCGTAGTCATGGTCAATATCCTTCTGAGCTAGTCGTCCACTATTTTTGAGACATGGATGTTGACCAAAATGTTGGAAAACCTACAAATGGTTGTGAATAAAATATCATATTAAAATTTTATTATAGTTTCTTGTTTCTCATACATATGAACATATAGTGTGAGCATCATGTTATGTATATATATACATATATATATATATACATATATATATATATATATATATATATATATATATATATATATATATATATATATATATATATATATATATATATATATATATATATATATATATATATATATATATATATATATATATATATATATATATATATATATATATATATATATATATACATACATATATATATATATATATATATATATACATACATATATATATATATATATATAGAGATATATATGTATATATATACATATACATATATATATATATACATATATATCTCTATATATATATATATATACATATATATATGTATATATATATATATATATATATATATATATATATACATATATATATGTATATATATATATATATATATGTATATATATATATATATATATATATATATATATATATGTATATATATATATATATATATGTATATATACATATATATATATATGTATATATATATATGTATATATATATGTATGTATATATATATATATGTATATATATATATGTATGTATATATATATATGTATATATATATATATATATGTATATATATATATATATATATGTATATATATATATATATATATATATATACATATATATATATGATTAAATGACTTAAAAAATACCTATATATTTCTTTGATGAGGAACATGTATAGGATTCCATGCATGAATAATGGAATGAAAATACCTCTCAGCAGTTTTGCATTCCTCCTTATTTGACTAGTGTATAGTGTCCATGTTTGGTGCTCCTTTGAGCCATAAAAATCCATGCACATGAGGTGAACCCCTATGTTACCACTCATACCTACACCAAAAGTCACTGACTTTCATACCTTTTTCAAGTATCTCTTTCCTGAACATTATATGCCTCAAATGCATGTAATGTGCAACTATATGAGGATAGTCAATGACATTCTATCTTCTCCACTTCTGAGCCTCGTGTGGATCAGTTGGTGTTGTTCCTGGCATTAGTGCATGCAAATCAGGCCACTGCATATCCGTTGCACTCAAGGTGAAGAAAATTGTAGGAGTTCAAATTTGGTGAAGCACATCTGTTAATTCTGCTCTACATTTACACCAATATGATCTTTTTCCTCTTAGAGTTGTTCCAAATCTCATCAACCTATCTGCCAAATTATTATGTGGCATATTTTCCATATGTTCTCTTAGCTCATTGATGGTAATTGACATGTCTTCCAAACTCCTTTTACAAATACACCAGATGAATTTTGTGCATGATGTCTCATTATCATATTCATCATGAAATACCTAAACCTTGGATGTTTACCAAATCGATGATCCCTATATCACAAAAAATACTTCACATATTCATGCAAATGAATTCTCCTCATTCTTGGCTCTAACCAATCACATCTTCCATCAAAAATGATGTTGGAAATTCCATATCTAACAATCATGATGTGACATATTCATTGATGGGTGATGCACATATAGCTAGCCATTCAATTAATGTAGATGAAACTACCTCAGGATTTTTAACCCATGCTTGGATTAATTCCATTTCTCTTTGAGCATTAGGTGGTCATGAAGCCATAGACGTTGTGTGTTGAATTACACTACCTTAATATGTCTCCATGACTGGACCCACAAAAACCACTTCGTTTGAATCAAAATCAAATTCCATGTGGACTGCCCTCTATCTATTAAAAACATTTTGATCAGTATTTCTAGGCAAGTCATTGAGAGCATGTTCATCAATTCTAACCTCTACATAAAACTTTTCATGGTCTACTTTGTATTTCAATGCTATGTACATATGATCCCTATTTACAGTAAAGTTATAATGTGTACCACATTGATCCCTCTTCTGAAAAATAATAATTAGCAAATGCCCAATTGTATGTGGTAAAACTTTGGCCACTTGTTCTACATGTTGAGGAAAACTTAGAATGTGTCCTTTATACTTATACTGACCACTAATTGCATGTGTAACTTTCAATATAGGACTAACACGTGCAATCAACATCTCTTCAACCTAAGTCAACTTTGCAAGTTCTTCTGGTTGAGATCTAGGGTCCATATTGTTTGAAGATGAAAACCTGTGAGTTCCTCTTTCTTGTCTACACCTATTGCATATTGGGCCTTCACAAGTGTGATATAATTTCATTGCAAGTTATGATTCTTGACAAACATGACACATTTAAGGAGTCTTCAAACTATCTATCTCATGCCTAAATTGCATTTGCAATCTTCTAAATTTAGTTTCTAGCTCATACAATTTGGGTTTGGCGTGTTTTCTATAGTACCTTCAACATCAACATTCATTTCTAATTGATTTTCATGTTGTGGCATTTGTAGAACATGCTCTATAGATGCAAACTCTTCATTTTCAACATCTAACTGAATGCTTTCATTAGGCGGATTGTTATATCTATGGCTTGGTTCAGAATCATCTTGAATCACTGGACGCCCTTCATTTTGAAGACTTTGAACATAAGTTCATTGATGGTTGTTCATTGAAACATTTATATCATCTCTATTTTCAGTTTCTAATTGTTCTGCTATTACTTATTCCCTTCTTCTACGAATTCTTTGTTTATCAACTTCATTGCGCCTGACCCTATGTTGTTCTCTTTGACTTTCTGTCACTTGTTCTTGCTGACATCTATGCGACTCTCTTCTATATTATTTTGATATACTCTTTGATATTCTCTTCTGGCTTCCTCTGATTCAAAGATCAACCTCGGTCTCACCATATCTAGTATGGAATAACGTTAAATTAGTGACCTAAGCAAACTTTATATTATACATATGTTAAAATATTGTAATAATTAGAAACAAAAAATGTGACTTGTCAATTAATATGTTTTTTTATATATAGATTTGAAAGGAAAATGCCAATTTATAATTAAAAGCAATTTAGTTGTGATAGTTTATGTATCATATTTAAATACATATATTTAAACATATAGAATACAAATTTTGAAAAATAAAAGACAATAACAACACTTTGAGTGTAGACACCATAAAAATTAGACATACATGGAGTAAATTAGAGCCAAGATATAGAAGAATAACAAAATGATTTTTTTTTTAACAATAATTGATATACAATAACGATTGGAATGGTCTAAAGGCCATTTTGTGAAAACATGATCTCTTATTTGTAATACCAAGCAATCAATCCAAATACATACATGATCCCATTTGGATCTCAATACAAACATTAATTGTCAACATTCAATTCCAGTATGTTTGCCTCCATCTTCCCCTAACCCATTCTTGCTTTTCTTGTACATGGGCACGTGAATATGGCTTCAGAGTGTGAGAGTTAGGAAAGTACACCTCAAAGAACTCTACTTGACTAAGCGCTGAAACAAATCTATCGACAGTCACACTTGACCACCAACAATCATTGTCTAATGCTTCTATTGAAAATCTAGGAGGTACAAATTGAGGCAAAGTAATGGGAGGTGGAATAGGTCTCATATAATCTACATACACCTCCTCAATGAGGGGCTCTCGAGCCCATTCATCGTTTATGAAATGGTGATATTTGACATGATATTTTGGCAACTCACTATTGTTAACAATGTCTACAATTGTTGCTTTGAACCAGGCCCCTTCAAACCCCTCCTCATCAGAGCTAATCTCAACCTTCATTCCCACAGTAAACTCCCTATGTATGCCTAATTTATGATTAGAAAAAAATGCATTTCAAATTATTGTGAAAGCGATATAATAGAAACATAAATTAATTATAATTAACAAATTCAATTTCATGAAATGAGTTTCAAAATATAATTTTTTTAACAAAATTATGTAAACCTAATTTTAAACAACAATTGATTATATGAATTGCATTAATTTCATTAATACAATTAACATAATCAATTTCATTAAATCTAATTGTAAACAATAGGAGACCTAAATATTGTGGCATTGCCATATTTAGTAAAATAGCAACAAAATGTTGTATTTTAAACTAAGTATGAAAATAGCAATAAAAGAAATATAATATTAATGTATTAAACAAAATCAACTTCTAAATCAAATTTGTAACATTAGAAGACCTTATACATTCATATTAAAAACATCTATACAAAAATGGCGGCATTGCCATCCACATGAAAAAAAATGTAATATTTGAAATTAATAATTTAAATTTGTAACAAAATGAAAGTATATTTCAAAGCAATTATTAAAATCCTATTAAAATGAATATAATTTTAACATTTCAAAGTAACTATTAAAATACTAATAAATTAATTTTTAAAATATAATAAGGAATTGAAATCTAAATGTAATATTCTAAAGGTATAAAGGTAATATTGTAAATGGAAATCTCCTAAATTTATACAAAAAAAAAAATATAATTAATGTAAATCCTATTTCTAACATTTAAATCAACTAAATTATTATTATTAATTGCAATATTTAAATCAAATAAAAATTAGTAATTGTAAAGCAAATAAATGAAATTTAAAGCAAATAAATCAAATAAACGTAATTTATTCAAAATGGAAATGTCCTAAATTTATATAATTAATCTAAATCCTATTTGTAACATTCAAAAATTAGTAATTGCAATTTATAATTATTAAATTCCTATTAAAATGAATGTAATTTTAACATTTCAAAGTAACTATTAAAATATTAATAAATTAAGTTTTAAAATATAATTAGGAATTGAAATCTAAATATAATATTCTAAAGGTAATATTGTAAATGGAAATCTCCTAAATTTTTACAAAAACAAAATATAATTAATGTAAATCATATTTCTAACATTTAAATGAAATAAATTTTAATTATTATTTGTAATATTTAAATCAAATAAAAATTAGTAATTACTAATTGTGATAATAAAAAAAATCTATATCTAACAAAAGGTAATATTCAAAATTAAATTTATATAAACAATAAATATTACACTATGGCGGTATTGCCATCCACAATGTAAATAGATTATTTAAATTAAATAAAGAGATTATCTAAAGTGAATGTAATAACTAAATGCAAATGTACTAACTATATTAAATAAACATATTATCTAAATTAGATCTAATAAGTATATTAATGTATATTAAACAACTCCAAATTATAATTTAAGAAATGTATTAAAACAATATTAAAAATATAGCAAAAACAATATTAAACTAATATAAACGGATTATGCAAATGTAAAACTAAAGTAAATTTAATAAGTAAATGAAATAAACAGAATATCTAAATTAAATTATAATTTATGAAATGTATTAAGACAATATTACAACTATACTAAAAGCAATATTAATCTAAAATACTAAAAAATAATATTAATCTAAAATATTACAATATGGCGGCTTTGCCATCCATAATGTAATATTATTAGATTTAATAATAATAAAATTAGATTAAATTTATATGCAAATGTTAAAACAAAATTAGATAAAATATTAGAACAATATTACAACTATACTAACAAGCAATATTAATCTAAAATACTAAAAAACAATATTAATCTAAAATATTACAATATGGCGGCTTTGCCATCTATAATGTAATAATATTAGATTTAACAATATTAAAATTAGATTAAATTTATATGCAAATGTTAAAACAAAATTAGATGAAATATTAGAACAATATTAGATCTATATTATTTTCATATAAAAGAACATAAAACTATATAAGGGTATGTGCAGGATCATGGTATACCAAACTATGGCCTTAAGTGGCAATGAAAAATCATAAAATCAGGGTTAGTCAACTTGACGTAAAAGGTTGAACATCTTATGAACCTTATGTGAAAAAGTTGTAAGAGTAGAATCTGTAGGAAATTTAATGTAGTTTCTAAACTACTAGCCCTTGTTTGAAATTTTTTTTGTCTAATTGTTCAAAATTTTAGATTTCAATGCAGTACTACGAAAATTTCAGGGAAAAGATAAAAAGTACCTATATGTCTGATCACCTTAATCACAATCAAATGATGATATATTTTCCCAAGATTCTAGATATAAGTAGTAGACTCATGTCCGGATGTGATGCATATTTTTTTGTAATTTTTGGTCAAATAAATAATTAATTATGAATTTTTTGCTACAAATTTTTTAGAATAAAAAAACTCTCGTCTCTGACCACCTTAACTAATTCAAAATTTTACCAAATTCAAAACTTTTTTTTTTCTTATAGTAATCGAAGCATAGAATGTGACGCATGTTTCGGATTTCAAAAAGGTAAACAGTTTGAAAGTTATAGTTGTTTTTCAATCAGTATGTCAATTACGACTTTAAAAATAACTCAATTGAAAAATAAGTAATAATTACTTACTAAACTTGAAATTTGACAGCAATTATATTGATGGAAAGCTGATAATGCCTTTAAGAAAGTCTTTTCGTTTCATCAATTTCGGGTGAAAAAATAGTCGTCAACTACATGGTCGAAGTCTCGATATCAGAAACTATCTCTTGAAACATGCCTAAAGGGTTGACCACCCACATTTGGTATTGCCGAAGCAAATACCAAGCCTAATCAGATATCCGATATTTTTGAATATCCGATAATATCGAATATCCAAAAAAGCTCCCCTATTTTGAAATTTCAATTGCCCCACTTTTCCCAAATTCAAGTTTCATAATAAATGTATTTTTTTAATAGTACTACTAATTGTGTTATATTAAATTGTATTCTTTTTACGTTAATATTAATTCAATTAAGTATTTTTTTCAATTTTAAGTTATATATTATAAATTAGTATTTTTAATATTAATATTAAATAATAATAGCATAGCATTTAGTAATGGGAACTAAAACCTAGAATATTTACCTGTCTTAATGACCTCCTTACAAGATTTTGATTGCCAGACAAATCCTTCTTCAGACTTCCGGCAGCAAATCAGCTTTAGGGTTTCATTGCAGAGCATTACTATTATAATATAAATTTTTATAATAGCATGTATTATATTATTATTATTTATTTTTCTATTGTATAATAGTATAATATTAACTTATTAAATATTTATATTATATGTTCAATATTATACCTAAAGGAGGGAGGGAGGGAGAGAGAGAGAGAGAGAGAGAGAGAGAGAGAGAAAGAGAGGGTGAGAGAGAGGAGAGAGATGGGGGTCTTGAGAACTTCCTAGGGGTCCTAACACATGATAAGGCCTACTAGGACCCATAGGAAGTCCCCATGACCCCTTTTGACATATTGGAAACCCATATCAGACACACTTGAGCATTCAAATGTGTCGAAAGGGATCATGGGGACTTCCTAGGGGTCCTAACGCATGATAAGCCATACTATGGCCCCTAGGAAGTCCCCATGACCCCTTTCAACACATTTAAATACTCAGGTGTGTCCTAAGGGGTCCTATGACCCCTTAGGACACACTTGAGGGTTCAAATGTGTTGAAAGGGGTCATTAGGACTTCCTAGGGGTCCTAACGCATGATAAGGCATACTAGGACCCCTAGGAAGTCCGCATGACCACTTTTGACATATTTGAATGCTCAAGTGTGTCCTAATAGGTCATAGTACCTTTTAGGACACACTTGAAGGTTCTAATATGTCGAAAGGGGTCATGTGGACTTCCTAAGGGTCCTAATGCGTGATAAGGCATACTAGGACCCCTAGGAAGTCCCCATGACCTCTTTCAACACATTTGAATGCTCAAGTGTGTCCCAAGGGGTCGTAGTACCCCTCAGGACAAACTTGAGGGTTCTAATGTGTTGAAAGGGGTCATGAGGATGTCCTAGGGGTCCTAACGCATGATAAGGACCCCTAGGAAGTCCCCATAACCCCTTTTGACACATCTAAATGATCAAGTGTGTCCTAAGGGGTCATATGACCCCTTAGCACACACTTGAGGGTTCCAACGTGTCAAAAGGGGTCATGGGGACTTCTTAGGGGTCCTAACATGTGATAAGACATACTAGGACCCCTAGGATGTCCCCATGAACCCTTTCGACACATTTAAATGCTCAAGTGTGTCCTAAGAGGTTATAGGACCCATTAGGACAAACTTGAGCATTCAAATGTGTTGAAAGGGGTCATGGGAACTTCCTAGGGGTCCTAACACGTGATAAGGTGTACTAGGAACCCTAGGAAGTCCCCATGACCCCTTTTGACACATTTGAATGCTCAAGTGTGTCCTAAGGGGTCCTATGACCCCTTAGGACACACTTGAGGGTTCCAATGTGTCGAAACGGGTCATGAGGACTTCTTAGGGGTCCTAACATGTGATAAGGTGTAAAAGGACCCCTAGGAAATCTCCATGACCCCTTTCAACACCTTTGAATGCTCAAGTGTGTCCTAAGTGGTCGTAGGACCCCTTTCAACACACTTAGGGGTTCCAATGTGTCGAAAGGGGTCATGGGGACTTTCTAGGGGTCCTAGTGCATGATAAGGTGTAGTAGGACACCTAGGAAGTCCCCATGACCCTTTTCGACACATTTGAATGCTCAAGTATGTCCTAAGAGGTCCTACAACCCCTTAGGACACACTTGAGGGTTCCAATGTGTCAAAATGGGTCATGGAGACTTCCTAGGGGTCCTTGTTAGGAATAAGGTGTCTCAACCCTGGATAATTCCTATTCTTATTATTTGTTTTATAAAATGTACTTTTTGAAAATAATGTAATTAAGTGTGAGTGTACATGTCCAGTTGGCATGTTGATGTGTCACTCTACTTGATGTGTCGACATCTTGAATTGTGTGTAAGGAGATCATGGCTGAAATGGTTATGACGAAATCCTATGACACGTAAGAGCCATGTCTGGAAGAATCAATGACGGGTGAAGACATGTGGCAATTGATAATGTTGAGTACTATACACTCTTCTACAATCATGGGGTTTGGGTTCCTATTTTTTTGGGTTCCTATTTTCTCAGAGAATGGTAAAACCCTAATACGGCTATCTTTGGAAGTTGCCCTAAAAAGGGAAGCGCATGATATAAGCATTTTTTAGGGTTTCAAAGATAGGAGAAGTTAGTGTATTGTTGGAATGTTTTATGCTACTGCGATTTGTCTTAAAGAGTTGGAAAAATCTTCTGAAAGAACTTGCATTGCAAGTGTATTGTAAACTGTAATAGTTTTGATTAATACACTGTGCAGGTTTTGGAGTGCTGGGGTTTTTACCAAAAGGTTTCCCCAAGGTAAATCATTGTGTCATTCTCTATTTTCTATATGCATGGTATATAGTTGTAATATCATTATTAAAGTAGTTAATGAATCTGAAATTGTAAGGATTTAAAAGAATTTGCACAATACTTTCTTTTAGAGATTAGTGTAGGAAGCTATTTTCGCACCTGAGTTTCCTTACAGTCCTAACGTGTGATAAGGCATACTAGGACTCCTAGGAAGTCCCTGTGACTGCTTTCAACACATTTGAATGCTCAAGCATGTCCTAAGGGGTCGTAGGACCTATGAGGACACACTTGAGGGTTCCAATGTCTTGAAAGGGGTCATTAGGACTTTCTAGGGGTCCTAACGCATGGTAAGGCATACTAGGACTACTAGGAAGTCCCCATGACCCCTTTTGACACATTTGAATGCTCAAGTGTGTCCTAAGGGGTTGTAGGACCCCTTATGACACACTTGAGGGTTCCAATGTGTTGAAGGGGTCATGGGGACTTCCTAGGGGTCCTAACACGTGATAAGGCATACTAAGACCCCTAGGAAGTCACCATGACCCCTTTCAACACATTTAAATGCTCAAGTGTGTCCTACAGAGTTGTATGATCCCTTAGGACACACTTCAGGGTTCCAATGTGTCAAAAGGGGCCATGAGGACTTCCTAGGGCTCCTAACACGTGATAATGGATACTAGGACCCCTAGGAAGTCCCCATGAACCCTTTCGACACATTAGAACACTCAAGTGTGTCCTAATGGGTCCTACAACCCCTTCAGACACACTTGAGCAGTCAAATGTGTCAAAACAGGTCATGGCAACTTCCTAGGCATCCTAACGTGTGATAAGGCATACTTGGACCCCTAGGAAGTCCCCATGACCCCTTGCGACACATTTGAATGCTCAAGTGTGTCCTAAGGGGTCCTACGATCCCTTAGGACACACTTTAGGGTTTCAATGTGTTGAAAGGGGTCATTAGGACTTCCTAGGGGTCCTAACACATGATAAGTCGTACTAGGACCCCTAGGAAATCCTCATGACCCTTTTTAACACATTTGAACGCTCAAGTGTGTCCTAAGGGGTCCTACAACCACATAAGACACACTTGAGGGTTCCAATGTGTCGAAAGGGGTCATGGGGACTTCCTAGGGGTCCTAACACATGATAAGGTGTACTAGGAGCCCTAAAAAGTCCCCATGACCCCTTTTGACACATTTAAATGATTAAGTGTGTCCTAAGGGGTCCAACGACCCCTTAGGGCACACATGAGGGTTCCAATGTGTTGAAAGGGGTCATGAGGACATCCTAGGGGTCCTCACACATGATAAGGCATACTAGGACCCCTACAAAGTCCCCATGACCCCTTTCAACACATTGGAACCCTCACGTGTGTCCTAATGGGTCGTAGGGCCCATTAGGACACACTTGAGGGTTCCAATGTGTTTAAAGGGGTCATGGGGACTTCCTAGGGGTCCTAACGCATGATAAGGCATACTAGGGCCCCTAGAAAGTCTCGATGACCCTTTTCGATACATTTGAATGCTCAAGTGTGTCTTAAGAGGTTGTACGACCCCGTAGGACACACTTGATGATTGTAATATGTTTAAAGGGGTCATGGGGACTTCCTAAGTGTCCTAATCCTTGATAAGGCATACTAGGACCCCTAGGAAGTCCCCATGACCTCTTTTTACACATTTGAATGCTCAAGTGTGTCCTAAGGGGTCTTACAACACCTTAGGACACACTTGAGGGTTCCAATTTGTCGAAAGGGGTCATGAGGACTTCTTAGGGGTCCTACCACATGATAAGGTGTACTAGGACCCCTAAGAAGTCCCCATGACCCCTTTCGACATATTTGAATGCTCAAGTGTGTCCGAAGGGGTCCTATGACCCTTTTTGACATAGTTGAGCATTCAAATGTGTCGAAAGGGTTCATGGGGACTTCCTAGGCATCTTAATGCATGATAAGGCGTACTAGGACTGCTAGGAAGTCCCCATGATCCCTTTCGACACATTTGAATACTCAAGTGTGTCCTAAGGGTTCCTACGACCCCTTAGGAGACATTTGAGGGTTCCAATGTGTCGAAAGGGGTCAAGAGGACTTCCTAGGGATCCTAATGCATGAAAAGGCATACTAGGAACCGTAGGAAGTTCCCATGACCCATTTTGACATATTTAAATGATCAAGTGTGTCCTAAGGGGTCCTACAATCCCTTAGGACACACTTGATGGTTCCAATGTGTTGAAAGTGGTCCTGGGGAATTTCTAGGGGTCCTAACATGTGATAAGGCATACTAGGTCCCTAGGAAGTCCTTATGGCCTATTTTGACAAATTTGAATGCTCAAGTATGTCCTAAGGGGTCCTACGACCCCTTAGGATACACTTGAGGGTTACAATGTGTCAAAAGGGGTCATGAGGACTTCCCAGGGGTCCTAACATGTGATAAGGCATACTAGGAGCCCTAGGAACTCCCCATGACACATTTTGAAACATTTTAATGCTCAAGTGTGTCCTAAGGGGTCGTAGGACCCATTAGGACATAATTGAGAGTTCCAATGTGTCGAAAGTGGTCATGGGGACTTCCTAGGGGTCCTAACATGTGATAAGGTGTACTGGGACCCTTAGGAAGTCCCCATGACCCCTTTCGACACATTTGAATGCTCAAGTGTGTCCTAAGGGGTCATAGGAGCCCTTAGGACACACTTGAGGATTCCAATGTGTCAAAAGGGTCATGGGGACTTCCTAGGGGTCCTAATATGTGATAAGGTGTACTAGGACCCCTAGGAAGTTCCCATGACCACTTTCAACACATTTGAATGCTCAAGTGTGTACTAAGGGGTCCTACGACCCCTTAGGACACACTTAAGGGTTCCAATGTGTCGAAAGGGGTCATGAGGACTTCCTAGGTGTCCTAATGCGTGATAAGGTGTACTAGGACCCCTAGGAAGTCCCCATGACCTCTTTTGACAATTGGAACCCTCGTGTGTGTCTTAAGGGTCCTACAACCCCTTCAAACACACTTGAGCATTCAAATGTGTCGAAAGGGGTCATGCGGACTTACTAGGGTTCCTAACGCGTGATAAGGCATACTAGGACCCCTAGGAACTCCCCATGACCCATTTTGACACATTTGAATTCTCAAGTGTGTCCTAAGGGGTCCTAATGCTTGATAACATGTACTACCACCCCTTAGGACACACTTGAGGTTTCCAATGTGTTGAAAGTTGTCATGAGGACTTCCTAGGTGTCCTAACACATGATAAGGCATACTAGGACCCCTAGGATGTCCTCATGACCCCTTTTGACACATTTGAATGTTCAAGTGTGTGCTAAGGGGTCCTACAACTACTTAGGACACACTTGAGGGTTCTAATGTGTCAAAAGTGGTCATGGGGACTTCCTAGGGGTCCTAATGCGTGATAAGACATACTAGGACCCCTAGGAAGTTCCCATGACCATTTTAGACACATTTGAATGCTCAAGTGTGTCCTAAGTTGTCCTACGCCCCTTTAGGACACACTTGAGGGTTCCAATGTGTCAAAAGGGGTCATGAGGACTTGTTAGGGGTCCTAACAAGTGATAAGGTGTACTAGGACACCTCGGATGTCCCCATGACCCTTTTCATCACATTTGAATGCTCAATTGTGTCCTAAGGGGTCGTACGACCCCTTAGGACACACTTGAGGGTTCCAATGTGTTGAAAGGGGACATTAGGACTTCAGAGGGGTCCTAATGCATGATAAGGCATACTAGGACCCCTAGGAAGTCCCCATGACCCCTTTTGACACATTTGAATGTTCAAGTGTGTCGTAAGCAATCATACGACCCCTTAGGACACACTTGAGGGTTCCAATATGTCAAAAGGGCTCATGAGGAATTCCTAGGGGTCCTAGGAAGTCCTCTCTCTCTCTCTCTCTCTCTCTCCCTCTCTCCCCTTCATCTTCTCTCTCTCTTTCTCTCCTCTCTCTCTCTCTACCAAAATTTTGGTGGGAAATATCGGATATCCAATAATATCGAGGATATCCAATTTTTGTTACTGGTGTGAAAAAAATCAAGATTCTCTGGGTCCCTCTAGAGAGTCATGTTTTTCCTAAATTACAGGATTCAACTCGCAGTGGGAAGACAAAAAACCACTTTTTGGGTTAATTTTCTCTATTACCAAAGGTATTTGCATCTTTTTTTGGGGTGATTTTCTCTATTACCAAAGGTATTTGCATCTTCTTTTTGGTCTAGCTATGGGGAGTAGTGGTCGTCAAAAGCATAAACGGAAGAGGAGACTCACAAATGAAGATGTTGAAGTGTATAGAGAAATGGATAGGGTTTCCCATCGAATAAGAGACAAGGTATGTTAAATATGAATGAAGACGTCGGCATAGGCCCACCTTTGAATGTGGTTTCAAGTGAAGAACATGAATTTGAAGATGGAAATGTAGGTTTTGAAAATGAGAATTTAGGTTTTGAAGATGAAAATTTAGGTTTTGTAAATGAACATGTAGATGTGGCCAATGGAAGTGTGGACATTGTCAATGACAATCCACCGATTGAATATGAAGGAATTCACAATGATAATGCTACGGAAGAACCAAATCAATGTTACACATCTCCAAATTATATGAGAAATGAAGTCCCTTCGGAGGAAGAAAGAAAAACTTCAAAATTGGGACCTTCAAGAAGAACTAAATGGTTACTTGAAATTGATGAGAACATAATGAGAAATTTTGATGGGAAGAGATTAGAAAGAACTGTTCGGTTGTGGTTTTCAAACCTTTTTGATCAATTTTTTAGGCACAAGACATTGGTTGAGAAATGTCAAATGTTTGTGCAATTGTTAAAGATGTAGAAGATGAGAAATATACTAGTCAAATTGAAGATTAGTGTGAACAAGAAAAAGGAGCAGAATGCTATTATTGTGAGAAATTTTTTTAGTGCTCTCAATTCCATTGGGAAGACTACCAAGGAAAAAGATAAGAGAGCTACTAGGAGGGTTATTACAACCTCCTTAGTAAGTCATCATTTCAAAAAGGCTCATTTGATGAGACAAACTTGTGTTGACTTGAATCTAAATCGTAAAACTTTGAATAGAGCACTTGCAAGAAGAGAAAGACTTGATGATCCTCTTCAAAATGATACATGGGCTTATGGTGGGAGACTTTCACACTGTGATAAGAAGCTTACCGATGCTGTGAAGGATCAAATTCAACTATTTTGGCAATCTAACTCAAGAGTGACACCAAATGTGAAGGATGTTTTGAAGTTGAGAATTGGCATTCGAGACCACACCCCACATCCCAAACATTATTTGGAGGTGAGTCAAACAATGTTGTTCAAAAAAATTTGTGAAACACATTCAACATTGAAAATATCACAAAGAGCTTTTGAAGCCCTGAAGCCTTTTTTTTGTGTGCCTCTTAAGATTCAAAATACTTGTTGTTGCAAATATCATGTGGAGTTTTCAATGCACCATGAATTGTTACGATCCATTCATTCTACTTTACATAGTAGTGAAATGTTGGAGGAGTGTTGTGCAAGTGCTCTTCCAAAATCATCAAGAGACTTGCTAGATCATTTTTTATGTCCTAGAGATGATGGATGTTTCTTTTATAGAAAAGATTACTTAAATGACAAGTGCTCAAAGTGTGGTGGGCTAGTGAAGTTTGTTGAATGTTTTCACAAGGGCCATGAACACAATTTTGGAAAGACAATTGTCCACAAAAAGGTATATGAAACAGTTATATATACATTAAAAAGTGGAGGTGAAGGCTCTAGATGTGAGTTGGTTACTAAAGAATGCAATGTAGCTAATTTTATTTTAGATTTCAGGGAGAATCTTTTTTACAAGTATGCAAGTCATAGTCACAAGTCTCAGTGGTTGGCTCAACAATTCAGGATGTGTAAGGACACTTTCCCGATTGACACTATTATATCAGTTGTTGACTTTGCAGAGAACTATTCATTGCAGCCCCAAAATGAGTTGCAAGATTAATATTACAATTCTATTCAGGTTCCTATTTTTGTGCACATAACATATAGACATTCCCCTGATAGTAAAAAACATGAAAAGAAGGTAATCAGAGAGTACCATTTTTATATGAGTGATGATAGATTGCACTCAACTGAGTTTGTCCAACATTTCTTTGAGAATTATTTTGAGTGGGTGCGGGAAAATAATATTGCTATTGATAGACATCTCATTTGGTCAGATAATTTCACGGGTCAATTAAAAAATGCTCGTATGTTTTATTGGTTATGTAGAATGCATGTAGAGATAGGTGTACCTCATATTTGGAGTTTTTTTGAGGCTGGTCATGGAAAAGGGGAGCATAATGGAGCAGGTGCATGCATAAAGAAAGATCTAGTTAAGGAGCAACTGAGGATTTCAGGTGCAAAACTCATTGATGCCCGTTCTATTGTTGATTGGTGTATTTCAGCATTGTCACAAGGGGGACTCTTGATTTAGTGATGCACAGATTCTTTTGGTTGGTTGAGTTGGGCACAATATGAGATAGGTTGGATTATTAAACTGTGAAAGATTCTTCAAAAATGCATTCATTTTGAAGCTCAGATGCTAGTACATAGACCTTTTGGATATGAGAGTTGGCTTGTTATTGTCTGAGTTGTCTTTAGTGTGATTGGGATTGGTGTGAGTCAAGTGACTGGGTTGATACATGGGTTCCACATTATCTTACTCCTTTATCTCTCACAGTCTCTGTAATAAATAATGACATGGATTATTCACTTGACTACGACCATCTTTAAAATCTTCTATAGCAAGGACATGTTTTTGCATTGGTTGCACCAGAAGGGAATTATGAGAGATCAGATTACTGGTTAGCACGTTGTGTACAAGGAAAGAAAAAACTTGCACAATCGACGACAGATGATGATATGTTCACATATCCAACAGCATCACATGTTGTTGTGGGAACATGGTTGTGCACATATATGATTAGAAATAACAGCATTCTGGCATTTGAAGACTATGAGAATCACAAAACTATTCTCATGTATTCACACCTTGTTATAGCAACCAATGTTAAGTTGTTGAAACATCAAGGAAAACCAAAGACAAAGGAACTTTGGACTATTAGTACTGTTGATCATGAAGCAATACTGAATACTCTCAAGCACAAAGATAACCCTTCAGGCACACTTTAGTAGGTAAGTTCAACTCAAGTTAAAATATAGTTCTGTAATTTGCATATTTAGATGCCAAAATGGCACTTCTTATATTCTCTATTAACTTTTCTTCTGCCTTCTAAATGTAGGGATTCGAGCAAAAAGGACACTTATTTTTTATATATAGTTGTGTAATTTGCATATTTAGATGCCAAATTTTTTATATAAAACCAACAATTGAATGTAATGTGCATAGTTAGATGCCAAATCTTGTGTATAAAAACAATAATTGAATGTAATGAGCATAGTTAGATGCAAAATTTTGTATATAAAAACAACAATCGAATGTAATGTACATATTTAGATGCCAAATTTTGTATATAAAAACAAGCGAATGTAATGTGCATATTTAGATGCTAAATTTTGTATATAAAAATTTTGATGCAAAATTGGAAATATAAAAGAGCCCATGGGGTTGATGTGCAAATATTAAAAGCCCATATTTGTATCGTCGTAATGCCATGTAAAGTGCAAAAAATGTTTTTCCTTACTATGAATGTTGTATCCTTATATAATTTGTATCATCTTAATTTTGTATCCTTAAATTTCTATTTTCTTAATTCCATTACATTTGTATCGTCAAATGATGTAATAGTTGGAGTCATTGAGTCAAAATTGGTCAAATGTGTCCAAAGTAAAATGATGATTCTCTGGGTGAAGGGATAGTGTTCAATGATTAAATCTTGGTACCAAATGGATTATGCCATTAGCTCCAATTGGGTGGGTAAATGCTAGGAAAAAACTCATTTCCACCACTGAGTCAGTAGAACATTTCGAACCACACCAAACCAAAGTGTCCCCAAGGTGCACTAAGCATGATTGGGAAAAAAACTTTCAAGGCTCATAACTTGGACCCTATGAGAGGTATCAAAGATCTGTAACATGATACAAGATGACATTTTTGAGGCCTAGAATAACCTCTCTCTATTTTGGGAGATTCAAATTTGTTTGAATTAGGCACGCCAGTCTTGCTCAATGCCAAAACTTGCAGTGAGGGTCATTTGAAAGTTGCACCAATGGATTACTTCCAATCCGTTAATCCTGGCACCAAATAGACTGTGCCATTAGCTTTGGTTGGGTGGGTAAATGCTAAGAACAACCCTATTCTGAACATTGATTCAACATAATGTTTCAGACCATGTAAGACCAAAGTGTCCCCAAGGTGCACTAAGTACAATTGGGCAGCGAACTTTTAAGGCTCGTAACTCGAACCTTGTGAGAGGTATTGGAGATCCATGAGATGTTACAAGAAGGTGTTTCTGAGGCCTACAATTACCTCTCTTCATTCTGGGATATTCAAATTTTTTTGAATTTGGCACGCCAATCTCGCTCGATGCCAAAACTTGCGGCGAGGGTCAGTTGAAAGTTGCACCAATGGATTACTTCCAATCCGTTCATCCTGAAACCAAATGTATTACACCATTGGCTTTGGTTGGGTGGTTAAATGCTAATAACAACCCCATTTCGACCACTGAGTTAGCAAAATGTTCCAAACCACGTCAGACCAAAGTGTCCCCAAGGTGCACTAAGCATGATTGGACAAAGAACTTTTGAGGCTCGTAACTCATACCCCATGAGAGGTACTAGAGATCCATGAGATGCTACAGGATGACATTTCCAAGTCCTAAAATAACCTCTATCCATTCTAGGAGATTCAAATTTGTTTAAATTTGGCACGCAATCTCGCTCGATGCCAAAACTTGTAGTGAGGGTCAATTGAAAGTTGCACCAATGGATTACTTCCAATCCATTTGTCTCGGCACCAAATGGACTATTCCATTAGCTCTGGTTGGGTGGGTAAATGCTAAGAACAACCCCATTTCAACCACTGAGATAGCAGAACATTCCGAACCACACCAGACCAAAGTGTCCCCAAGGTGCACTAAGCACGATTGGGTAGCAAAATTTCAAGGCTCATAACTCGGACCCTATGAGAGGTATCTAAGATCCATGAGATGCTACAAGATGACATTTTTGAGGCCTACAATAACCTCTCTCCATTTTGGGAGATTTAAATTTGTTTGAATTTGGCACGCCAGTCTCGCTCGATGCCAAAAATTGTAGTGAGGGTCAGTTGGAAGTTGTACCAATAGATTACTTTCAATCCATTCATCCTGACACTGAATGGACTACACCATTAGCTCTAGTTGGCTGGGTAAATTCTAGGGACAACCCCATTTTGACCATTGAGTCAGTAGAACCTTCCGGATCATACCGGACCAAAGTGTCCCCAAGGTGCACTAAGCATGATTGGTCAACAAACTATCAAGGCTCATAACTTAGACCCCGTGAGAGGTATCGACTATCCGTGAGATTCTACAAGACTACATTTCTTAGGAGTTCCTAGTGTATTTGTAGGGTTACATGTAGAGTACTGATATTTTGTCCAATAGACCAATATATTTTGATATGGCCAAAAGGGTGTTTGATTATTGCCAAAATGGTGTTTGATTATGTAATTAGGCCAGTTTGAAGTCTTTTAGCCATTGGGAGTAAAGGGTAAGTCTATAAATGTTGAAACCACTTTAATAGATATCCTTATATACCTCAAATGATGAATTACACGTGTGAACACACATAGCACATAAAGCGCACATAAATTTTCTTAAGTCATGAAGCATACATGTAGCACATAAATTATAAAGCATACAACATGAATTCACTTAAGTCATGCACGTAGCCCATACATGTGAATTTAGGTTATGAATAATGTACTTGAATATACATGAATATACTTAAGGCATAAATTGCACACATGAGTACATACACACAAGCATATTTACATACTAACAATGAATAAATGAACACACAATTAACAAATTGGATCGAATATCAAGTTTCACATATATATCAAAATGAACAATAATTCTATACATATTTACATGTCAACATATCTAGATACAATGTGGCATACACCATCTCAAAACATGTCATATGACATTTCAAAATAAGAAATTCAACTACAAATATTTCTAGGACATCCTATTCTACTGGTGGATCATCAAAATGGAGCCTCTTTGAAGTACTCTTCGGCTCTAATGGATCCTGCATTCAAACACAAAAGTGAAACCCCAAGTTAGATTAAAAATTGAACTCTCATATACCTCATTTCTATGTCTCCTCCCATGGATAGGAGACCTAATATATGTCCTTGGTAGTGCAGGAATAGTGCCACCAATGTCAACTCCCACCTATATATGTTTGCGAACATGAGATTGATCTACCAGTTATACTATTTAATGTTAAAAACTTGGTAGCAAATATATGTTTACAAAATAATTGAATTAACATTAAAACTTACATGTGTTGAAATTTCTTCAGGTATTGTTGGCTGAGTCATCAATGATACAAACCCTTGCCATTCTGGCTCCCTCAAACTAGGAGTGACCTGCAAAAGTCAAACAGATACTTCATATTATCATAACTTGACCATATTATATATACTTGATAGAAAAATACACACAAATAACTTTAGAAATGTATGTACCATGGGGCTATCACTCCAAATGGATATGCCTGTGATGATAGGGTCTCACGACATCATCACATGCCACTCTCTCTCAAATAAACTATGTAAATTAAAAATGAGTATGCACAATTGACAAGTATACATGTATGCATAAACAAACTAAATTACTTAATTACCTTTCCTTTATCAACAGCTGACACCTGCACCCTCTCACATTGCCCCCTAGTGGCAATTGGTGACACCTGCATCAGTATGTAAAAGATGACCATCAAAATTAGAAAATAATGTACATATACTATTATCACAATTTAAAAGAAAACCAATGAGTACATTAAAACATATGTACCGTGGAAGAGTCAAGACCAAATGATATGGCTGAAAGCATGGACCCCTGCACCTGTGCCATCTCCTCTGTCATCAACTGAACATAAATGTAGCACATAAAAAGAGATAAGTGAGAAATTATTATAAGGAAATTCTACTAAAAATATGAACAATAAAATTTAAAAACAATGTAAAAAGTGAACGGTTTACCCTTACCGTAATAGTGGGAGTCCATGGCACTGTAGGCTCCTGATGCACATCTCCATGAGCTGCTTTAGTGCCTATAGTGTGATGTGTAGAATCGTCCCCATCGAAGCCAAAATTATATTCATAACTATCAGTTAGAGGACCAAAGCATAGATTCTTGCATATAATGCAAGTGTGGGGCACACAAACATCTGAGCTCATGGAGGATGTGGAAGCACCAGAAGCATTAGGACAAGGAGGCAACAATGTTCTGTTCTGCATAATCAATAGATCAGTCAAGGCGTGAATGGCTCAAATAGTCTGTAGCTGGCCTCAACAATAATGTCTAGATGTTGCATTGTGGGAGGTGGTGAAATCTTGGGAGGGGGGACATATGTGCGAGATTTCACCTGTTGTGCCCATGGCCTATCTTGCGGAGTGCCTAAACCTACACCCTAGTTCGGTCTCAGACTCTAATAATTCACCTTGTGACTGAGCACAAATTCATTATACAATTTTTTAATAAAATAAAATGGGACATCCAAATTATTGTGAGGTGGTCTATCAAAAACCATCCACCAACAGTCCCAAAAGTTGTCACGTATTGCACTATTTGTGCACCATTTAATTGACAACTTGGGTTTTTTATGGTATACTTTTAGACCGGTTTTAAGATCCACAAAAAGATTAGCTATGTCATATTTTTTTATATTTAGGTTCATGACTTGCTCATAATCAAGCCCATCATCAAACTGGGTGTGCATGGAATCACGCCAAAGAAGTGCAACATTATGTTGTTGTGTAAGTTTCTCCATGTTTTCAATAATTGAGTTCAATTTTGTAAACATGGGGAGCAATGTGGGGATATTGGCATATGTGGTTTGAAATCCTCTAAGTTCATTTAGATTATCTCCTATTAGATCTTCTAAACGGTGAGGGTTTGTGACAGGTACATCTTTTGGAGGTGGGGGATTGTTGGGAGGTGGTTCTAGATTGTTTGTGGGATCATTAGTAGGGTTTTCTGATTCTATGTCTGATAACAATGAAAACAAAAATAGATAATTACAATGAATTTTAAAAAACAATACAAAAACTCATTGATACCCTAATTTTTATATAAAAACTATATATTTCTATTTAAAAACAATAAAAAACAATTAAAACAATAAAAATTAGAAGCTTTCACTTACCTGGAAAATTGGGCAAAATTGGATAGGGGATTTGGGAGTGAATATCTAAAAACCCTAGTTGCGTTCATGTTTTTACAATGAAAAAATGTTGAACGTAGCTGGGGTACAGAGATATATCTACTGGAAAATATTGGATATCTGATATTATCAAATATCTGATTTAGCCTTCAGGTTTGGCTTTTGGCTTGGCCAGGTGTACTGACACCTAGGCCTACTAAAAAGTCAACAAATCTATTTGTGTTCTTTTGGACGAGTGAAAATAGGTTTTTTTCACATCGCCACTTTTTGGCATACCATGATCCTGCACATACCCATCTATTATTCAGAAGGTTGTAGCCTTCACCCCTTTGAGCAGTGAACTCTTAGATAGTGCATCCTCACTGCTAACAAAGTTAATCATAAAAGACTCCTAACAAGGTCTGACCCTTGACCAGGTCACTGTAATTATTGCATTTTAAAGATCAACTCCTAACAGGGTTATAAGATCTTCTAACAAGGATCATTATACACTAGTGCAGTTTATTAGTGGGTGTTAATTCCCACCGAGGTTTTTACCTATTTGAGTTTCCCCATAACCAAAATATTAGTGTTGTGTTCAAGTGTTCTTTCATTGTGTTTATGCTTAAAGTTTAAGTATACTTAATTGGATAAAAAATTGAAACTTGTAGATAACTGAGTCACCCCCCCCCCCTCTCAGTTATCTCTTGGGACTATTCCTAACAATTGTAACAAGGTCCTACATACTCCATCAATTCAACAACTTTGTTTTAACTAACTTTTATGTCGTCCATGGAAAATAGGCCCAAACCATGTAATGAAGATGGATTTATGCGACATATCCTCTTGTTAACACAAAAATAGTGTTAGGTGTAGATAATTCCTTAGGTGCCCATTCTTTCTAAAGATGTGTGTACCTCAAGGGAACCTTGGTCTCTCCTTTTGTCTCATCATCATAAGTACATGATCGCCTTTAGCAAGGAAAAATTGCATGCATTTATTGAATTTTCTTCTAATCTTTTGACCTCTAGTTGATCTCCCTATTGTAGACCTACTACATGTCTAAATTTTTTCTTCTATTCCCACGTTTCCCTCACTCGAGGAAGATAGATCTATCAAATACCTATTTGGTGGTACCTACAGGCCATAAAATGAGAGATACAGTTGGAGGAAGATATTTTTCTAAATGAGTGTAATGTTGATGAAGTCGGCTTAAAGTTGATGTTGAGGGTAAAGAGAAAGAAAGAAAATAATAAACTATTTCTATAGGGTGTATTGACTTATACCTGTCCATCCTTGTCACTGTGTAGGATCCTCGTTAAAGGGGTTAAATTTCCTCTATATGTAAATCATTTATCTTAAGTTAGTTAAAAATTACATGATACGTATGCTAAAAATTACATAGAACACAACATGAACAATATGCATACATCATAATCATAGTATATTTTTTAATTTGTTACCTCTACTTTATGTGTGCTAGATATGCAAGATCCTCAACAAAAGGGGTGCCGATGTTTGTAGTCCTTTGCCTATTTCCAGAAAGGGTAATAATCATGCACAAAAAATATATTATAGGTAATCAGAACCAACAATTGAGCATCATAACACATATTTGAAACATGTGTATCAAAAATCACCTATGTTATCCTCATTAGAATTAAATACACTGAATTAATTATACCATGCCATTAGACTTCAACACGAAATAAATTAAGCATGAAAATAGATAAGTCAAACAAATATCTATGAATAAATCAATACCGCATACATTTCATTGATCATCTTCTTCATTTATCTCATCATCATGACCATCATCATCATCACCATCATCAGCATCGCCATCATCATCATCATCATCATCGTCACCATGACCATCATCATCATCATCATCCTCATTGTCGTCATCATCATCATCACCACCACCAACATCATCACCACCACCATGACCACCAACATCATCATCATCATCATCATCATCGCCATCATTGCCATCATCATCATCATCATCATCATCATCATCATTATCATCACCATGATCACCATGATCACCATCATTAGCATCATCACTAGTATCATCACCATCTACATCCTCTTCTTCTTGTTTAGTATCTTCTTCTTTCATCACATTATACTTTATAAGTCTTCCTCTTGGATCGTGTCTAACAACAAATGACTAACTCAATTCATGTGGAATACCAAAGTAAAATACCTGCTCACATTGGCTTGGAAGAACATAGGGTCCATCCCTAACTAGCTCAAACAACATTGTATTAATCATTGGAAATCCATTTTCATGTTGAATAACAGTTCTCTCAAGATCATTTTGATTCACTCGTAGCCTATACCATTTGATGACGAATAGAACTAATTTGAATAAATTAAAGTCACACTCAAGTATATCATCCAAGCTACCATAGTATCACTTTTCAGACTCTCGAGGATGTAAGTCATTTCTAGAAGAAATATTAATGACCTGAAAGATTGCACTTATCCAAGAATTACATGTTTTCTTCATGTCATCCAACTTTTTGATCTAAAATTTATGGCCATGGTAGTACATAGCTTTGTGGTGCTTGACCTATAATTTTCAAAACATGTCAAAATTATTTATATCGATCTGTAAGTTGATATTAAACATATGGGCCATGATAAATAAACTTATATGTACCTTTCTACCTCTTCAACCATATGCTAGATCAATTACCATTGGTGTAACATTGGAATATCTATTATGATGAGCTTCTTTAACTATTGAGGAAACACCTTCCCATATTAAGGAGCGACCATTTTGTTGAGATAGTTCAATCCATATTGTCATTCAATCAAGATTGTTTGCAATATACAAATGTAGTGCATCCCACTCATGAGCAACTATATAAAATAAACAGACCACTTAGAAATAACTTATATTAAAGATTTATAATAATTAATTAACTACAATAACATCTTATAATTACCTCTCATTTTTCTCAATCTAGCTTTCCCCATCAAGTACTCCCATTTGAATTTGTTAATGGAGTTGGGATCCCAAATGCGATCTACATGAATATTTGCTGCAAACTTGGGAAGATTTTCACTAATGTACATCATGGTCTAGTATACCATATAACCCCCAACCATAGAACCTTCAGGACGTGCTCTTTATCGAACCAAGCCCTTCAAAAATTTCAAGTGCCTCTCAATAGTCCACATTGACCTAGTTGGTACATATTCACACAATTCAATCTTCTCAACTTGATGTATGAGGTAATATTCTTGTGCATTGAAAAAATTTAAAGATAGACACTTTTTCATTTCACACATAAATTAAAAAAAATTTCTCTTCCAATGTTTTATATCTTTTTTATCAATTTCTTTAGATGACAACCACCTAGAAGAGATTCAACACACAAATACATATAAACGAGACTTTACAAAAAACTATGCAATAAATTTCCTTATAAAAGTAAAGCAAGACGCAAATATAATATCTATACAACAAATCTAAGAAATAACACTTCTAACCTCATGTATTTCCCAATATCATATATAACTTGTTTGACACTATTGTCGAAGTGGTGTGAGAGAGATAGAGGCAAAACATACTGTAATAACTATAAAATAATCTTTTCAATATATTATAAAATAATATAATGAAAAGTACATGAAGATTTATAAATATATTTTAAATAGAGAAGACCATGACTTACCTTCATGAAGGTATGCCAATCATGTGTTTTCAACCCTGACCCAAAATCACCTTTCTTTGATATGAGACTTCTTATGTTTGGAGCAAACCTCTCCGAAATTTTGTTTTTTGTATGGCTTCTTTTATGGGATCACTTTGTTGTTGCATTCATAACCAAGGAAGGGAAATCTTATTAATTTGGTCTCCATTGCTATTTGATTCAATGAAAAATTGCAATGCATGATTAGATTCATGAATGTTATTACAAATTTTGACAATTTTTTCTTTGTCACGCCTTTCGTCCAATATTTTTCATAGTGTCTCTATTACATTCTTTCCAATATGCATATCATTAAAAAAATGCATAATTGGGAGTTTCTACAACCTTTTGAATAATAGATACACACTATATATGGATCTTGGTGAATTGCGCTTACACCTGCTATCTGGATCAGTTCCAATGAATAACACAAATACTTTACTTGGTCACATAGACCTTCCTCTAATAGTTCAACACCTCACACACTCTGCTCTGCTCTTCTTATTCAACATGAACCACACTCCAACAATCACAAATGACTGCCTATAAATATCTTCCCTCTAAATGATATAATCAAGTCGGCCTATTAGAACCACCTTGAAATCATATTAGAGAAACCATAACAAACTTAGATAAACATTTTGTTGACTGTACTATGCACACAACACATTCTATGACCTATTCAATAAGATAATTGTAGATGTATGCTACACACTGTCGACTCTACCAAAATAACTGGATCTTTCTCCTCAAGCTGAATTACTTCATGCACTCTTAACCGAACATCAATCATTATCCTCTAATCTTAACTCCAAGGATGCATACCCAAAATATAGGTGCAACTCCAGAACTAATAAGATCTCTGTCGACTCTTCTAAATAAACACAAGAAACTACTACTATCAAATCATGACTGCATAACTTCACTTCTACTGAATATCAGATTATGCATCCATGATGGAGACATCAATAACATGTCTTCATCATATATCCAATGGTGCAAGGCTCCATGACAACTGTATGAACAACCATACTCAGAACACTGTCTATTACTCTGTCAAAAACACTGTTGACACAGGCTACTATATAATTGTCTGTACTAACAGTTAACCTCTGTGCCCATGATATCATGTCCATACTCCATATACTGAAAGCTTACTTCATAAGACTTCCATGCATGCTACTTTCCATATGTTTTCATCAATGACAAACACATAGTCAGTACTAGCCTGCTGGCAAATCTCCAACAATCTCCCCCTTTGGCATTGATGGAAATATGTGGAATGAAAAACCACCACCAACCCAAATGAAGATTTCTTTTATAACTTTCTCCATTTCCTCTTCAAAACTCCCCCAAAGATGAATCGTCCATCTACTGCAATATTTTCCAACATTCTCCATTTCCTCAACTGCCAACCCAAATGAACATTTCTTTTATAACTTCCTCCATTTCCTCTTTAAAACTCCCCCAAAGATGAATCCTCCATCTGCTGCAATATTTTCCAACATTCTCCATTTCTTTAACTGCACTACTATCATAATTGAATACTGCTCCCCCTTAGTATATTACTCCTTTTTACTTCTATTTTTCATGACTATATATTACTCCCCCTTTGACATCAATGACAAAGGGCGCCATTCATTTTAAGCATCAGTACTACTCCTAAGGTAGAGTAGTCAACCTTCCATCAGTCCCTAAGGATTGATGCCTTTCCTTCTTGATTCTAAGTAGAATTAGGAAAGGGAATTACTCCCAACTTCTCCTTGCGATACTCAAAAGTATCCTTTGGCAAGGGATTTGTAAATATGTCTGCCAATTGATCTTTAGTACTCACATAGTCCATCTTGACTTCTTTCTCTACCACTTTCTCTCTTAGGAAATGATACTTGATTTCAATGTGCTTTTTCTTTGCATGCATCATAGGGTTCTTCGACATATTGATAGTGCTAGTGTTATCACACTGAATAACAATAGGATAATCAATCTAAATTCCAAAATCCTTTATCATCTGCTTGATCCAAACAATTATAGAACAATTCAAGGCTGCTGCAACATATTCTGCTTCTGCTATTGACTGAGAAATACAATTTTGTTTCTTGCTTGTCCAAGTGACAAGTCTATCACCAAGAAACACTTCTCCAGTTGAAGTACTATTTTTGTCATCAACGCATCCTGCCCAATCTGCATCTGTGTACACATAAAGCTCAACATTTTCTGAATTAGGATACGATAGACCATAGTCTATAGTGCCTTGTAGGTATCTGAATATCCTTTTTATTGCCATGAGGTGACTTTGTTTAGGCTCTGCTACAAATATTCCAACTATGCCAACTGTATTGGAAATATCAAGTCTAGCCTGAGTAAGATAAATAAGTTTTCCAATCATAGACTTGTACAAAGTTACATCTACTACTGGTGAGTCATCTTCTTTTTTAAGCTTGCATCTAGTAATCATGGGAATCCCTACTGGCTTGAAATCATCCGTCTTGAATTTCTTTAATATTTCCTTCACATACTTGGACTAATTAGTGAAAATACCTTTCTCCGTCTGCTGCACATTCAATGCCAAAAAGTATTTGATAGGACCAATCATACTCATTTCAAATTCATTTTGCATCTCCTTAGAAAATTTAGTACTAAGTTTGTCATTACCCCCAAAGATAATGTCATCAAAAAATATAGCTACAAGTAGTAAACCTTCAAATGTCTCTCTTATGAATAGATTAAAATCTGCTTCTCCTTTCTTGAATCCAATCTTTGTTAGATATCCATCTAGTCTTTCATACCATGCTCTAGGGGCTTGCTTAAGTCCATAGAGGGCCTTCTTCAATCTGCATACCATATCAAGTTTGTCTGATAAGATGAATCCTTTTCTTTCCACTTGTAGATTTTCAATACGTTTGACAAACTAATGTCATTGACTCCTGAAAACCACTCCAAATCATGCAATAAAAAGGGGACAATTAACAAGGATCAAGAGTATAATCCTCCTACACTTCAAGCCTTGAATGCTTAGGTGGTTTAACCTATTGATTCACTTCTTGAAAGGAATCAGAAAACTTGATTTGTATCACTCAACACAAAAAAATATGCATTAATTCCCTTTACATACTGACTGAAGAGTATTATCATTTATAAACTTGTTTTGATGATGAAGAAATTGCCTATCAAGAATAGACCAGTGTCCTATTCAATGATAGAGAGTCACCAATAACATACATCACAAGAAAACACACCCAGAACTCAGAACAACTACTTTGCATATCATTCCTCTCACTCCCACACTTAGACATCAAATTCTTACAAGAACATTGAGTTCTTTGAAATCATTCTTAAAATTTAATCCTACCTTTGACAAGAACTCAAAAACAACTTCAAAACCTACTTTGTAAATCATATGTTAACATGCTTTGAAAACCTAACATATAAAAA
This sequence comes from Chamaecyparis obtusa, assembly GCA_027943335.1. Taxonomy (NCBI): domain Eukaryota; kingdom Viridiplantae; phylum Streptophyta; class Pinopsida; order Cupressales; family Cupressaceae; genus Chamaecyparis; species Chamaecyparis obtusa. The sequence continues at coordinate 84,728 of BSBK01006716.1, forward strand.
CCCAAAAATCAATGCAAGAAGACATACACTCCTGTCAGATGGGATTCCAACATGTTTTCATTAAGATTTTTAAAGATCAATACATTATCAATGGCAGAATGATAGAAAGAAACACTGGAAAGACTATCTCTATTCAGCTCTCAAATTTTCACCATCCCTTACAAAAATGAAAAAGAAGAGAGATATAGGAGAAGAGAGCTAGTTCAAAAAAAAACTGATAGTTGTCAATCCTCCAAGAAATATCTCAATTTACTCATCAAGGTTGATTCTCAAATGATCCTCTGTAACCTCCCTCATGCCTACTATCACTTTCACCAGTTGATTGATCCCGAAATGCAAGCTCATACTGCTCTTTTCCACTAAGTCGATTATGAGATCAATCATTTCCATATTCCTCATGTCTTGCCATTTCCAAAAATATATAACATGCCCATATTTGGATTAAAAATGAATCTCCAAGCATTATTTTTGTGGGTATACTCAACCATTCAAATTATTGGCTTTATTTCCTAAGTCTGGACTATGCACTTTTTAAATTATTTTGCACTTTAAATTTTCCCTTTATACTTAGTTTCTTGCACTTTATGCTCAGACCTCACCAGAACATGACAAGTGTCATCGGCTGATTGCATGCTCGCTTTGACCCTGGCCTTTACCTCTGGTTTGGAGAACATGCAAATGCCTTCATTCTCCTGATCTCCAAATACTTCTTCTAACCCAAGTTACATCTGGAGATTGCACGACTAGTGTATTCTCCAGATCTTTGAATCATGTCTTTGACCATGGTTACATTTGGAGAATGGGCAACTAAGCCATTCTCCAGATCTCCAAATTGTTTAACCCTAACTGCCAAGATCTAGAGAATGCGCGACTAACCCATTCTCTCATTCTCCAAATGCTAGGGACTAACTGCCAACCTATTCTGAGAACACGCTACTGAGCCTTCTCACACTACAACATTTGGGGTCAAATTTTGACTCCAATTTATGATGCCACTACAATTTGTGTTTATTTTTTGTAATTTCCCCTGACGGTGTCGTAATAGCAACGATGTCATTGTAATTGTGACACCCCTTTGGTTATAAACAAAAAAGAAAAAGAAAAATAAAGTGTCATTTTTAATTTGTGAATTTGAAGAGCTTCCGCAAAGGTGACATTACACTTTTGTGCAGTGCGAAGAGGGCATTCAAGTTGGGCATGCATGATGAGGCTGACATTGTGTGGGAAGAGCACTGGCAATTGAGGTAGGCATTCGAACTTTGTCTTCTCATTAACTCAATTTCATTTTTATGGCATTTGTTGATTTAATGGCCCACAATATGAATGTTAATAGTGACATTGTTTACATCTTAGCATTTGGAATTCTCGATGACCCGCGAGCTTTGAGAGATAGGGCATCATTGTTATTACCTTCAAGGCATTGTGTGAAGTGTTTGATCTCTCTTTATTTATTTTGTTGTTGATATTCACTATGTGGTACTCCCTGTTTATGATCATTTCATGAGAAAATGTCTTGATGGATCGCAGGTTGCAAGCTAGGGCATCATACATTGTTTATGAGCTCACTATTGAATACTGGCATTGTTTGCATCTTTTCATTTGGAATGCTTGATGACCCGTGAGGTTTAATTTGAGAGCTAGGGCATCATTGCTATTACCTTCAAGGCATTGTGTGAAGTGTTTGATCTCTCTTTATTTGTTTTGCTATTGATATTCACTATGTGGTACTCCCCATTTATGATCATTTCATGAGGAAATGTCTTGATGGCTCACAGGCTACAAGCTAGGGCATCATACATTATTCATGAGCTCACTATTTAATACTGGTATTGTTTACATCTTTTCATTTGGAATGCTTGATGACCTGCTAGCTTTGAGAGCTATGGCATCGTTTATATTACATTCAAGGCATTGTGAAAAGTGTTTGATCTCTCTTTATTTATTTTTCTATTGATATTCACTATGTGGTATTCCTCATTTATGATCATTTCATGAGGAAATGTCTTGATGGCTCATGGGCTGCAAGCTAGGGCATCATACATTGTTCATGAGCTCACTATTTAATACTGGCATTGTTGATGAGCTCACTATTTAATATCTGGCTAGGCCATGTAATAAGAGCAGTTAAAATTGAATACTCTTAGTTTTTCTTCAAATCTATTTGAAACTCCTATGAATTCATTGTGCATCAGGTATGACATATGAATGAATGAATTTGAAATAAGAAAGAAAAATCTTTCTATTTAAAAACTAGCATAATTAAGCCTCAAACAAAAGAAGTGCAAATGTATAAACTTACAAGCTATATACACCACCCTAATCTACTGAAAAGGTCTTAGCCTTCTTCTCCTCTGAAATCACAATAGGAACAAATAAAATTCAATACTCTTATTTTTTATTCAAATCTATTCAAAACTCCTATCATCTCATTGTCCAATAGTTAAACTAACCTATGACTTCTAAGGAGGAATTATGAAATATAGTTGTAGGTAGTTATCTCTTCTATAATGATGGATGAGTGAAAGGTAATTATCAATGAGGTTGCTGCTATTAGATCATATTAATACACTTACTATTTTGAATTTGAGCTCGGGCATCATGCAATGTTATTATTGTCATTGCATACTTGTTGTTGTGTACCATATATTGTAGATGAGGATCAGTAATAGGGTGCCAGGCATTGCTTAGATCCTTTGGATCTAACCCCATCTTTTCCTTCCTTGCAGGTTTTGGATCATACAAGAGCATACTGGATTGAACCCAGGGTCAACACTTCATTACTTTAGGCAATGTTTGGTACCTTCATTATTTACGTTCATCCACTTATGTATGTTTGCATTCATTCATATTCTTCTGAAAGTTGGCTATTAGTGACCATATATGATGATTCTTGATGTTTTGGGGTCATCTGATGAAAAGATGTAAAAGTTTCAATTTTTATTTCAATTTTTAAAATCATAAAATGAATAAAATTTAAAGATAACAAATTAAGATAATATTATCTTGATTTAAAAAAAAAAAGAAGCTCATAAAGCATGGTAAAAACATAAAGCTCATAAAGCATGGTAAAAGAGGGCCCTAACTGTGATAAAATGGGAAAGTTGCCACCTTGCACTGCTCTTCATATGGTAGCCGCTAAAGAACTATGTTATAAAATTTCAAGGCATGAAATTGTATACTTTTTGACATCATACTTTTTTCTCCTTAGCATTGAGTTTACAATGTTGGGGAGTCGAAGAAAATATATGTATAGTTATAAAATTTCATGCCTTGAAATTTGGCATGAAATTTTATAACATAGTTCCTTAGTATTTGATCTTTATATGGCAGCCATGACTTGAGGTAGGCATTCGAGCTTTGTCTTCTCATTAACTCAATTTCATTTTAATGGCCCATAATATGAATGTTAATACTGGCATTGTTTACATCTTTTCATTTGGAATGCTTGATGACCCATGAACTTTGAGAGCTAGGGCATCATTGTTATTACCTTCAAGGCATTGTGTGAAGTGTTTGATCTCTCTTTATTTGTTTTGTTGTTGATATTCACTATGTGTTACTCCTTGTTTATGATCATTACATGAGGAAATGTCTTGATGGCTTGCGGGCTGCAAGCTAGGGCATTATGCATTGTTTATGAGCTCACTGTTTGAGCACATCATGTCCCTATTTGATTGGTCGATGCTTTGTTTGTTATATTGATACTATTAGATCAAATAGGGACATCAATAATAAAATAATACACTTACTATTTTGAATTTGAGCTCTGGCATAATGCAATGTTATTGGTATCAAAATAGTAAGTGTATTAATGTATGATCTAATAGTAGCAACCTCATTGATCATTACCTTTGACTCCTCCATCATTATAGAAGAGATAACTACCTACAACTATATTTCATAATTCCTCCTTTGAAGTCATAGGTCAGTTTAAAATGGAGAGGGGTCTTGAAATGTCATAAGTAAAAATATTACATAGTGGCATTCAAATTAAGTACAATATTAATTCACATGCCTTTAATTATGATACACTTTTGAAATTGTCACTCATTGGTCATTTGAAAATTCAAGATATAAGTATACTTATGCTTACCACACCATACCTCAGCATCAAAATGCTTATCATTTTCAAGCTTGAGCGAGGCTTCATACGATGCACCATTTGCAGATTTGTACGCAACGCTGATTTAGGCTGGAGGTAAACTACATGTGTCATGTAAACAACATGGTTGAATGCAATCTTTTTTGTGCATTTTCAAGAGTTTTCCCACCAATACAAGCGTAAATAACACATTAAATGTAATCTACGAACAATGTGTGGTATGAAGTCTCACTGAAGCTTGAAATATATCATTCCTCATGTTATTATCAAAATTAAATTCAAATATTTCTCAAAACATTTATTCTTGTAGAATTAAGATATTCTTATCTCAATAATAAAACAATCTTGCATAATAGCTTTTGAATCACATTAACACACACCCATACTTGTGCTTACCACACCATACCCCAACATCATAATGAATTGCACAAGTTGCAAGAGAATAATACAAACTTAGTGAATTCATCACCATCACAACTTGCATCCTCACAAACTGCCCTTTGTTTTGTACATTAGGATCATAAAGTGATGTAGAGGGATGTGGTGGACTTCAAGGTCTTTGGAAATTTATAAGGGAAATATAAGACTTGCAAGGTTTTACCCCAAAATGGCCTAAGGACACCTAATAGCTCAAAGTAAGTGCACACAAGACTAAACACTGTCTGAGCACTGTACCTAGTTTTTAGGCCTACAATGAGGTCATTTTACAAAGGAAGTATACAGCAGACTTTGACCTAATCCTCCAAACCTTGGATAGTCTTATGTTTGGACTCCAATTATAAATTTCTAGGGCATCATGCATTGTTTATGAGCCCACTGTTTGAGCACCTAATGTCCCTATTTGATTGGTCAGTGCTATGTTTGTTATATTAATGCTATTAGATCAAATAGGGACATCAGTAATAAAATAATACACTTACTATTTTGAATTTGAGCTCAGAAATCATGCAATGTTATTGTTGTCATTGCATGCTTGCTGTTGTTGTGCACCATAACAGCAACAAGAATGCAATGTTATGAAGGAGTCAAAGGTAATGGTCAATGAGGTTGTTGCTATTAGATCAATGAGGTTGCTGCTATTAGATCATACATATATTAATACACTTACTATTTTGAATTTGAGCTCAGGCATCATATATTGTTTTATACACTATTTATTTCATTAAGACCATGAGCTTGGTATTTGTAATGTATTTCCTATTATTGGATTAATATTGTGATGTTGTTGAGGTTGTAGATGTCCTTTTACTGATCTTTTATAAATAACATATATACCATGTTGACTCACAGCCCATGAGGTGTTGCTTGATAACACATTTGACATCATACTTTTTGCTCCATTTTGGTCTTGATTTACTCACTGCATGCATATGTTTCCTAAATGCACATGTTTTGTAGCATAGTTCATTTTAGAAGTGTATGGTTTGACTATGTGCATGCATAATTGTAAATGAGGATCAATAATAGGGTGCTAGGAATTGCTTAGATCCTTTGGATCTAGCCCCATCTTTTCCTTCCTTGCAAGTTTTGGATCATACAAGAGTGCATATTGGATTGAACCCTGGGTCAACACTTCATTACTTCAGGCAATGTTTGGTACCTTCATTATTTATGTTCATCCACTTATGTATGTTTGAATTTATTTATATTCTTCTGAAAGTTGGCTATTAGTGACCATATATGACCATTCTTGATGTTTTTTAGTCATTTGATGAAAAGATGTAAATAGGGACATCAATAATAAAATAGGGATATCTTAATCTTTATCAGCTCAAATTCAAAATAGTAAGTGTATTATTTTATTACTGATGTACCTATTTTATTACTAATGTCCCTATTTTGAAGTGTTTGATCATTTCTATTACCTTCAAGGCATTGTGTGAAGTGTTTGATGTCTCTTTATTTTTTTTGTTGTGCATATACCTTCTTTAGTAAACTCTAATATGCACAGATGATGAACATTCATATTTTCCTAAGCAGTACTGTGAGCTTTCCTTCCAACGCATGTACCATTGTGAAAATCATCACAAGTCCATTTGTTAGAGGAAAGCTCACACTACACATGTCTGGATGTCTGCATGTTTTTCACCTCTTCATATACCAAATGATGAATGCTCAATTGTTGTAATGGAAAAGCATTAGAACCATCTATATAGGACCTTCATTATTTATGTTCATCCACTTATGTATGTTTGCATTCATTTATATTCTTCTGAAAGTTGGCTATCAGCGACCATATAGGACCATTCTTGATGTTTTTGGGTCCATTTTGATCTTTATTTACTCACTGCATGCATATGTTTCCTGAGTGCACATGTTATGTAGCATAGTTCATTTCAGAATTGTATGGCTTGACTATGCACATGCATAAATGTAGATGAGGATTAGTAATAGGATGTCATTCATTGCTTAGATATTTTTTATCTAACCCTCATCTCTTTTTTCTTTGCAGGTTTTGGATCACACAAGGACACACTAGATTCATACCCGGGTCAAAAATTCATCACTTCAGACAATGTCTGGCACCCTTATTATTTATGTTCATCCTCTTATGTATGCCTGTACTCTTGCATTTTCTTTTAAAAATTATTTTCCTTGTGAACACTTTTCTTGTTTTTGCAAAGCAATTTCCACTTTCAAGCATTGTCATTTACTTTTCAAAAAGAACCTTGCATGTGAAGCAAATGAGTGTTTGATGTTCTAGGATAGTGAACATTTAGTCTAAACTAGGTTCAATTTTGGAAATGAATACTTCTTGGCATGTTTGAAGGAGTATTTTTCAACACTTCCTTAGAGATTTTAAGTTCTTTGTAAAACCTTGTTAAAGTAAGTGATGTGGAAGCAATCCCCTAGTATATGTATCCTCTCCCCTTGCCTTCGCGGATCTTGGGTGAAGAGAAAGAGAAAGTCCAACTGACAACACTTCTAGGAAGGCATGTCTAGAGAGAAGCACTTCCTCTTTAGAGAATGACCTCAAACCAGTAATTCCCTGATTGGTATATAAATAAGGTGTTGAGCAAACTCTCACCTTATCCCCTCAAGCTCAAGCGATGCGTGTTGATGGTAGCCCGAGGTAGGTGAATATCTCTATGATTTTGGCATGGTCAACTAGGATCTTAATTGAGTCACACACGTACAAACTGATTCGGGGGATGCCACAGATCTTACTAAAAGCCATTAATCAGAGGCCCACCTAATCTACTCCCAAAGGTATCATAATCTTTGTGCAAGGACCAACCCAAGAGGTTTCCCAGGTCACCTGAAGATTACTCACCATTTGTATTCCTCTTTTGGGATACCGAGTTGTGGGCAAAGGTTGTGATACTAGCACGTCTTGTAGGTAGAAATTTCTTGTGCGTGTTCTCGAAGTTATCAGACCCAGTCAAAACATTTGTTTGAATATACACAAATTGAGGTTACAAATTTCTTTGCCAAAAGAGATCATCTGCCTATTCTCCCACAAGATTGTTGTGTCTCTTGTGGGATTGCTTGTCTAACTATCCTAAAAATATTATTTTATGAGCTCACTGTTTGAGCACCTCATGTCCCTATTTGATTGGTCAGTGCTCTATTTGTTATATTGATGCTATTAGATCAAATAGGGACATCAGTAATAAAATAATACACTTACTATTTTGAATTTGAGCTCATAAAGATTAAGATATCCAATTTGTTTTGTAGATATACACATTAAGGATCATGTCAGATAATACAAGGGAATTGAATCAAAATAAGGAGACAATCGCTAGATTGTTGTCTAACTTTAAAAGAGAAGGCGATGACAAATGTTATTGTCCATGCAAGAGTTGTAACCACTTAAAGACAAGAAGAATCAAAATCAAAACAATAAAGAGACATTGTAGGGAGAATGGTCACATTGAAGGGGGGTTTGATTATAATCCAGTGGTAAGTTGTTTGTTATATTGTTTTCACAATTAATATACATATGAACCATAGAAGGAGGTTTGATTATCACATTGAAGGGGGGTTTGATTATCATCACTTTTATATAGGTCGATCTCCCCAGTGTTAATATAGAGGAACATGGAGGTGTGAGTATTGAAGTTGAAGATCATGATCCCATGGAAGATGATGATGATGCACCAGAAAATACATTTGAAGATGATGGTATCAATGCATTGATCATTGACACATTTGGTACTAGTGTTGCTGGTGTTGTTACTCTACTACTGTTGTTGCTAATGATGATGATTATGATGAGGATAACATTGACAACGTCCATGATATACCTCTACTTGAGAAGGTGGACACAACCCTTTATGAAGGCTCCCAATCTACTCTTCTCTCTTCTATATTGTTGTTGGTGAATTTGAAGGTTATGAATGGTTTATCTAACATAGCAATGTCATGTACGCTAAGGTTTGTCATATATGTCATTATAGTCTATAAAAGGTGAAACGTATACCATTAAGATTGTTTATAGTAATGACTTATATTATTTGTTGCAGATTGATAGGTGACTTTCTGTTACCATCATCAAATGTTCTCCCTCACTCATATCAAGAATTATGTGCCACTATGAAACATATTGGAATGGAGTATCAAACAATAGATGCTTGTCCTGAAGATCATATTATTTTTTATATAAAACAGGAAAATGCAATAGAATGCCCTGAATTTTATACAAGCAGATATCGAGATAATCAAAAAAAAAAAAAGGTGCCTCACAAGGTTCTTCGTCACATCCCCATTATTCCACATCTGAAATGGTTATTCAGGTGCAATAGCTTGGCACAATTTATGGATTACCATGTACGCGACAAGAGTCAAGATGACATTATTTGAATTCCTATGGATGGTTCATTATTTATGGATATAGAGAAAAAGTGGCCACACTTTAAAGAGGAACCTCAAAATCTCAGGCTTTCTCTGGTAGCAGACAGTGTCAATCCACATGGAGAGATGAGATCTATTTGCTCAGTGTGGCCTATTTTTTTTATAAACAATAACCTTCCTCCATGGATGTCAATAAAGAGGGAACACATTATTTTGGCAATGATTGTTCCAGGTATCTTATTATTTTATAGTTATCTAAATGTAATTATAAATCTTGGACTGAACCAAAATAATTATCTTATGTTGTTATTAATTCAACTAGGTAAGTACCAAGTGAAAGATATGAATGTATATATTGCGCCTCTTATCGACGAGTTGTTGGTGTTATGGAATGGTTTCACTATGTATGACATCTCCCGACCAATTGGACAAAGATAATTTCAATTCCATGCAATGCTCATGTGGACAATTCATGATGCTCCAGGGTTGACACATTTCTGTGGTATGTTATAGTGAATTCTAGTTTTACGCGATAATTCAAATTCTAATAATATACATATTTAATCTAATTGTATCATTATCTTGTAGGTCTTCAAACAAAGGTAAAATTTGCATGTCCAATGTGGTCCAAAGATGAAATCTCGTCATTCCAAAAGTTTAAGAAAGTAGGTGTTTGATGAAAATAGGCAATTCCTCCCCAGAAATCATAAGTATTGAAGTGCGAAAAGACATCTTTTCAATGGGAAAGAAGAGACTACATCAAAGCCCCAAAGAATGACACCTCACCTATGGTAGTTGGAATGTAATAGAATTCAAGGTAATATCATTCCACGTAATGTTCAATGTTTGAAAATTATATATTTTGATTGTGTTTTGTTGGCTAATTATGTAGTTGATGATCTTGAAGGTCGTGAAGGCATCACCGACCAGCTTCCAAAGGGACTAAAATGTTATCCTAGAGAATTTAGTAGGCTTCCCTACTATGAGCATCTATAAATTGTGCATTTATTTGATACTATACATATTGGAAAGAATGTAACAGAGACACTGTGGAAAATATTGGACGAAAGGCATGACAAAGAAAAACTTGGCAAAATTTGTAGTGACATTCATGTTTCCAATCATGCAATGAAAAATATCATTCAATCAAATAGCAATGAAGACCGGATTAATGCAAGTTCTCTTCCTCAGTTATTAACAGAGCAACAAAGTAATGCCATAAAAGAAGTGATCCGAAAAATTCAATTTCCTATAGGATTTGTTGTGTAAGCAATCTTATATCAAAGAAAAATGATTTTGGGTCAGGGATGAAAATGCATGATTGGCATATCTTCATCAAGGTAAGTCATAGTCTTTTTTATTTACAATATATTTGTGTAATTGCATTCAATTTTCATTTTATGAAATGATCAGTTGACAATTGTTGCAGTATTTGCTACCCCTATCTCTCCCAGAGAACTTCGATAATAATATCAAACAAGTGATATATGATCTTGGAAAATACATGAGGTAAGCAGTGATATTTGTTCAATATATCAAACAATAATATCATACAAGTAATATATTGTGAAGTCTTGTATTTATATATTCAATTTATGTCTTGAATCCCTTGTAGGTGGTTGTCATCTAAAGAAATCCATAAAAAAGATATAAATTATTGGAAGAAAAGAATTGGTCGATTAATGTGTGAAATGAAATAGTGTTTACCTCCAGATTTTTTCAATGCATAAGAACACTACCTCATATACCAAGTTGAGGAGATTGAATTGTGTGGACCTGTACATGCTAGGTCAATGTGGATGGTTGAGAGACACTTGAAATTTTTGAAGGGTTTGGTACGACAAAGAGCATGTCCTGAGGTTTCTATGGTTGAGGGATATATGGTATACCAGATGATGGTCTACGTTACTTAATATCTTCCTAATCTTGCAGCAAATACCCATATAGATTGCATTTGGGATCTCGACTCAATTAAAAAAATTGAAGGGGAGTACTTGGTGGGCAATGGTAGATTTAGAAAATTGAAAGGTAATAAATTATGAGATGTTATTGTAGTTAATTAATTCTTAATCTTCAAAATAAATCTATTGTAAGTCATCTATTTACTTTTGTACAACTACTAAAGAGTGGGATGCAATACATTTATTTATTGCAAACAATCAAGATTGGATGACAGCATGGATTGAACGATGTCAGCATGATGGTCATAGATTAACATGAGAATCCATGTCTTCATTGGTTATACAAATTCATCATAATGGAGATCCCAATGTTACACAAAAGGAAATAGATTTAGTATATGGTTTAAGAGATCACCGGGTACTTATAAATTTGTTAATTAATCAACCATATGTGTTTCAACTCATTATGCAATAATTTATATAATGTTTGACTTTATTGCAAGTGAAACACCACAAGGCTATGTTTTGTAATGGTTATAAATTTTGCGTCAAAAACTTAGATGACACGAAGAGAACTTGTGATTCTAGGATAAGTGCAGTGTTCTAGGTGACTAATATTTCATCTAGAAATGACTTACATCCTCAAGAGTCACAAAATCCATACTATGGTATTTTGGTTGATATACTTGATTGCGACTTTAATTCCTACAAATTAGATCTGTTCATTGTGAAATGGTACAGACTACGACTCAATAAAAATGATCCTGATAGAAATGTTATTGAACATGACAATGGATTTCCAATGATTAATACAAGGTTGTTTGAGCCAGTTGGAGAAGAGCCCTATGTTCTTCCAAGCCAATGTGAGCAGGTATTTTACTTAGAGGTTCCACATAAACTGGGTTGGTCATTTGTTGTTAGACATGATCCAAGAGGAAGGCCAATAAAGTATAATGCGATGGAAGAAGACACCGAGGAAGATGAAGAAGTGGAAGATGATGTAGATGATGATCATGATCGAGAGCTAGTCGAAGAAGAAGAAGACGATGATGCTACTTGTAATTCCCCGCTAGGGAAACCAGGAGAACTAAACCTAAACAAGCATCTAAGTTTGCAGAATATTTTTTTTTTAAAAGTTAACATACAAGATATACATCAATGTGGAAATAATAACCATTAACTCACATTAACAAAAGCAACCAACACAGGTTACAACTCTCAAGGGTTCCTTGACGAAGATTACTTAAACATTAATTAATATATATTAGGGTACAATTACAAAACTCATATAAACCATAGAAAGATAAGAGCATTGTCACACATAAGATAACATAAAGACAACTGGTACCATAAGGTATCCATGAACTTACATCCACTGCACATGTTGTAGGGTATGTAATACAATAACTGGAAAAAATACAACATGATATCTCTGAAGAACTGATACAAAGATACAAGATTTCATGGAAGAAGAAGAAGAAATTACAACTCCAACAAGGAAGATCAAGAAGGATCAACTGCTACAGAGATCATCCAGCACTGGTACATGATCATCAGAATCTCAAATGGTAAAAGAATCACTACCACCTGACCTCGTGAACCTAAAAGGTCCACTCCCACCATGCTAAGGAGATAATAACAGATCCCACTCGGATAACAAACATCAAACAAATAAAGCTAAAGGAAAGGATCCTGAAAGCTCTCTAACTCAAGGTGTAAAGTAGTAATGCCATGAAAGACTCACTATACTAGAGGCAACTGACACATGTATGATAACTAGACTATACATAGGAAGGTGTCATCATGTACGTCTAACCCTTGAGTTTTGTCCTAGTAATCTTTCAGGATCCCGGCACCCAAGTGACCTTACACAATGTTAATGACCTCTCGTACTGACGAAGCCATCAACTATGCCAACTCATCCCTTAAAAGGGGGCTAGTCATCTTCTCAATACCATCTTAGTCTGTACTAGCACTAACGCCTAGGTGAGGACCACATCTTATTAGGTTCATTTTTAAATCTCTCAATGTTATATTAAGTTATCACTTGATTAAGACACTTAACAATAAGTGATCCTAGCAGCCACTTGTGGGCCCCAACACTTATTTCAAGCCACCTCCTACTACATATCTAGGTAAACTACCCTAGGCTCACACATCTCATATAGATCAAATAGGTATACAACTAGGTAATCCCAAATGCAATTTCACATACAAGAACTAGAAATGATTACAAAAGTACCAAAAGTAGAATACAAAATATCATGAGCCTATAAGGTCAAGTTAGGGTATAATCAGATCTCATACACATATCAAAACAAAACACTGAAAATATGAACACCTGACACATACCTCGGCCTCTGTCTTTCCCCTAAGTCTTCTAGTATCCTGAAAACATAGTAAGCACAAAAAGACACTCCAGGCATGAAAAAGACACATTTGCACCATAGAAAATTGAGATCTAAATTCATAAGCAATTTAATTTCCATATTGTACATAATCGAATTTAAGTATAGAATTACATAAATATACTGAGACAAACTAATCATAAACATTAATACGATGTCATAACGAAAGAATAATCCCTATAATCATCCTATAGGTACAACAGCTCAATAACACCTAATTTTATTATAAACATAACACTCGTAAAAATACATGTCGCCAATTGAACGCTAAGAACAATTCTCAAATTAATATTCAAAGGATGATGAAATAACATATTTTAAATTTCCATCCCAAATAAAACCATACTCAAACTATCTCAAAAATAACTCATTTTTAAATATATTATTACATCTATATATAAGTTAAAAAAATTTAAATTAACTTAAATTAAATTCATTAATAAAGACAAATCAATTTCATTTATGAATTTTAATTAAATTTCATTTATAAATTTCTAGCTAAAAACTAACACATAAATTGATTTGTTAAAAAAAAAATTTAAAAACCTATAATTAAAACTTAGATCAATTCTATTTATACATAGCTAATTAAATCCATTAACAAATACCAAATAAACTTTATTTACACATACAAATTGAATAGGTCTAATTAGCCGATAGGCTTTGTCCTAGGGAGATGCCTGCCTGAAATTTAAAACAATCCGGCAGTCTTACGCCATGAAAAACATGCCGGTGCAGTTAAGATGGTGGTGGGGAATTCATGTCGGCTTCCAAGTGTCCCTGTTTGTGTGGAGTGAGTTTCTCCAATGTTGTGATCCATGTGTTGAATATAGGATGCCATTGTTGCATGATCTACAACTATTGGAGGAATGAGGTTCTTCCTGGAGTCCATATACGACCGTCTTGGGTGGTTTAAGAGGGCGTATGAAGCCAAGGGAGGAGAAATTCTGGTGCACACACAATATTCTAAATGTTGCTTCAGGTTGTGGTGCCCTAACTACGTGATTATGCTCACCTCTGCAACATATTCCCTTTTCCTATTTCGATGCCTGAGATATGCTTCACGACAACTATTTCTCTATATTCCTACAAAAGCCCTATGTACATAGAGCTGAAACCTCCTTACCCTAGCTTCTCTTCCTCGCTGAAGCCTTTCATGGTAGCTATTTTGCTTTTGTTCTCAATTATTGATGAAAATCCCCTTCTATTGATGCGCTGCCACCGCCAGATGCTAAGAAACCCTAGGGCTCACAATAAAACCGTGCTTGGAAAGACGACCACCATGATAATTCTTCTGAAGCTTCTTTTCTGTTCACATTTTTCTTCAGGTATCCATTCCCAGGACCATGGATTTCCAAGGAGGGAGCATTCCAGGATGCCAAACAAGAGAAATTCCATTAGAGAAAGATATGGTTGTTTGTTCCCAACGAATATGAAGCCAATAATCTGATCATAACATTTTTAGAGAGAATATTTGGCAGATCTAAACCCTACGACAAAATTGGAGCAGCTAATTAGCACATTGAACATGAATATCATCATAGGTACAAATGTTTAGAGAAAAAAACTATTTACTTAACAATTCTAGGTGGTTTCCCTCTTTCGATGAAGGGGTATTAGATATGTGTAAACATTTTTCTTTGTACAATAGATTAACTAAAATTTGGTCCTTTACAATTCATATTGTTTAAAATAAAGCAATCCTGTGCAAATAAACTGCTTTATCTTTCTTCCAAATAACATCATTTATAACATGTGGTAATATCTACACTTATATGCACAACTGCTTATAAAATTATGTGCATATAACAACTTAGTAACAAACTATTTCACAGTAGCCATGTTATTATCTGGAGAATCGACATCATACACATTAGGAGATGTTAGCTCCACCCTAAACTTTGTATGGAAAGTGTTAAGGTTTGTTCAATATTTCATCTGCGAGAGCTTATAGTTTGCGGTTGTGGTTTAAAGAGTAGATGATCGCTGGGGAGATTTAGTATCACACGCTTTTAGCAAAAGTGTAAAACTAAGTTGAAATTAAATAGCTATTATAGTGAAATTTTTTAAAAATCTGGGATAATTTGTCTGATCTCATATGGTGCCTTTTACTATTTTGCTATGTTTACCACTCGCCTAGCTGCAACTCCACCATCTATATTGACAGTTTCTTGGTGTCACCGTGTGTATGGTGTGTTCATTTATTTTGTGACAATTTATGTGGAAATTGTAATTTTACAAGTTGTGAAGCAGTTGAGATAGAACCAAACCAACTATAAATCTATGTAAATTAGTTGTTGGGTAGATTGGTCAATTCTTTTAATTTGAAGTTGTGTAAAAATTGGAAGTCTCTCTCACAGGGGACTAATTATCCATGTTCTATTCTGTTCTGTTCTGTTCTTTCTACATCTCCATTTGCAGAAATCCCCTTTCATTGTACCGCGAGTGTTTGTCATGGTCATCTGTAGGAAAATGTTTTAGATAGAAGCTATGTGAGTCTAGATAAGTATAATATTTTCTCAATTGATTCACAATATTTGAGATGACGTTCAAATTGCCTGGTGGACTACAGAAGTTCAAATTTTTAATACTGGAGATAAAATTTTGAGCTTCAGTAAACAGTTTCTTTTGAAGTTAATGATTGTTCTATATGCAATAAGATATTTTCTTTTAATGGGAAAAAAAATAGAGCAAATTTCATGTCACTTATTAGTATGATATTTGCATGCTAGAATTGAAACAACATTCCTTGAGTTTGAAAGGTGCACAAAGGAAATTTTCATATTAGTTATTATTTCACAGGAAAATCACTTTCTATCATTGTTGGCACATTCAACCTTATGGTTGATAGTGTGGTGGATTTTCACTGCTCACCTCTTTGCATGCATTATTCCCATGACAAGAAAATTCTTAAAATGAGAGTTAATAAACTGAGCAGCAATCATCATGTTTACACACCGAAAAATTTCAGTAAAATAAAGGTATAAATTACTATAAAATTAAAATGGAAAAGATGGCGTGCTTCACCCATGAGTAAAAGGAAGCGACCTAAACCAAAAAGGATGAAGATTCCTGTAAAAGTAATCCAGATTGCCTGATTACTTCTAGATAGGAAGCGGGGTTCAATAATGAGATGGATTGCAAAATAACATTATAGATTTAGTTCTATTTAACAATATTATTTAAAAAAATATATTCTCTTGATTTAGGATCTTAAAATATTTTCTTTTGATTCCAATGAATTACCATGTTCAATCATGGGGATAATCTAGTTGTGTTATTGGGCTTTTTTAAAATAATGTCATCTAAGTGAAATATTGGTCTTCATAGTCAACTCTCTTTTACCTTCAATAGGTACTTCAAAATGTAAAATAATTTGTATACAATTATATAGGAAATGGATGAATCTTGTTTAAATCGAATGACACTCAAAACAAAATGTAATGATTTTGCACGTGTAGTGTATAACAACTTTCTACATCAGCTTGATATAGAGACATCACTTAATACATATAACACTATCGGTGTAACCCTTGCACCCCTCAAAGGTGCAAGTGCTAGTTTTAAGCCGATAGAGCCGATAGGCTTACTCTCAGGGAGATGCCCGTCAAGATTTTTAGATAAGCTGGCAATCTTACGCCGAGAAATGGTGTCGGGAAAGTCTTCCACCTGAAAAGTTTGGAACACTGCCATTTGCCACGTCAGTTTAGGAAACTCACGCTGGGAGGCACGTTGGAAAGTCTCGACTCCATTGCCTCTCGAGAACTAGAGAAGCAAAATGTTGGCGGTTGCCGATTTCTGGGCTTATTTAAAGCTTGCCACAATTATTATTGGGTACTTTCACCAAGTAAACGTGGCAGTTTTACCAAGATGCATGGTAAAACACATTTTGAACCCTCATTTTTAATGGCACATGAAAGGAATTTTAAGGGTTTCCATATTTACATATTAGTGATTTCTGGAGATTCCAGCTCTTCCTAGTTGAGAATGAGTTCCAGTATCTTGAAAACAAGTCATTCAGACTCCTAGTTATCTTACGCTATCAAATGAGGGCAACGGTGAGGAGCTCAGCTGAAATACGTGCCATGGTTTTCAATTTCTCCATTGCGTAGGTTTACACAATTATCTGTAGGTACGTAGCATGGAAAATTTTGTGAGCTTCTAAAGTTTTCTCAATCACAAGAGATATGTGTGGGAAATGTTTGGTGGATGCCCTTCTCTTTTTTGTTATAATGGCGGTATTAATGATATCATCAGTTTTTGCTACAGAGGCAGATGCGCCCATCCCATCTCCGATTGCAAGCGCTGCTCATTTGGAAGGGGCACCATGTTTAGTTGTTGGTTTAGTGGGACATCTCATTGTGTTTCTGGCTTGTTTCTTCTACTAAGTTGTTAGTAGGAGGGGTTAATCGGATCGCTCTATTATTACACACAATTTGTTTAATTTTGATCTGCGTGTGACATTATGTAATGGGTATTACTGTTGATTATCTGGTTATGATAGAACACTATGTTTAGTGGTAGATACAGTATATTTTTTGTATCCTTTAAGCTTTAAGGAAATAAGGGGTCTTCCTAGATGACTCAGTGGATATAGAATTGTACCTTGTATTCCTTTTAGGCCTAATTTGTTTTATAATAAATTTACTTCAAAGAAACATGGCTCGAGTTACTAGCCCTATGAAATTTTTGTGAGTTTGTTTGAATGTTTTTATGAAAGAAATTGTACTTCATATTGTCAGATTATTTGAGTGTGATTATTGGGAGTTTCTGGAATCAATAATATACCTCACCGATGGTTTGTTTATTCTGATTTGATACTTGGGTATTTTTGAAATTGATATAAATTGTTAAGGTTATTTTGGTGTGACATTTGAGTATTTCTGGAATGATTATTAGGTTATTTATTTAAGATTTTTGGGTGTTTCTGTAGATTGAATTTGCACCCAATAGGATTATTTGTATGAAATGTATGGATTTTTTCAAATGAAACTACGCCTAACATTGTCAAGCTGTTTGTTTGATATGTTGATATTCGAACTGAAGCTAGAGCCAACATTGACAGGTCATTTGTGTGACAAGTTTGTGTTTCTAAAATGAAGCTAGAGCCAGCATTGACAGGCTATTTTTTTGACAAGTTTGTATTTTTGAAATGAATCTACTCCTATTACTGAATTATTTATATGAGATGTTTGGTGGGCGCTTTTGGAATGTTTGAAATGTAGCTACAGTTAGCATTGACAGATAATAATTTGTGTGATAAGTTTAAGTTTGTGTTACATTGTTGTGGACACCTATGACATATTTAAGAGCAAAATTATTGCAGTGTTCATGAATTTTCCAACCCCTTGCCGATACTTCTGGATCTCTATGCAGGAAATGGTGGAGGCACATAATTTTGCAGAATGGGAGTTGTTGCAGGGGAGGTTAATTTGTTGTTTCACTTTCAATTCGTATGTGTATACGAGAATGAATTTTTAATCTAAATTCTAGCCATTTCTTTCTGATTATCTAACAACAATAAAAAATTTAAGAAGCTTAATATGATTCCATGTGTGTACGAGCATAATTTTTTCTATAAAATTTTAGCTATTCCAATTTTGACTTGTAAACATTTTCTAATGATCTACCTAACAATAAAAAAAAATTCCTAAAATTTTATGTGATTACAGTATGGTAGGCAAAAAGAGATTCTATCATCACTTCTAGCCTCAACTATTTGTCTTCTACACCTCAAAAAGTTTTTTTTCCCAGATTTAGTGGCAAGTACTTTTGTTGACCATAAAACGGAAAACCATTACATTTAGAGAATAAAAATTTAGATAAATTGCAATGGAAATCTACATCAATTATAATATTTGAATGTGATAAAATCAAACAGGCCTGCAATACAGAAATTTAATAGAACATTTTCTCAAGAGAGAGAACATATCAATCTGAGTGTCAAGATCACATTCAATAATTTTTTCTAATGCCTGAGACTGGAATGTGCTCCAAGTACTCCCCCTATTTTATTAATATCTATTAAATTTTTCGTATATAAATAGATCTAATTTTTCATAATTATTTTATTAATTTTAATTATCTTTCCGGATGTTAAACATGTTGAAATGGCCTCTTCTCACTGTTGCGTTGCTCTTCTACTGACCCCTGAGTGATATCTATTTCACAAGTTTTCATGTATGTTGTTTTTATTGATCATAGAGATAGTTGTGGTTTATACTCTTATCTTAAAATTGACAGTTGGGATGTAGTTTTTCATTCATAGGAGTAAGCTGATCTAAAGAGCAATTCATTGAACTCATTCATTATTAAAAGCTGCATTGCATTCAAGATTTATGGAATTTTTTTCTTAAATAAAGAAAGAAGGAAAATAGCCTGTAAGCTTCTGCCTTGCTCTCTTCTGTCTTACTCTTGGCTAAACAATGAATAAGATTTTGGAATTTTCCGTTATATAATCAAAAATTGAAAGGTTCATATCAGCCTGTTGTTTATTTGAGTAATATACTAAGTGCAAATGCAGTGCAGTTTTGAGGCAAGAGATATTGTTTATGCTGTTTCTATTCCATTAGAGCCCTCCACTAAAAGTGAGTTATTTACAACTTATATTTGAGAGTCGAACGTAAACTAAAATCAAATGACAAGAGTGGAATAGATGAAATTATCTGTATTGTTTTCTCATAGAATAAAATAGTTTGTTTGAAAGTTTTATTATTATTTAATATAACTATTAGACATAGATTTAACATCAGTAATTCAGTTAATATAACTATTAGACATAGATTTAACATTCAGTAATTCAGTTATGCAATAGTAATTTTAAAAGAATGAATTTATGCATAATATGTGTTTGATATTCATTCAAATATTTGAACAAAACTTTATATAAAATAGTAATTTTAAAAGAATGAATTTATGTATAATATGTGTTTGATATTCATTCAAATATTTGAACAAAACTTTATATAAAATAATAACTGTTAGTTAATGTCTAAATTCCAAAGCATATAAATGAAATAGTTTATACTCAAATTGAGTTTGTTGAAAAGTTTGAACTTTCAAACAAGTGCAAGTCATAGATGCTCCGATTTATTAATTTTATTTATGCATAATATGTGTTTGATATTCATTCAAATATTTGAACAAAACTTTATATAAAATAGTAACGGTTAGTTAATGTCTAAATTCCAAAGCATATAAATGAAATAGTTTATACTCAAAATGATTTTGTTGAAAAGTCTGAACTTTCAAACAAGTGCGAGTCATATTTGTAAAGCTTCGATTTATTAATTTTATTTATGATTTCTTTTTAAAAAATAAACATTCTATTAAAAAATATTTCCATATCAATGATTATTCTTTGTAAATATGGCTTTATTAAGAAATAACCATTTTTTTTTATAATGTATTGTTGAAGTGTTTCAAATAAAATTATATTTTAATAATTAGTGATATATTTATTAAATAAAAAAGATTTAAAAAAATTATCTATTAATTATACACCAAATATACAAATTACATGCTTACTATTAGTTTTTATTAATTTTATATCTTCAACATCTTATTTAATTAATAAATAGGATATTTGCTACAACAAGTTAAATTGTTGTAACTGTTGAAGATTTCACATTATTTGCCATGATTTCTCCTATTTTTATCCATGAAAGAGGAAATATGGATAACTAGAGATAGAGATACAAATGGATATATGCATACTGGTCTAGAGAGAGGGGGGCAAAATAAATAAAGAGATGTGGAGGGATAGGTCAAGATAGAGAGGTATGGAGATTGAAAAGGAAAGATGGGAAGGAAGAGATAAAGAGTAAGATGGACAGGTGGAGATAAAATGGTGTGGTAGAGCCAATTTTAAATTATTGATTTCAAAATGCTAGGTCATCCATTTCATATAGAACGTGACAATTAGAGGAATAACAAAATATAAGGATGTAAACATAGGGATGGAAACATATGGATAGAGAGTGTGTGGATAGGTGGATCAAAATTAAATATCAAAGTGCGGGATAGTAAGAATGATAAAGATATATGAGGTGATAGATGGATAGATAGATAGAGAAGATCAAAGATAAATAGAGGAAATGGGATATAGATAGAGAGTGGTGAAAGGTAAAGAGAAGGGTAAGATAAGATAAAGATTGGAAATGAGAAATGAGTGTTTATGTGTGTGAGTAAAAAAGATGCTTAGTCATAAATTCAATACAATGACATTATTTAATATATACAAAACTATCGGCGTAACCCTTGTAGCCTTCAAATGTGCAAGTGCTAGTTATTTATTCATGACAAGCAAGACATAATCTTTTAAAATAATAAAGAAAACAATAAGTTTGAGAAAAATATGTTTACACCTATTTCTTTGGGAGCCTTTGTAAATAAAGAGAGAAAGCATATAAAAAATTTGTTTTAAATTTATTTAGACATAACTATTCCAACTTTAGCCATATTGACCACTAAGTCATTAAGTCATGGCCCACAAAAAAAAATAGCAAACTCATTAAACAAGGAGGAACAAATTTTGGATTTTGTGGATAACTCAAATCCACTGTTTTTTATGCAAAGATAAGTCTTCAATGAAAAAGAACATTTGAACCAGCAAATTCAAAACATTATTCTTGGGAGTAAAACATTGAAATTGCCCCCCCCTCACCCCAAAAGTAGCGCTCAGGAAGGAAATAAAAGAAGTATAAAAATATTCTCCCCTCCAAATGCATGGCGTGGCTAACAAAGTGCACGGATTTTTCCATACAGAAGGGCACGTAACTCAAGGGTCAACAAGACCTTAACTTCACATCTAGCGTTGATTTTGGATGGAGAATAAAAGTGATACGAATAAGAACCTTAATAAAATTGTATTTTCCTTCTCCCATTATGAGGCCTGACATAGGAATTTGTGCTGAGACCCCAATTAAATCAAACAAATAAATATAGTATGGGAAAAAGGGTTTGGTTCACATATATTAAATTTTAATAACACATAAGATGGGACAGCTATTTATGTCATCAATACTTAGGGTATTGGGGTATGAATTGATATCTATATATATATTTAAACAAATAACCTTTTTCTTATAAGCTAAAATCAAATACTAATATGTTCAAATGATTTTCTAA
Organism: Chamaecyparis obtusa; assembly: GCA_027943335.1. NCBI lineage: Eukaryota > Viridiplantae > Streptophyta > Pinopsida > Cupressales > Cupressaceae > Chamaecyparis > Chamaecyparis obtusa. Next base: position 107,065 of record BSBK01006716.1, read on the forward strand.
TTTCAATTTGGTATAATTTCAAGCATTTTATCAAGAACTCTAATAAATTTCTAATTGATAGAATTTCATATTTCTTAATTCTTTTCATGGAGAATTTCTCAAGGAAGAACCTAGGTTTTCACATATTTAAACAAACAAGAAATTTTTTTCATGCAAATCAAACTCAAAAGCTTTTTCTTCTCAATTTCACTAATCATGGCAAAACAAAACCCATCAACAATCTAACAAACACAAAGAATACAATATTTCCAAAAGAGTGATTTACAAGAGATTTCAAACCCTACCTCAAACAACATCACAATTCGAAGATAAATTCTAAACTTTCAAGCTTTTCCCAAAATCGAATTCCCACCAAACACCTTCAACTTGCCTACCCAATTTTTTCCTCCAAACCTGTCTAATGCTAAAATGAATGCAATTTTCCTCCTAATAGGGATTCAATTTCCCATTTCATGCAACCCTAAAGATAACTCAACATCTAACTCCCACTTCAACTCCAAATTAGAATTTGAAAGAAAATCTCAATTAAATAATTTAAAATAGCTTTATATGCACAACTCAACTTGACTTTTTGAAACAAGTTGTTAACTTTTGAGAACAATTCCCTTTAAAATAAATATTAATGCACATGTCATAATTCAAATATGTATTAATATATATTAAATACTTAATGCATCCTAAAGACATGCAATTTATTATTTAATCATTTAATAAAATATGCAAGCATAATTCAAATCATTTTCCAATTAAGCACATGTTAATTATTAAATCTCATATTAAATAAATTAAATATTTAAAGCATCTTAGAACATACAATTAAATATTCAATTATTTAATAATACACTCAAGCATAATTAATCCTAATTCAATTAAATAATCAAATAATTGATTTTAGATAATTTTCCAAATTAAACATAAGAACATAGTTAAATCATTAAATCCAACTATAATCCTAGCATTAATAATCATATAAAATCACCTATGTAAACATAAATCAACTAATTCAATAAATGAATAAACACATGAAATCCCCCACATAACCACAAATCAATTGAGACCAAACGTCATAAAACCCAAACAAACACAGAAGAAGGGATCCACGAATTCATGCCAACCAGATGAATTCGGGTAGGGTAGTCATACTAGTACTTGTCCCAACCTAGGACAAATTAGGCTTAGGTTAGGGTTTTGAAACTATGTTATATCCCCTCTCTTACCATCTGAGATATTGCGATAGGGAATGCTCATCCTGACAATTCAGGGAAGTCGATGCCCGGTATTTGCAAATCTGCATACAACACCCTCATGTACATACATATACAAATATATAACAAACAATGGTGGGGATCGGTTGATCATGTGGATCTCGCAAGCAACTACAACTCTATCCCTCAACCACATTAAGCACATCAAATAGAAATATAAAATAAACACATGAACCATACACATGCAAGTATGGGATCAATAAAATCATAAACATCAACGATTTTCTAACATATAATCTATCATCCTCTAATAATCTTAACCTTTATAAAATCAGACTAGGGGTGGGGTACTACACTGCTACTGATGACGATGATGATGAGGATGATGAGGAGGAGGATGATGACGATGTTGATGGTGATGACGACGACGATGACGACGATAGTGGTGGTGATGATGTTGTCGATGATGACGATCTTGATGATGAGATGGATGAAGAAGAATATCAATGACATGAATGAAATATACAATTATGCTAGATGTTTGGCATGTTCTAATGATTGTTTTATATGTACTACTTTTATTCACCTTGTTTTATATGTCCTACTTAGGGAATGTGCAAGATCATGGTATACCAAACTATGGCCTTAAGTGGCAATGAAAAATCAAAAAATCAGGGTTAGTCAACTTGACGTAAAAGGTTGAACATCTTATGAACCTTATGTGAAAAAGTTGTAAGAATAGAATCTGTAGGAAATTGAATGTAGTTTCTAAACAATTAGCCCTTGTTTGAAATTTTTTTTGTCTAATTGTTCAAAATTTTAGATTTCAATGCAGTACTATGAAAATTTTAGGGAAAAGATAAAAAGTACATGTATGTCTGACCACCTTAATCACAATCAAATGATGACATATTTTCCCAAGATTCTAGATATAAGTAGTAGACTCATGCTCGGATGTGACACATATTTTTTTATAATTTTTGGTCAAATAAATAATTAATTATGAATTTTCTGCTATAACTTTTTGAGAATAAAAAAAATCTTGTGTCTGACCACCATAACTAATTCAAAATTTTACCAAAGTCAAAACTTTTTTTTTCTTATAGTAGCCGAAGCATAGAATGTGACGCATGTTTCAGATTTCAAAAAGGTTAAATGGTTTGAAAGTTATAGTTGTTTTTCAATCAGTATGTCAGTTACAACTTTAAAGATAGCTCAATTAAAAAATAAGTAACAATTACTTACAAAACTCAAAATTTGACAGCAATTATATCGATGGAAAGCTGATAATGTCTTTAAGAAACCTTTTTCATTTCATTAATTTTGGGTGAAAAAATAGTTGTTAGCTACATGGTCGAAGTCTTGATATCAAGAACTATCTCTTGAAACATGCCTAAAGGGTTGACCACCCAAGTTGGGTAATGCTAAAGCAAGTACCAAGCCAAATCAGATATCCAATATTTATCAGATATCCGAAAAAGCCTGCCTATTTTGAAATTTCAATTGACCTACTTTTCCCAAATTCAAGTTTCAAAAATAATGTATTTTTTTAATAGTAATATTAATTGTCTTATAAATTAAGTTGTATTCTTTTTATGTTAATATTAATTCAAGTTTGATATAAAATTATATTTAAATGTTATGTTAATATTAATTTCATTTTAAATATTAATATTAAATAATAATAATAATAGCATAGCATAAATATTATAATATAAATTTTTATATTAGTATGTATTATATTATAAATGATATACAAAATGATTTTGAAAAAATACCTACACAGTTGATTTGAGGACAGACAGTTTCAACCCAAATCCTCTTGAAAATATCCAGCATGAGATTTTTCTACAGACTCCTTGTAATTTCGGCAGTCTGACTCTACTTAGTCGATCTTAATGGACTTCCCCTCGATTGAATACAATCAATTGATTTTTTAATTCTCGAAAGGAAATTTCACACAGTTGAAGAACCACTGTACGCTCATCATTTGTTCTAGAAACTAATAGTGGCATAAAAATTGATGTAAGAACATTTAAAGTACATTGTCCACAAAAGGCATATGAAACCTTTAAATATACATTAAAAAGTGGAGGTGAAGGCTCTAGATGTGTGTGTGTGTGTGTGTGTGTGTGAGAGAGAGAGAGAGAGAGAGAGAGAGAGAGAGAGAGAGAGATCATGATTTGACTTCCTAGGGGTCCTAACGTGTGATAAGGGGTATAGGACACCTAGGAAATCCCAATGACCCCTTTCAACATATTAGAACACTCAAATATGTCCTTAGGGGTCGTAGGACCCCTTAGGACACACTTGAGCATTTAAATGTGTCAGAAGGGGTAATTGGGACTTCCTAGGTGTCCTAGTACCCCTTATCATGCGTTAGGACCCCTAGGTAGTCCTCATGACCCCTTTTGACACATTTGAATGCTCAAGTGTGTCCTAAGGGGTCGCAAGACCCCTTAGGACACACTTGAGTGTTCCAATGTGTCGAAAGGGGTCATGAGGACTTCCTAGGGGTCCTAATGTGTGATAAGGCGTACTAGGACCCCTAGGAAGTCCTCATGACCCATTTTGACATATTTGAATGCTCAAGTGTGTCCTAAAGAGTTGTAGGACCCACTTGGGTATTCAAATGTGTCGAAGGGGTGATGAAGACTTCCTAAGGGTCCTGGTACGCCTTATAATGCATTAGGAACCCTAGAAATTCCTCATGACCCCATTTGACACATTAGAACCCTCAAGTGTGTCCTCTTAGGACACACTTGAGCATTCAAATATGCCTAAAGGGGTCATGAGGACTTCCTAGGGATCCTAGTATGCCTTATCACACATTAGGACCCCTAAGAAGTCCTCATGACCCCATTCGACACATTAGAACCCTCAAGTGTGTCCTAAGGAGGTCAACGACCCCTTAGGACACACTTGAGCATTCAAATGTGTTGAAATGGGTCATAAGAACTTCCTAGGGGTCCTAGTATGCCTTATCACGCGTTAGGACCCCTAGGAAGTCCTTATGACCCAATTTGACACATTAGAACCCTCAAGTGTGTCCTAAGGGGTCCTACGACCACTTAGGACACACTTGAGTATCCTGATGTGTTGAAATGGGCCATGAGGACTTTCTAGGGGTCCTAGTATGCCTTATCATGCGTTAGAACCCCTAGGAAGTCCTCATGACCCCATTCGACACATTAGAACCCTCAAGTGTGTCCTAAGGGGTCCTACGACCTATTAGGACACACTTGAGCATTCTAATGTGTCGAAAGGGGTCATGAGGACTTCCTAGGGGTCCTAGTGTATACACTTAAAAATAGCTTCATTAATTGATTAAATATTTATTATTTAATTAATATTAGTTTGATAAATTAATTAAATATTTATTATTTAATTAATAATTATTCTTCTATTTGTTAAATAAATTATTCAATTTGTTTAGTAAATTCACTATAGTCTATTCCTCTATCCTAAGTCTTCTAATTAGTCTTATTAAAGTGATTTAATTAAATACACAATCACCTAAATATGACTAAGTTCCCTAGTCCACCTCACCTACCTAGTCACCTGACACATCACTTTGGCTAAAATAAATAAGTATTATTTTAATTATTTATTAGTAATTATCCTCACCGACACATGTCCTATTCTTAAGGGCTATATGGCCTCATAGGATTTAGTCTCATGACCACATGTCCTCTCAACAACCAAGTCAAGAGACATTCCCTATTCCTAAGGGGCTTCTCAAGCCACCTCTAAGGGTCAAAGGTGACTTATGGGACACTTGTACAAAGAGTCCTCATGAGGAAAAGGTCTCTCCCTCTTTGTCTCTTTGGTCTTTGTGAGACACTTGACATGTGTCTTTCCCTTCCACCTTCTTCTCCTCCATGTCAATGTGAGAGGAACCTCATCCCTATTCTTTCTCTCACATTCCAACTACATCCCCTTTTCTCTCAACTCTTTCAACCAAGTCAATCCTAGCCTTAGGATCTTCCACCTTTCATTCTCAACCATAGGATTGTGCCACCTAGGCCTAGATCCTCCAAAAATATATAAAAGGAGCCTCATTTCCCCTTTGTGAGCTAATAGGTATTTTTGTAATAGGCATTCAAGAAATCAAGGAATCAAGCATCCAAGCATCCAAGCTTTCTAAGAGCAATCAATCCATATTTATCATCATTTCATTTGCATTTCATCCATTAGATTGCATAAGCTATTGTGCACTCATTTCACAAAATCTCCACACTTTGGTAACATCTTGGGAGAAGGCTTCATTTGGAAATCTGAAAGCTCAACCTCTTTAGGAAATCAAGGCTAGGAGGACAATGGAGACAAGCTACATGGTAGGTGAAGGTAATTGATTTAGTTTCATCATTTTATAGTTACTTTGTATTCTTCATTTTGTTGCATTAGATTGATTTATTGGCTTTTAATAGTTAATATATCATCTCTAGTTATTAGACATCTAATTTGCATACACCTAGTACGCCTTATCACATGTTAGGACCCCTAAGAAGTCCCCATGACCCTTTTTGACACATTAGAATACTCAAGTGTGTCCTAAGGGATCCTACAACTCATTAGAACACACTTGAAAATTCAAATGTGTTGAATGAGGTCATGAGGACTTCTTAGGGGTCCTATTATGCCTTATCACATGTTAGGACTCCTAGGAAATCCCCATTACCCCTTTCGACACATTAGAACCCTCAAGTGTGTCCTAACGGGTCCTACGACCCCTTAGGAGACACTTGAGCAATCAAATGTGTCGAATGGGATCATGCACACTTCCTAGGGGTCCTAGTATGCCTTATAACATGTTAGAAGCCCTAGGAAGTCCCCATGACCCCTTTCGACACATTAGAACCCCCAAGTGTATTCTAAGGGGTCCTATGACCCCTTAGGACACACTTGAGCATTCAAATGTGTCGAATGGAGTCATGAGGACTTCCTAGGGGTCCTAGTACACCTTATCATGGGTTAGGACCCCTAGAAAGTCCCCATGACCCATTTCAACACATTAGAACCCTCAAGTGTGTCCTAAGGGGTCCTACAACCCCTTAAAACACACATGAGCATTCAAATGTGTCAAATGGGGTCATGAGGACTTCCTAGGGGTCTTGGTATGCCTTATCACATGTTACGACCCCTAGGAAGTCCCCATGACCCCTTTGGACATATTAGAACTCTCAAGTGTTTCCTAATGGGTCATACGACCCCTTACGACACACTTGAGCATTCAAATGTGTTGAAAGGGGTCATGAGGACTTCATAGGGGTCCTAGTATGCCTTATCATGCGTTAGGACCCCTAAGAAGTCCCCATGACCCCTTTCAACACATTTGAATGCTCAAGTGTTTCCTAAGAGGTCCTACGACCCCTTAAGACACATTTTTGCATTTAAATGTGTCAAAAGGGGTCATGAGGACTTCCTAGGGGTCCTAGTACACCTTATCATGTGTTAGGACACCTACGAAGTCCGCATAACCCCTTTCAACACATTAGAACCCTCAAGTGTATGCTAAAGATTCCTATGACCCCTTAGGAGACACTTGAGCATTCAAATGTGTCGAAAGGGGTCATGGGGACTTCCTAGGGGTCCTAGTATGCCTTATCAATTTTTAGGACCCCTAAGATGTCCCAATGACCCCTTTAAACACATTAGAACTCTCAAGTGTGTCCCTAGGGGTTCTACAACCCCTCAAGACACACTTGAGCATTCAAATGTGTCAAAAGGGGTCATGAGGACTTTCTACAGGTCCTAGTACACCTTATCATGTGTTAGGACCCCTAGGAAGTGCCCATGACCCCTTTCGACACATTAGAAACCTCAAGTGTGTCCTAAGGGGTCCTACAACCTCTTAGGACACACTTGAGAATTCAAATGTGTTGAAAGGGGTCATGAGGACTTCCTAGGGGTCGTAGTACATCTTATCATGTGTTATGACCCCTAAGAAGTCCCCATGACCCCTTTCGACACATTAGAACCCTCAAGTGTTTCCTAAAGGGTCCTACGACTGCTTAGGACACACTTAAGCATTCAAATGTGTTGAAATGGGTCATGAGGACTTCCTAGGGGCCCTAGTATGCCTTATCATGGGCTAGGACCCCTAGGAAGTCCTCATGACCCCATTTGAAACATTAGAGCCCTCAAGTGTGTCGTAAGGGGTTCTACGACCCCTTAGAACACACTTGAGCATTTAAATGTGTTGAAAGGGGTCATGAGGACTTCCTAGGGGTCCTAATACACCTTATCATGGATTAGGACCCCTAGGAAGTCCTCATGACCACATTCGACATATTAGAACCCTCAAATGTGTCCTAAGGGGTCCTATGACCCCTTAGGACACACTTGAGCATTCAAATGTGTCAAAAGAGGTCATGAGGACTTCCTAGGGGTCCTAGTATGCCTTATCATGCATTACCCCCCTACGAAGTCCCCATGACCCCTTTCGACACATTATAACCATCTAGTGTGTGCTAAGGGGTCCTTCGACCCCTTAGGACACACTTGAGATTTCAAATGTGTCGAAAGGGGTCATGAAGACTTCCTAGGGGTCCTAGTACACCTTATCATGCATTAGGACCCCTAGGAAGCTACAACCCCTCAAAACACACTTGAGCATTCAAATGTGTTGAAAGGGGTCATGAGGACTTTCTACGGGTCCTAGTATGCTTTATCATGCGTTAGGACCCCTAGGAAGTGCCCATGACCCCTTTTGACACATTAGAAACCTCAAGTGTGTCCTAAGGAGTCCTACAACCCCTTAGGGCACACTTGAGCATTCGAATGTGTCAAAAGGGGTCATGAGGACTTCCTAGGGCTCCTAGTACATTTTAGCATGCGTTATGACCCCCAGGAAGTCCCCATGACCCCTTTCAACACATTAGAACCCTCAAGTGTGTCCTAAAGGGTCTTAAGACCGCTTAGGACACACTTGAGCATTCAAATGTGTTGAAATGGGTCATGAGGACTTCCTAGGGGTCCTAGTATGCCTTATCATGGGCTAGGACACCTAGGAAGTCCTCATGACCCCATTCAAAATATTAGAGCCCTCAAGTGTGTCGTAAGGGGTCCTACGACCCCTTAGGACATAGTTGAGCATTCAAATGTGTTGAAAAGGGTCATGAGGACTTCCTAGGAGTCCTAATATGCCTTATCATGCATTAGGACCCCTAGGAAGTCCTCATCACCACATTCGACATATTAGAACCCTCAAATGTTTCCTAAGGGGTCCTATGACCCCTTAGGACACACTTGAGCATTCAAATGTGTCAAAAGAGGTCATGAGGACTTCCTAAGGGTCCTAGTATGCCTTATCATGCGTTACCCCCCTAGGAAGTCCCCATGACCGCTTTCGACACATTAGAACCATCTAGTGTGTGCTAAGGGGTCCTTCGACCCCTTAGGACACACTTGAGAATTCAAATGTGTCGAAAGGGGTCATGAGGACTTTCTAGGGGTCCTAGTACACCTTATCATGCATTATGACCCCTAAGAAGTCCCCATGACCCCTTGCAACACATTAGAGCCCTCAAGTGTGTCATAAGGGGTCCTACGACCCCTTAGGACACACTTGTGCATTTAAATGTGTCAAAAGTAGTTACGAGGACTTTCTAGGGGTTCTAGTATGCCTTATCACATGTTAGGACCCCTAAGAAGTGCCCATTACCCCTTTTGACACATTATAACCCTCAAGTGTGCCCTAAGGGGTCCTACAACCTCTTAGGCCACACTTGAGCATTCAAATATGTTGAAAGGGGTCATAAAGACTTCCTAGGGGTTCTAGTAAGCCTTATCTCGTGTTAGGACCCCTAGGAAGTCCCCATCACCCCTTTCAATACATTAGAACCCTCAAGTGTGTCCTAAGGGGTCCTACGACCCCTTAGGAAACACTTGAGCTTTCAAATGTGTCAAAAGGGGTCATGAGGACTTCCCAGGGGTCCTAGTATGCTTTATCACACATTATGACACCTAGGAAGTCCCCATGACCCCTTTCGACATATTAGAACCCTCAAGTGTATCCTAAGGGGTCCTACAACCCCTTAGGACACACATGAGCATTCAAATGTGTCAGAAGGTGTCATGAGGACTTCCTAGGGGTCCTAGAATGTCTTATCATGCGTTAGGACCCCTAGGAAGTCCTTATGACCCCATTCGATACATTAGAACTCTCAAGTGTGTCCTAAGGGGTCCTACGACCCCTTAGGACACACTTCAGCATTCAAATGTGTTGAAAGGGGTCACGAGGACTTCCAACAGGTCCTAGTATGCCTTATCACGCGTTAGGACCCCTAGGTAGTCCTCATGACCCCTTTCGATAAAATTGAACCTAGAGTGGGTCCATATCCAATGCTATAACCTGTTGATTCACTAGCACCAGAGGCATATAGAGTAGCCATAGAAGCAAAACCTATAGGCCCATCAGGACCCCTTAGGACACACTCGAGGCTTCTAATGTGTCGAATGGGGTCATGAGGACTTCTTAGGGGTCCTAGTATTCCTTATCACGCATCAGGCCCCTAGGAAGTCCCCATGACCCTTTTCGACACATTAGAACACTCAAGTGTGTGCCAAGGGGTCCTACGACCCCTTAGGACACACTTGAGCATTCCAATGTGTTGAAAGGGGCCATGAGCACTTCCTAGGGTTCCTAGTACACCTTATCATGCATTAGGACCACTAGAAAGTCCCCATTATCCCTTTCAACACATTAGAACCTTCAAGTCTATCCTAAGGTGTCCTACGACCCCTTAGGACACACTTCAGTATTCAAATATTTCAAAAGGGGTCATGAGGACTTCCTAGGGGTCCTAGTATGCCTTATCATGTGTTAGCACCCCTAGGAAGTCCCCATGACCCCTCTCAACACATTAGAACCCTCAAGTGTGTCCTAAGGGGTCCTACGACCCCTTAGGACACACTTGATCATTCAAATATGTTGAAATGGGTCATGAGGACTTTTTAGGGGTCATAGTATGCCTTATCACGTGTTAGGACCCCTAAGAAGTCCCCATGACCCCTTTTGACACATTAGAACCCTCAAGTGTGTCCTAAGGGGTCCTACGACCCATTAGGACACACTTGAGCATTCAAATGTGTTGAAAGGGGCCTTGAGGACTTCCTCAGGGTCCTAGTACACCTTATCATGCGTTAGGACCCCTAGGAAGTCCCCATGACCCCTTTCAACATATTAGAATGCTCAAGTGTGTCATAAGGGGTCCTACGACCCCTCAGGACACACTTGAGCATTCAAATGTCTCGAAAGGGGCTGTCAAGACTTCCTAGGGGTCCTAGTACCCCTTATCATGTGTTAGGACCCCTAGGAAGTCCCCATGACCTGTTTTGACACATTATAATACTCAAGTGTGTCCTAATGAGTCCTATGACCCCTCAAGACACACTTGAGCATTCAAATGTGTTGAAAGTGGCCATGAGGACTTCCTAGGGGTCCTAGAATGCCTTATCACGCATTAGGACCCCTAGGAAGTCCCCATGACCCCTTTCGGCACATTAGAATGCTCAAGTGTGTCCTAGGGGGTCCTACGACCCCTCAAGACACACTTGAGCATTCAAATGGGTCAAAAGGGGCCATGAGAACTTCCTAGGGGTCCTAGTATACCTTCTCAATCATTAGGACACCTAGGAAATCCCCATGAGCCCTTTTGACACATTAGAACCCTCAAGTGTGTCCTAAGGGGTCCTACGACCCTGCAGGACATAGTAGAGCATTCAAATGTGTTGAAAGGGGTCATGGAGACTTCCTAGGGGTCCTAGTACACCTTCTCACACATTAGGACCCTTAGGAAGTCCCCATGACCCATTTTGACGCATTAGAACCCTCAAGTGTGTCCTAAGGGGTTGTAGGACCCCTTAGGACACACTTGAGTGTTCTAATGTGTAAAAAGTAGTCATGGGGACTTCCTAGGTATCCTAGTACACCTTTTCACATGTTCAGACCTATAAGAAGTCCCCATGACCCCTTTTGACACATTAGAATGCTTGGGTCTGTCTTAAAGGGTTGTAGGACCCCTTAGGACACACTTGAGCATTCTAATGTGTTGAAAGCGGTCATGGGGACTTCCTAGGGGCCATAGTACACCTTCTCATGCTTTAGGATGCCTAGAAAGTCCTCACAACCCCTTTCAATGCATTAGAATGCTCAAGTGGGTCCTAAGGCATCCTACGACCCTTTAGGACACACTTGAGCATTCAAATGTGTTGAAAGGGTTCATGAAGACTTTCTAGGGGTCCTAGTATGCCTTCTCACATGTTATGACCCCTATAAAGTCCTCACAACCCCTTTCGACACATTAGAATGCTCAAGTGTGTCCTAAGGGGTCCTACGGCCCCTTAGGATAGACTTGAGCATTCAAATGTGTCGAAAGGGGTCATGAGGACTGCCTAGGGGTCCTAGTATGCCTTCTGACACATTAGGACACCTAGGAAGTCTCCATGACCCCTTTTGACACATTAGAATGCTCAAGTGTGTCCTAAGGGGTCCTATGACCCCTTAAGACACACTTGAGAATTCAAATGTGTTGAAAGGGATCATGAGGACTTCCTAGGGGTCCTAGTACACCTTCTCATGCTTTACGACCCCTAAGAAGTCCCCATGACCCCTTTCGACACATTATAACCCTCAAGTGTGTCCTAAGGGGTCCTATGACCCCTTAGGACACACTTGAGTATTCAAATGTGTCGAAAGGGGTCATGAGGACTTTCTAAGGTTCCTAGTATGCCTTATCATGCGTTAGGACTCTTAGGAAGTCCCATGACCCTATTTGACACATTAGAACCCTCAAGTGTGTCTTAAGGTGTCCTACAAACACTTACAACACTTGAGCATTCAAATGTGTCAAAATGGGTCATGAGGACCTCCTAGGGGTCCTAGTATGTCTTATCATGCGTTAGGACCCCTAGGAAGTCCTTATGACCTCATTTAATGCATTAGATCCCTTAAGTTTGTCCTAAGGGGTCCTACAACCCATTAGGACACACTTAAGCATTCAAATTTGTTGAAAGGGGTCATGGGGACTTCCTAGGGGTCCTAACACATCCTACGACTTGATAAGACATGCTTCAGGATTGAAATGTGTTGAAAGGGGTCATGAGAACTTCCTAGGGGTCCTAATGCGTGATAAGGTGTACTAGGACCCCTAGGAAGTCCTCATGATTCCATTCAACACATTAGAACCCTCAAGTGTGTCCTAAGAGGACACACTTGAGCATTCAAATATGTCAAAAGGGGTTATGGGTATTTTTTAGGGGTTCTAACATGTGATAAGAGGTATTAGGACCCCTTTCGACACATTTGAATACTCAAGTGTGTTCTAAGGGGCCGTAGGACCCCTTAGGACACACTTGAGTGTTCTAATGTGTCGAATGGGGTCATGAGGACTTACTAGGGGTCCTAATGCATGATAAGGCATAATAAAACCCCTAAGAAGTCCTCATGACCCCTTTAGACATATTAGAACATATTCAAACCTCTTAGAACGCATGATAAGGTGTACTAGGACCCCCTAGGAAGTCCCTTATGGGATCTCTGATATCTTACTCTTTCTCACTCTCACTCTCCTCTCTCCTCTCTCCCTCTCTGCTCTCTCTATCTCTTTCTCTCCTCTCTCCTCTCTCTCTCTCTCTCTCTCTCTTTCTAGGTGAGAGAGAGAGAGGAGAGAGGAGAGTGAGAGTGAGAAAGAGTAAGATATTGGATATTTGATAAATATCTAATATCCAATTCTTTTCACTAGTGTTAAAAAAAATAAGATTCTCTAGGTCCCTCCAGAGAGTCACATGTTTTTCTTGAATTACAGGATTCGAGTTGTAACGAGAAGACAAAAAACCACTTTTTGGGTTGATTTTCTCTATTACCAAAGGTATTTCATCTTTTTTTGGTGTGATTTTCTCGATTATCAAGGGTATTTCATCTTTGTTTGGGGTGATTTTCTCTATTAGAAAAGGGGTCATCTTTTTTTGGGATGATTTTCTTGATAACCAAAGGTATTTCATCTTTTTTGGGGAGATTTTCTCTATTACCAAAGGTATTTGCATCTACTTTTTGGTCTAACTATGGGGAGTAGTAGTCATCAAAAGCATAAACGGAAGAGGAGACTCACAAATGAAGATGTTGAAGTGTATAGAGAAATGGATAGGGTTGCCCATCGGAACAAGAGACAAGGTATTTTAAATATGAATGAAGATGTTAGCATAAGCCCACCTTTGAATGTGGTTTCAAGTGAAGAACATGAATTTGAAGATGAAAATGTAGGTTTTGAAAATGAGAATTTAAGTTTTGAAGATGAAAATGTATGTTTTGAAAATGAACATGTAGATTTTGCCAATGGAAGTGTGGACATTGCAAATGACAGCCAACCGATTGAATATGAAGGAATTGACAATGATAATGGTGCAAAAGAACCAAATCAACGTTACACATCTCCAAATTATATGAGAAATGAAGTCCCTTCAGAGGAAGAAAGACAAACTTCAAAATTGAGACCTTCAAGAAGAACTAAATGGTTACTTGAAATTGATGAGAACATAATGAGCAATTTTGATGGCAAGAGATCAGAAAGAACCGTTCGGTTGTGGGTTTCAAAAAATTTTGATCAATTTTTTAAGCACAAGATGTTGGTTGAGCAATGTCAAATGTTTGTGCAATTGTTAAAGATGCAGAAGATGAGACGTATACTAGTCAAATTGAAGATTAGTGTGAACAAGAAAAAGGAGCGAAATGCTATTATTGTGAGAAATATTTTTAGTGCTCTCAATTCCATTGGGAAGACTACCAAGGAAAAAGATAAGAGAGCCGCTAGGAGGGTTATTAAAACCTCTTTGGTAAGTCATCATTTGAGAAAGGCTCGTTTGATGAGACAAACTTGTGTTGACTTGAATCTAAATCATAAAACTTTGGATAGACCACTTGCACAAAGAGAAAGACTTGATGATCCTCTTCAAAATGATACATGGGCTTATGTTGGGAGACTTTCACATTGTGATTGTATGCTCCCTAAAATGGTCACCTAGACTTTGGGCCCCATTCTTGCAATTTATCAAATCCCTGAATCAATATTTTCAAAAATCAGCATTTTATCAATTATATCAATTTCCTTGATCAAATCTTATTTTATCATTTGTGATTATTTGCCTTGGGCTAACCATTTTATCCTAAGTCTTTATTTATTAAAAGGAATATTTCCTCCCCTTTTAATAAATAAAAAGTCCCCACTTTTCCTCTTATCCTAAGTTGCACAAATAAAGCATTATTCTTATTTTATAAAAAGAAGGAAAAGCACTTTTTGTCTCTTATGGACACAAAAGTCAACTCTTATTTTCTCATTGGAGGATACTTGTGCACATGGATTGCTGCTCTTTCAAGCTCCACCCTTGATTAAGTCTTTTTCCTCTTAATCTCCATGGTCCATTTCTTCTCATTTCCTATAAAAGAAGAGCTCTCTTCCTCATTTGAATAATCATTCACTTTTATGCTAATGTTATGCTGCAGGTTTTCTAGGTTATTTGGATCTCTTTGAAGACATTGTTGTTTCATTTCATTTAGCTTGCTTTCTTGCTTTCATAGTTGCATAATCATGGCATTCTTAGTATAGACTTTCTTTATGCTATAGATTAATCTCACATAGTTTAACTAGGAGGGATTGTAAGACTTGTACTTTCCTTTCATAGCCTAGTTTGCACTTTCATTCTCATAGATTAGCTTGCATCTTCATTCTTAGCTTTCTTGCATTGCATTTCTATTGGATTCTTTGGGGATATTGGCACTCTTTCCCTTGTCTTCAATTTTGGAATCTCTCATTGTGTGGTTGACTAGCAAGGTCATTAGCTTAATAGCTCTAGCTGAGAGCAATTTTACAATCTTGCAACTCCATACATAGAGAGCTCTAGGTCGCTATTGAAGGTTTCCCTTTCATGGATTTCCTTTGATGTAATGACTTAGAGAAGTGCACTAATTTTGTGTGTACAGTGATAAGAAGCTTACCAATGCTATGAAGGATCAAATTCAATTATTTTGGCAATCTAACTCAAGAGTGTCACCAAATGTGAAGGATGTCTTGAAGTTGAGAATTGGCATTCGAGACCGCACCCCGCATCCCAAACATTATTTGGAGGTGAGTGAAACAATGTTGTTCAAAAAAATTTGTGAGACACATCCAACATTGTAAATATCACAAAGAGCTTTTGAAGCCCTGAAGCCTTTTTTTTGTATGCCTCTTAAGATTCGAAATACTTGTTGAAAATATCATGTGGAGTTTTCAATGCACCATGAATTGTTACGATCCATTCATTCTACTTTGTATAGTAGTGAAATGTTGGAGGAGTGTGGTGAAGTGCTCTTCCAAAATCATCAAGAGACTTGCTAGATCTTTTTTTATGTCCTAGAGATGATGGATGTTTCTTTTATAGAAAAGATTTCTTAAATGACAAGTGCTCAGAGTGTGGTGGGCTAATGAAGTTTGTTGAAAGTTTTCATTAGGGCTGGGAACACAATTTTGGAAAGAAAATTGTCCACAAAAAGGTATATGAAATTGTTAAATATATGTTAAAAAGTGGAGGTGAAGGCTCTAGATGTGAGTTGGTTACTAAAGAATGCAAGGTAGTTGATTTTATTTCAGATTTCAGGAAGAATCTTTTTTACAAGTATGTAAGGCATAGTCACAAGTCTCAGTTGTTGGATCAACAATTTAGGATGTGTAAGGACACTTTCCCGATTGGCACTATTATATTGGTTGTTGACTTTGTAGAGAACTATACATTGCAGCCCCAAAATGAGTTGCAAGCTCAATATTACAATTCTATTCAAGTTTCTATTTTTGTGCACATAACATATATACATTCCCCTAGTAGTACAGAAGATGACTGGAAGATAATCAGAGAGTACCATTTTTATACAAGTGATGATAGATCGCACTCATCTAAGTTTGTCCAACATTGCTTTGAGAATTATTTTGAGTGGGTGTGGGAAAATAATATTGCTATGGATATACATCTCATTTGGTCAGATAATTGCACAAGTCAATTAAAAAATGCTCATATGTTTTATTGGTTATGTAGAATGCATGTAGAGAGAGGTGTACCTCATATTTGGAGTTTTTTTTAGGCCAGTCATGGAAAAGGGGAGCATGATGGAGCAGGTGCATGCATAAAGAGAGCTCTAGTTAAGGAGCAACTAAGGATTTCAAGTGTAGAACTCATTGATACCCATTCTATTTTTGATTGGTGTACTTCAACATTGTCATAGGGGGGACTCTTGATTCAACAGTGCACAGATTCTTTTGGTTGGTTGAGTTGGGCACAATAGGAGATAGGTTGGATTGTCAAACTGTGAAAGATTCTTCAAAAATGCATTCATTTCAAAGCTTAGATGCTGCTACATGGACCATTTGGACATGAGAGTTGGCTTGTTATTGTCTGAGTTGTCTTTAGTGTGATTGGGATCAGTGTGAGTCAAGTGAGTGGGTTGATACATGGGTTCCACATTATCTTACTCCTTTATCTCTCACAATCTCTGTAATAAATGATGACATGGATTGTTGACTTGACTACGACCATCTTTCAGATCTTCTACAACCATGACATGTTTTTTCATTGGTTGCACCAGAAGGGAATGATGAGAGATCATATTACTGGTTAGCACGTTGTGTATGAGGAAAGTAGAAACTTGCACAACCGACGATAGATAATGATATGTTCAAATATCCAACAGGATCACATGTTGTTGTAGGAACATGGTTGCACACATATATGATTAGAAATAATGGCATTCCTACATTTAAAGACTATGAGAAGAACAAAACCATTCTCATGTATTCACACATTGTTATAGTAGCCAATGTTAAGTTGTTGGAACATCAAGGAAAACCAAAGACAAAGGAACTTTGGACTATTAGTACTGTTGATCATGAAGCAATACTGAATACTCTCAAGCACAAAGATGATCCTTCAGGCACACTTCAGTAGGTAAGTTCAACTCAAGTTAAAATATAGTTCTGTAATTTGCATATTTAGATGCCAAAAGTGCACTTCTTATATTCTCTATTAACTTTTCTTTTTCCTTCCGAATGCAGGGATTGGAGTGAAAAGGACACTTATTTTTTATATATAGTTGTGTAATTGGCATATTTAGATGCCAAATTTTGCATATAAAACCAACAATCGAATGTAATGTGCATAGTTAGATGCGAAATTTTGTATATAAAAACAACAATCAAATGTAATGTGCATATTTAGATGCCAAATTTTGTATATAAAAACAACAATTAAATGTAATGTGCATATTTAGATGCCAAATTTTGTATATAAAAAATTTGATGCAAAATTGGAAATATAAAAGAGCTCATGGGGTTGATTTGCAAATATTAAAAGCCCGCATTTGTATCGTCTTAATGCCATGTAAAGTGCAAAAAATGTGTTTCCTTACTATGAATGTTGTATCGTTATATAATTTGTATTGTCTTAATTTTGTATCCTTACATTTCTATTTCTTAATTTCATTACATTTGTATTGTCAAATGATGTAATAGTTGGAGTCATTGAGTCAAAATTGGTCAAATGTGTCCAAAGTCAAATGATGATTCCCTGAGTGAAGGGATAGTGTTCAAGGATTGCATCCTGACACCAAATGGACTATGCCATTATCTTTGGTTGGGTGGGTAAATGCTAGGAACAACCCCATTTCGACCACTTAGTCATCAGAACGTTCTAGACCACGCCGGACCAAAGTGTCCCCAAGGTGCACTAAGAACGATTGGGCAGCAAAATTTTGAGGCTTGTAACTCAGACAACGTGAGAGGTATCATAAATTCATGAGATGCTACATGATGATGTTTTTGAGGCCTACAATAAGCTCTCTCCATTCTGGGAGATTCAAATTTGTTTGAATTTGGCATGCCAATCTCACTCAATGCCAAAACTTGCAGTGAGGGTCAATTGAAAGTTGCACCAGTGGATTACTTCTAAACCATTCATCTCGACACTGAATGGACTATACCATTAGCTCTGATTAGGTAGGTAAACACTAGGCACAACCCCATTTCAACCACTGAGTCACTAGAACATTCTCGACCATTTTGGAGCAAAGTCTCCCCAAGGTGCACTAAGCACGATTGGGGAGCGAACTTTTGAGGCTCGTAACTTGGACCCTGTGAGAGGTATCAAAGATCTATGAGATGCTATAGGATGAAATTTATGAGGCCTACAATAATCTCTCTCCATTCTGGGAGATTCAAATTTATTTGAATTTGGCACACCAGTCTCGCTCAATGCTAAAACTTGTAGTGAGGGTCAGTTGAAAGTTGCAACAATGGATTACTTCCAAACCATTTGTCCTAGCACCAAATGGACTATGCCATTAGCTCTGGTTGGGTAGGTAAATGCTAGGCACAACCCCTTTTAGACCACTGAGTTAGCAGAATGTTCTGGACCACGCCGGAGCAAAGTGTCCCCAAGGTGCACTAAGCACGATTAGGAAGTGAACTTTCAAGGCTCGTAACTTGGACCCTATGAAAGGTATTAGGGATTTCTGATATGCCATAGGATGATGTTTTTGAGGCCTACCATAACCTCTCTTTGTTCTAGGAGATTCAAATTTGTTTGAATTTGGCATGCTAGTCTCGCTCGATGCCAAAACTTGCAGTGAGGGTCAGTTGATAGTTGCACCAATTGATTACTTCCAAACCATCCATCCTAGCACCGAATGGACTGTGCCATTAGCTCTGGTTGGGTGGGTAAACACTAGGCACAACCCCATTTCAACCACTAAGTTAGCAAAACGTTCTAGACCGCGTTGGAGCAAAGTGTCCCCAAGGTGCACTAAGCATGATTGGGCAGAAAACTTTTGAGGCTCGTAACTCAGAGCCCGTGAGAGGTATCAAAGATCTGTGAGATGATACAAGATGAAATTTCTAAGGCATACAATAAACTCTCTCCATTCTGGGAGATTCAAATTTATTTGAATTTGGCACGCTAGTCTCGCTCGATGCCAAAACTTGCAGTGAGAGTCAATTTAAAGTTGCACCAATGGATTACTTCCAAACCATCCATCCTGGCACCAAATGGACTGTACCATTAGCTTTGGTTGGGTGGGTAAACACTAGGTACAACCCCTTTTAGACCACTGAGTCAACAGAACATTTTGGACCACACTGGAGCAAATTGTCCCCAAGGTGTACTAAGCACGATTAGGCATTAAAATTTTGAGGCTCGTAACTCAGACCCCGTGAGAGGTATTGGAGATCTATGAGATGCTACAAGATGACATTTCTAAGGCCTACAATAATCTCTCTCCATTTTGGGAGATTCAAATTTGTTTGAATTTGGCACGCTAGTCTCGCTCGATGCCAAAACTTGCAGTGAAGGTCAGTTGATAGTTGCACTAATGGATTACTTCCAAATCATTTGTCATGGCACAGAATGGACTGCACAATTATCTTTGGTTGGAAGGTTAAATTCTAGGCACAACCCCATTTTGACGAATGAGTCAGCAGAATGTTCCGAAGCATGCCGGACCAAAGTGTCCCCAAGATGCACTAAGCACAATTGGGCAGTGAATTTTCAAGGCTCGTAACTCAGAGCCCGTGAGAGGTATTGGACATCCATGAGATGCTATAGGATGAAATTTTTGAGTCCTACAATAACCTCTCTTTGTTCTGGGAGATTAATTTTCTTTTGAATTTGGCACGCTAGTCTCGCTCGATGCCAAAACTTGCAATGAGGGTCAGTTGAAAGTTGCACTAAGAATGATTGGTCAGCAAACTATCAAGCCTCATAACTCAGACCCTGTGAGAGGTATCGTCAATCCATGAGATTCTACAAGACCATGTTTCTTAGGTGTTCCTAGTGTATTTGTAGGGGTACAGACAAGGTACCCATATTTTGTCCAAAAGACCAATATGTTTTGATATGGCCAAAAGGGTGTTTGATTATTTCCAAAAAGGTGTTTGATTATGTAATTAGGCTAGTTTGAAGTCTTTTAGCCATTGGGAGTAAAATGTAAGTCTACAAACCTTGAAATCACTTTAATAGATATCTTTATATACCTCAAATGATGAATTACACATGTGAACACACGTAGCACATAAAGCGTACACATAATTTTCTTAAGTCATGAAGCATACATGTAGCACATAATTATAAAGCATACAAAATGAATTCACTTAAGTCATGCACATAGCCCATACACAAGAATTTAGGTTATGAATATTGTACTTGAATATAAATGAATATACTTAAGGCATAAATTGTACACATGAGTACATACACACAAGCATATTTACATACTAACAATGAATAAATGAACACATGCAAGTAACAAATTGGATTGAATATCAAGTTTCATATATATATAGATCAAAATGAACAATAATTCTATACATATTTATATGTCAACATATCTAGATACAATGTGGCATACGCCATCTCAAAATATGTCATATGACATCTCAAAATAAGAAGTTCCACTGCAAATATTTTTAGGACATCCTACTCTACTGGTGGATCATCAAAATGGAGCCTCTTTGAAGTACTCTTCGGCTCTAATGGATCCTGCATTCAAACACAAAAGTGAAAGCCCAAGTTGGATTAAAATTCAGCATCATAGTCAACAATAATAAATAAAATTTAAACTAAAATTGAACTCTCATATACCTCCCCTCTTTGTCTCCTCCTGCGGGCAAGAGACCTAATATATGTCCTAGGTAGTGCAAGAATAGTGCCACTAATGATGACTCCCACCTGTATATGTTTACGAACATGAGATTGATCTATGAGTTATACTATTTAATGTTAAAAACTTGGTAGCAAATATATTTTTACAAAATAATTGAATTAATATTAAAACTTACCTCTATTGAACTTTTTTCAGGGATTGTTGACTGAGTCATCAATGATACAAACCCTTGCCATTTTGGCTCCCTCAAACTAGGAGTGACCTACAAAAGTCAAACAGATACTTCATATTATCATAACTTGACCATATTATATATACTTGATAGAAAAATACACACAAATAACTTTAGAAATGTACGTACCATGGGGCTATCACTCTGAATGGATATGCCTGTGACTCTATCATGATGATAGGGTCTCACGACATCATCACATGCCACTCCTTGTCAAATAAACCATGTAAATTAAAAATGAGTACGCATAATTGACAAGTATACATGTATGCATAAACAAACTAAATTACTTAATTATCTTTCCTTTATCAACAGCTGACACCCGCACCCCCTCACATTGCCCCTGATGGCAACTGGTGACACCTGCATTAGTATGTCAAAGATGATCATAAAAAATAGAAAAAAATGTACATATACTATTATCATAATTTAAAAGGAAACCAATGAGTACATTAAAACATATGTACCATGGAAGAGTCAAGACCAAATGATATGGCCGAAAGTGTGAACCCCTCCACCTGTGCCATCTCGTCCTCTGTCATCAACTGAACATAAATGTAACACATAAAAAGACATAAGTGGGAAATTATTATAAGGAAATTCTACTAAAAATACGAACAATAAAATTTAAAAATAATGTAAAAAGTGAACGGTTTACCCTTACCGTAATAGTGGGAGTCCATGGCACTGTAGGCTCCTGATGCACATCTCCATGAGCTACTTCAATGCCTGTAGTGTACTATGTAGAATCATCCCCATTGAAGTTGAAATGATATGTATCACTATCAGTCAGGGGACCAAAGCACATATTCTTGCATATAATGCAAGTGTGGGCCACACAAACATGTGAGCTTGTGGAAGCACTAGAAGCATCAGAATGAGGAGGCAACAATGTTGTGCTCTGCCTAACCAGCAGATCACTCAACATATGAATGGCTCGAATAGTTTGTGAGCCGACCTCAACAATAATGTTTGGATGTTGCAATATGGGAGGTGGTAAAATCTCAGGAGGGGGACATATGTGCGGTATTTCACCCATTGTGACGATGCCCTATCTTGTGGAGCACCTAAACCTACACCCTAGTTCGGTCTCATACTCTAATAATCCACCTTGTGACCAAGCACAAATTCAGCATACAATTTTCTAAGAAAATAAATTGGGACATTCAAATTATTCTAAGGTGGTCTATCAAAAACCATCCACCAACGGTCCCAAAAGTTGTCACGTATTGCACTATTTGTGCACCATTTAATTGATAACTTTGTCTTTTTAGGGTCTGCTTTTAGACCGGTTTTAGGATGCACAAAAAGTTTAGCTATGTCATGTTTTGTTATATTTAGGTTCATGACTTCATCATAATCAAACCCATCGTCAAACTGGGCGTGCATGGAATCGCGCCAAAGAAGTGCAGCATTGTGTTGCTGTGTCAGTTTCTCCATGTTTTCAATTATTGTGTTCAATGTCGTAAACATGGGGTGCAATGTGGGAATATTGGCATATGTGGTTTCAAATCCTCTAAGTTCATTTAGATTATCTCCTATTAGATCTTCTAAATAGTGAGGGTTTGTGACAAGTACATCTTCTAGAGGTGGGGGATTGTTGGGAGGTGGGTCTGGATTGTTTGCGGGATCATTAGGAGGGTTTTTTGATTCCATGTCTGATAGCAATGAAAAAAATAGATAATTACAATGAATTTTAAAAAATAATACAAAAACTCATTGATACCCTAATTTTTATATAAAAAACTATATATTTATATTTAAAAACAACAAAAAATAATTAAAACAATAAAAAATAGAAGCTTCACTTACCTGGGTAATTTGGGAAAAATCGGATAAGGGATATGGGATTGGATATCCAAAACCTAGCTGCGTTCAACATTTTTGCAATGAAAAAATGTTGAACGCGGCTGGGTGTAGTGAATTATATTCACTAGCAAATATCGGATATCTGATAATTATTGGATATCCAATAATATCAGATATCTGATAATGCTTTTAGGTTTGGCTTTTGGTTTGGCTAGGTGTACTGACACCCAGGCCTACCAAAAAGTCAACAAATCTATTTGTGCGCTTTTCGATGAGTGAAAATAAGATTTTTTCACATCGCCACTTTTTGGCATACCATGATCCTACACATACCCCTTATATATCTTTGATCTTTTGATAAGAGAAATGTCATTCTAAAAGAGTGTATTTAATCTCTATATTCTTAAACAACCTCACTAGTTAAGACTGTTCTCATTTGTAGTGGGCATGGCAAGAATCAAATCACTTGAAAGACACCAATATTTTGACATACACAAATTAGTGATGTGATTAAGAAAATTACCTTTCTTTATAATTTTCTAGGGTATTTTTTTTATATCAATGCATTTAATCTAAATACTATCTTATTAGAGTTACTTCTATTAATTTTCTATTTCGTTGCACATCAATAATGTTAAATCACAGGGGATTCTCTTTGTTCCCTATGATGGAGTGAGCTAATTCTGAATTTCTTAATAATTGCTTTTCATTGCATGGTTGTCTTTGGTTTATCATTTTTTTTTTAGTGTTTAGTGATTTAAACCAAAAACTTTGACTTAGCCAAAAAATGTGCAAGTCTGCATTAGTATGTTTCTTTTTATTGTAATTATAATTAGTATGAATGAACAAAACAATGACAATGCAATATTTGTGATAATGCAATATTTGTCGAAATAGCGTTGATGACTTTGGTCAGTGTGCCTATGTGTCAATGTGGTGTTGGCCATGCATGTTGAAGACATCACGCACAACAAGTAATCCTAGGTGTCAATTTTGGGTTTTCCCAAATAGGAAAAAGGTCTGGATATGTAATTATATTTTATGTTTAAAAATAATTTGACAACTAATCATTTTATGAAGAACTGATGTACATTTGGTATTGCAGGGAAATAGCGGATGTCAATACTTTCGGTGGGTTGATTGAACCACATTTACATCTACCCCATCTACATCTATACCTGATGTAGGAAATAAGTGCAACTTGTGCAAAGCTCAAGAGGCAGCTAGTGCCGCCAAGATTGCTTCAATGGTGAAAGCAGAAATCATATTTTTGTGATGTCTTCTTTGTGTAGTTTGTGCACTACTTTGTTGGGACCATATGCATAAATGTGGTTAACATAGGGCTATTGTAGATACTAATTTTTTTAATAATTTATAGTAGATACACATAAAGAACATGCACATAACATGACAAATGAGAAACATAAATGTAGATACCACAACAGTTGAGAAACATAAATGTAGGCATCATGGTCACAATTTTTTGGAGACAACATAATTGAATGGTATACCCAGACGATGCATCATAAATATATATCACTCCTCTAGTTCCAAGTTTACACTATGGTAAACAAAACTCATAGATAAAAAATAAATTTAGAGAGCAGAGCAGGACTGTAATTGTTGGAGATTTGCTAGCAGGCCAGTATTGACTATATGTTTGTCATTGATGACAACATATGAAAAGTACAATGCATGGAAGTCTTATGTAGTAAAATTTTAGTATATGTAACATGGACATGATATTAGCATGATATCATGGGCGCATAGGTTAACTGTTAGTACAGACAGTTATATAGCAGCTTGTGTCAGCAGTGCTCTTGACAAAGTAACAGGAAGTGTTTTGTGTATGGTTGTCCATACAATTATCATGGAGCCTTGTGCGCTTAGATATATGTTGAAAACATGTTAGTAATGTTTCAGTCATGGATGCATAGTTTGATAATCAGTAGAAGTGAAGTTATGCAGTCGCAATTCGCCAGTAGCAGTTTCCTGTGTTTATTCAAAAGAGCCAACATAGATTTTATTGGTTTTGGAGTTGTGCCTATCTTTTGGGTATGCGCCCTTGGAGTTAAGCTTAGAGAAGAGTTATTGATATTTGGTTAAGAGCACATGAAGTAATTCAGCTTGAGGAGAAAGATCCAGTTGTTTTGGTAGAGCCGACAATGTGTAGCGTGCGTCTACAATTATCTTATTGGATAGGTCCTAGAATCTATTGCGTGCATAGTAGAGTTGACAGAATATTTATCAAAGTTTTTTATTGTTTATCTAATATGATTTCAAGGTGGTTTTAATAGGCTGACTTGATTATATCATTTAGAGGAAAGATATTTATAGGCAGTCATTTGTGATTTCTTGAGTGTGGTTCATGGTTAAGTAAGAAGAGTAGACCAGAGTGTGTGAAGTGTTGAACCATCAGAGGAAGGTCTATGTGACCAAGTAAAGTATTTGTGCTATACATTGGAACTGATCCAGACAATAGGTCAAAGTGCAGTTCACCAAGATCCAAATATAGTGTGTATCTGTTAAACAGAAGGTTGTAGCCTTCGCCCCTTTGAGTAGTGAGCTCTCAGACAGTGTGTCCTCTCCCCTAACAGGAACAATTGTAAAAGACTCCTAATAGGGTCTAACCCTTGACCAGGTCTACTGTACTTAAAGCATTGTAAAGCAACTCTTAACAGGGTTAATGATCTTCTAACAAGGATCATAATACACTAGTGCAGAATATTAGTGGGTGTCAATTCCCACCGGGGTTTTTACCTATTTGGGTTTCCCCGTAACCAAAATATTAGTGTTGTGTTCATGTGTTCTTTCATTTTGTTTATGCTTTATGTTTAAGTATACTTAATTGGATAAAGAATTCAATCTTGTAGATAACTGATTCACCCCCCCCCCCCCCATCTCAGTTATCTCTTGGGACTATTCCTAACAGTAAAAGCCAAAATAATATAGGGTCCCTATATTATTTCGGGCATTATTGCTCTTCTTCTACACTCTCTAAATTTATTTTTTATCTTATGGGTTTTGTTTATAGTAGTGTTGACTTGGAACTGGAGGAGTAGTGGTTGTGTTGCATCGTCTAGGTATACTACTCAATTATGTTGTGTTTCCAAAAAATTATGACCATGATGCCTACATTTATGTTTCTCAGCTATTGTGTCCCAGGACCCCTTATGACCCTTTATGACCACCCTAAGAATACATCTTGGAGGTCTTAAAATATCGTAAAGGGTCATAAGAGGCTCCTAGGAGGGGTCAGATGAGCTTCCACCTTCATGTGGTTGGACCTGTTAAGTAGAGAATGTTAAAATATTCTCGAAACAAAGAGAAGCTCAATAAGTTAAGATCTCAATCCACGTATGACAAATATATATATCAATCCATCTCAATGGTTACCAAATCAATAGATCTTTGCTAGGAACCCAGTCACAAAGAAACATCACAGACTGCACCGCAAACCCTCTCTAAAGAGGCATCCAATGTCTCATAAGTTGCATCAAACAACCCACTTTTTGTAATCTAAGTCTCTCAGCTTGATTCACCAAGAAGAAGACTTCTCCCAAGTCATCACGGACACAATACTAATAGCCACACTAGCTTCTTGGGTTGGAGCAATCATTGTCAAAAATATCAATTTGGTAGGATCCATTCCAAATCATGAGCATGGACCAGATTTGCAAGACCACCATTTTGAATCAATACCAACTCGATTGACAAATATATATTTTAAAAGAAAAACTAATTTTCTTCACAACTGCAACGACCATAAAATAGTGATGGTTATCTATTGAAACAATCTGACATCCAATCATCGCATGTACAATATTGCACTATCGATAAAAACCAATTAATGACGGATATCCACAAGAAACTTTCGATGGGCATCCATCGTATCTGTCGCTGAAAACTTGAAAAGATAGATTTTCGTCGTAAAATTCTGACGTCTATCTGTCGCATTAACAGCTTCCCCATTGGCAAACAAAATAGAAATGATGGCAATCCGTCAGATGATTCTAATGGATTGTTGTCATTTTTATTGTTTCCGATGGATAGGTGTCACAATGGCAATGACCACAAATAGGTCTGATGCTAGATTGGCTTTCGTGGTGTCCCCTTTTTGTGACGTCCATTGTCATTGTAATTACGATGCAAATCAAAATCATCATTTTTTTAACTACAAAATTATGACGGCGAGTGGTGTCACTTTTATGACAGTAAATCTTGTAATTACAATAGTAAGCCATCAGAAATAGGGCTCAAATGTACTAGTGTTGTGATCTCTGGATGTTATCTTCCTAATCACCAGGATTGGGAGAACCAGTGACTGAATGTTCTCCAGATCTCCAGATGCTAGGGACATGACCACCAAGATTGGGAGATTGCATGACTAAGTAGTCTCCCATTCTTTGAATGCTTCCTCTAACCTCCAGCCCATCTTGTGAATGTATGACTGAGCACCATGTGTCACTATTCTGGCCAATCACCTACCAGTTGTCCTGCAAAATTAACTTGTCTCTGGCCTATTGGCACAATTCCTAAGGCACCTCTACACGCATACACTTACAGAGCCTCTTTCTCTTTACTTCATAATTCATGTGTGCATTGTTCCTTTTAAACATATCAAATCATCCCTTCATGGTGAATGTGGGACTATGTTTCTGAGTGGTTTTAAATATTCATTTAAAATTTTTGCACAGTGTCTAGCTGGCATGCACTTTTGGGTGGGCCCGCAAGGACAGACACCAGCCTATCTCCTTCCTCTTTCACTTTATATTATTTCCATGCTCCTTTTCATTTAAACACATCTCAAATATCAAACACAAGGAATGTGGGATAAAGCACATGTGTTGCCCCTTGTAAATTTATCTTCCTCCTTAAAGCCTGAATGTGTGCTTCCTTCTAATGTTTGGCCAGGATTTCAATACCTTATAGTAGCCTTGCAACCAACAAGCATTTTCTCAACTAGTATACACCTGGCATTTGATAAGGCAGGCATCCTTAATTTTGATTCACAAACCCTACAATGGAGACCATGGCATGCACCATCATTGTTTTGTGTCTCACTTACCTTGCAGTGCATTTGGTGAAAATGTGTTGCAAGGAGGAGCCTTGCGAGCATGTTTTCAATGCATTCCTTCCTTGAAAGATATGTGTGCCCCTCCATTTCACTCCTCATGGTGGGAAACATTCCCTCCAAGCCTGATGCACTGCATAAGGCATTGGTCTCCTACCTTGCAGCACACCCTATGCATTTCACAGTTTACTTGGCTAATGCATGCTTCTCTATATGAATCCTCCAAATTGGTATGGTGTGCATATGTTCTTTTATTTTCCTTGGCTTCCCTCTACAAACAAATTTTGACACACACCTTGCTATGGCTTTATTTGGCATGCTAGCATGAAACGTGCCTCTTCAACAACATAGCACCCTCTCCTTTTAAAATTCATACAACTTGCATGGGCATTTATGCTGACATCATAGTTTATGCACAAGTCCTCTTCTCCTTGCGCAAACCATTTTGTTTATGCCTCCATTTTCCATTCTTTCTAACATTGGTAGCAGCCAGCACACACCTCCTTTTCTCCCTTGCGTGACCTGTTGGTTGCAATCTTACATAGCTCATGCAAAGCTCCTTTGTTTGGTGTGTTGCCACTTTATAAAAGCCAGTCAATACATTACATTGGCATCCCCCACTTTTTTTACTAGCACTCAATACTCACATACTCTCCACTTTTGATTTGTAAGATGCGTAATTTTGTATCATGCACATAATACAAGCCTTCAGCTCACGCAAAGCCTGCTATTCCTTAATTCATACTCACGCTACCTCAAACACTTGGTTTCTTTAAAAAGAATGTGGTGTCCTCCATTATTTGTCTCATGTGCTAGCTCCTTTGGCCAAAATGTGGTTCCCCTTGGACTCCATGCACTCCATGACTGATAACCCCCTTTGCCTTGCTACCTACAGCTCTTTCCATGCTTTCCTATTTGCAAGTGTATGAACACTTCAAGGGAAAGACACGTCAACATTCTCCCCTTATAGTGTGGTACGCACACCACTAAACAAAATGTGCATCCTCCATTTTATCACACGCAACAAAAATCTTCAAAATGTGTAGTATTTCTTTTATGTATCATCCACACTTAAATGTTAGTACGCTAGAAAAGGACTTCCTTCTTTCTGTGTTTTTACCTCCAAAAGAATCTTATGGTTGCCTATACATGATTTAACCAAGGTAGAGACTTTATCAAAAAATGAATTGAGCACTACCAGTGTAGCAACATGCTCATCTTGTCGAGCTTTAGCAAATGATCCTAGACTCTCAAATGTTTGACCATAAAATTTAATTATTTCCTTGAAAGAAGGGATATGTGGAGGACCAACACTGATTCTGGAGTAAGCCAGGCAATGTAAACCACATGACATAGAAAATTCATACAACTAACTTTTATGAATGCCTGGGAAGAACTGTGGAAATGGTGATATTCTTTCTTCAGATTGTTGCAAGTCCTTAGTCCGCTGCCTCTTTCCTAGCATTCCTATAGCTATATTATTTTCTTGTTCTTTGTTTTCAGCAATCTCAAAGAACATATATATATACTTCTTCACAAGACTCTTCCTAATAACTTTCAAAATCTTGCTCCATCACAGTATCTCATGAGAAAAATTCAAAAGAAAATCATCAAAATCAACAACCCCTTTAACAAAGCTAAGGCATTCAGGGATCAAATCTTCACAGTTGTCTATGATAAACACTTTTCTGACATATAACTTGATATTGTTAAGTTTCTTTTTTGTGTCAAAAAGATCAAAAGGTGTCCTTATTATACCACAATGAAATTATTAAATGGATTCAGAACTGTGGTGCATCAAAAAATGATCACATCATTCAAATCATAGGGCCCTTTGTAAAGCTAACCAAAAACACTAACTGGCTTTCAAGACTGGCTTCAAAAACTGATTAAAGACCTCACTGGAACATGCCTTTAGAAACATAAGTTCATTTCCATCATTATAGTATGCTAGTCAAAAGAGAAATTCTTAGAAATATTTGAGCCCAAAGATGTGACCAAACAAACATGGCCACTTGAAAAACTAAATCTATCCACAATGCCAAATCAACATAAGTCACTTCCAGAACTGGCACCAAAAACCCTACCAATTGGAATCTTCAAGAACCGACAACTTAGGCACTGATTCAACTCCATACAAGGTACACAAATCCACAATTAACACACTCAAAAACTCAATAGGATGATTACAATCAAATGCCAAAGTTATCCTATTAGAAATATTCAGGATAAAAATAATGAAACATGTAGAAAGCTGATTTGGAATCGGTCTACGAAAGTGGCTAAATGGATTGGAAGAGATCTAAAAAAATTTAGGTAAGGTAACTTCTAGGTCTACAATGTAAGACAACATTCAATTATGCTTGACCTTGAACCGGGTGTGAAATAGGAGACCTCAAAGTAGGTCATTCAGAAAACTAGACAATGCATACTCAGATATTTTAACAATTTGCAAATGAAATGGCTCTGGCAAGTAGATCAAACGGGCACATGGGTTGTTGAAAATGGGTATGGACACACTCTCTCATGCCTACAACATGATGCAACAACCTGCATGTTATGACTAATCACTGGACAAAAGATACATTCTTCCAAAGTGGGCTACTTAGTGAAATTATGGGTAGACAATGCAGATTTCAGGGAACACCTTCAAATGACCACTTCTAAAACATGTCAAAACTAAAAAATAGGACCTCAAACCTATTACATATGTCAAATGATGGGTGATGAACACCCTATCCAAGTGACTCATCAATGAAAAACAATAGGTCCCTTTTTCAATGCACCCAAACTAAGTGCCCTACAATGATTTTCAAAGGCACAATTCTGACACTTGGACAAAATTTACAAATTGGACTCAAAACATAGCCTGAACTTTTAAGCTCCAACACTATCAATTCACAATAGAAATCTCAAGGCACAATTCTGACACTTAGACAAAATTTACAAATTGGACTCAAAACATAGCCTGAACTTTTAAGCTCCAACACTATCAATTCACAATAGAAATCTCAAGGCACAATTCTGACACTTAGACAAAATTTACAAATTGGACTCAAAACATAGCCTGAACTTTTGAGCTCCAACACTATCAATTCGCAGTAGAAATCTCATCATGTCATAATCAAATCAACTCTCAATATAAATCCATCACATCCTCACAACATTCATTAAGTCAAAATAACCATAAATGTAAATCCATATTGTATCATAAAATTGTCATCATTAATTCATCACCTAACATTTGACCTTCAATGAAATTCACAACTCATCAAAATATAATTCCAGTTGTCATTTTTTTCTAATATCTCACATCAGCATATATACCCAAATTGTAACATCACAATAATTATCTAAATCAATCATCATGAGTATGGAAATGCCATAAACTATAATGTACATCATCTAATGGAAACAATTTTCCTATTAAGAGGGTTAAATTTCCTAAACCAACCAAAACATTAAGCAAATTAATAGGTCTATCCTAATGGTCAATGAAAAAGATATGTCAAGCTTGGGGTGAGGCCTCACATAAAATGGGTCGAATATGAAGTAAATTAATCATATTAGCATACAAAAATTTACTCATAATAGAATGCAAAGATTCAGAAAGAGAGTAAATATACAATTTAGATGAAAAGAAGTGGATGCAGAAGTAGAATTTTTGGATGCAACATCAACTTGATCAGCAACTACATTTGCTTGCTTATTTATCTTGACATAGTTGTTATGTTTTTTAAACTTATTGGGATTAGGAGCAACATCACTCTTATCAACTGGAACAAGAGCCATTGGAGTGTTGCTCTCAAATTGACTCACTTGTAATTGATAATGATGAAGCACTACACAAAGTTGTTGAAAAGAGGTAAATTTAGTAAGCAGAATCTTATCTCTAATATCCTTTTATAAATTTGAAATAAACATATGTTGAATATCAATATCAAGAACATGATAAGAAATTTGAGCATACAAATCCTTAAATCTACCAATAAATTCAGTCAATTTTTCTTAAGTATTTTGTTTACAATGCATCAAATCAGTTAAGGACACTTACAGACCAATGTTATTTTGGAACTGTTGCATAAAGGCATTAGCTAGTTTTGGAAAAGAATCAATAGAATAAGGAGGCAAGGAACAATACAATTGCAAGGCCTTATATTCATGAAAAGTTCTTGCAAACAACTTGGCTAAAATCCTATGGTCGAGCATAGTCAGTACAAAGGATTTGAAATGTTTTAACATGAGTGACAGGGTCTCCCTTACCATTGTAATTCTCAAGATGAGGCATGTCAACTTGTTGAGGAACATGAGCACAAATAATGTCTAGGGATAAAGGACTGCCCATGTCACAAGTAGGAATACTAAACTTGGATTGAGTTAAGGATGCAAGTTGTTGTTGTAAAGAGGACATAGTTTGAGCCAGACTAATGATTGTGTAATTATTAGAAGAAAGAGGAGGCATAGAAACATTAGAAACACTAGGAAAAGTTTAGGAAGCAGCGGGAATGGAAGACATAACTAGCGGAACATTTGGAACCACAGTTGGAAGAGGGTTGGAATAGGTAAAAGGAACACTATGGTAAGAAGGTTGTGAGGTAGGTAGAGACACTGGTGGAACACTCATAGGAAGAGATGGAATAGATGTAGTCACTAAAGGAGGAGTATAAGTAGGAATGCTAGGTAAAGGAATAGAAGAAGGTTCCACACTAGTGACAGGAGGAGTGAATCCTAGACCTTGAGCTTCTTGAGCTAAAGGTTTGATATTTATTTATGCACAAGATGAGTGATACCACACAAGAGATAAACACCTTGATCACTATCCTGAAGAAATTTCTTTAGAGCCTCTATAGCTTGAATAGAATCTTGATTATGGTTTTCTTGAATAATCCAATTTTCCATTTTATCAAGTTTAGTTGAAAGTTTTTGGACTTGTTCAGGAGGAACTCTTAAAGCATCATCCTCATCATGAGATGAGTGAGAATAATTATGCTCCATAGTAGGATTGGAATTATGAGTGATCAAATTGTCATCTAGGATCCTAAAGAAATGAGAAGCGTAAGGAAACTCAGGTGCGGAAACAACTTCCTACACTAATATCTAAAGGAAAGTATTGTGCAAATTATTTTGAATCCTTACAATTTCAGATTCATTAACTACTTGAACAATGATATTGCAGCCATATACCATGCATACAGAAAATAGAGAATGACACAAGGACTTACCATGGGGAAAACCTTTTGATAAAAACCCCAGTTCTCCAAAACTTGCACAATGTATTAATCAAAACTATTATAGTTTACAATACACTTGCAATGCAAGTTCTTTCTGAATATTTCCAACTCTTGAAGACAAATTGCGGCAGCATAAAAAATGTTCCAACAATACACTTCCTTCACCTATCTTCGCAACCGTAAAAAACACTTATATCATGCGCTTCCCTTTTTAGGGCAACTTCCAAAGATAGCTGTATTAGGGTTTTACCATTCTCTGCGAAAATAGGAACACAAATTTTTTTTTCAAGGCGATGCCCTGAACCCCACGATTAGGGAAGAGTGTACAATACTCAACTTTATCAGTTGCCACATGTCTTCACCCATCATTGAATCTTCCAAACATAGGTCTTACGTGTCATAGGAATCCATCATAACCATTTCAGCCATGATCTCCTTACACACAATTCAAGATGCCGACACATCAAGTGGAGTGACACATCAACATGCCAACTAGACATGTACACTCACACTTAACTACATTATTTGCAAGAAATACATTTTACAAAATAAATAATAAGAATAGGAATTATCCAAGGTTGAGACACCTTATTCCGAACAAGAGGAAGACTCAGAATCAAAGGAACACATAAGTCTCCAACTTCTTCTAACTAGGATATTGTAAGTAGGACTAGAGGTAGTGAAACTCATACACAAATGGAATGCAAATGAACTAAATTAAGAAAACATAAACAAATAAATGTTTTTATATTTTTTCTTTATATGATTTTTTTTGTTTTATTTTTTAAATGTAAATACAAGCACATAAAAAAAGTCTAATATAATATAAATGCAATATCTAACATGAAATGTAAATCTAACACCACAAAAGAAAGAGTTGTCATAAGCAGGTTCACCAAAATGTAAAGAATAAAAAGAGATATATATATATATATATATATATATATATATATATATATATATATATATATATATTTCAATTTGGTTGATTGATTATCCTTTACATTTAGAATAATTTGAGAAGGTAAGATTCTCTTCTTAACCCCAAATTCCCAAAGGAAAGATCCAAGTTATTAACCACAAGAAAATGGTCAATGCATAAATGAATCAATCAATTAGTAATAACAAGAAAGAGGAAAACCTTACATTCCATTTTGGAAGAGAGTGTTAAAATCTTAATTGAAATGAATTGAAGACTAATACTAACCTTAAAGTATAGAAGATCTAGAAATTATTATTTTCTGGTGTTTGTACCGAGTTTCAGGAAATTTTGCGATTGGATCTGGAACAGAAACACTGAGGAAAGAGAAAACCCATAAAAAAATTTATTTTCCTGACTAGGTCAACCTTGACCCAAATATAGGTCGACCTTGACTCATTTATGTCGACCTTGACTTGCGTTTCTCTAATGGAAATTTTGTTCATGGATCCTAATATTTTATCGAAGAGGGTATATGAATCTGCTTTGTAATTTGTTGTTCTGCACCTACACCTGCACCTGCAAGAAAAATGGTTTTGTTTCTTAGATGAGGGGTTTGCCTTGGTCAAACCTCGGTTTAGGAATTAACCTTGAAATATAATTGAAATTATAGTAATAAATAGAACAATTCACCTTGCTTATTTTGAAACCCTTGTGGAGGATTTGAATCCTTGAATCGACAAGTATGGATGCTCCAAATGGATGTAGAATTATAGGATGTCTCAAATCAAATGCATTTAGATTTTCAACACCAATCTTGAATGCATCTTAGAATACCTGAAGAAACTTGAATGGATATGGATGGAGAAATCTTCAACAAGAGGGCTCCATGGAGCTTGAATCCTTCAATGGCTACCAATGGATCTCCTTGATGAATTGGATCTTGAATACTTGAATGCTTGAGGATAGATGATTTCTTTATTTTCTTTTCTTCTCCTTGCCTGGACTGTTGATGATAAAAAATGAGAGGAGAAGGCTTCCTTATATACAAGTCTAGGGCACAAACTTCTAGAGAGGCCGACATATGAGAAATACATTCTCATTTAAGGCTATACCCTTAGAAGTGGACCTATATTAAATATCTTTTTGAGAGTCATCGTTTTGAAGCTCGAAACAGCCGACCTGGATGCAAGAAATAATTCTTTCCAAACCTCAACATCTGGAAATCCTTAAAATTTGAAATTTAAACCCTAGGTCAGGGTCAAGGTCGAACTTGACCCAGATGGTTGACCTGGACCCTAAGGTGAAGAACCTCAAAATCTCAAAGCCAGATACCAAAAATAGGTAGAAAAGAAGTGGAAAATAGGGTAGGAAAGGAGCAAAACTAGATCCAAGTTAAAGACCCATTCAAGGCATTTCACATGACCCCAAACCACTTACTCAGAGGGCTAAACCAGTCATAAATGGAAGTGCTTCCATTTTTTGACAATACAATATGTATATCCATTTCACACATGTGCTTGAAGGGTTTTGCAAAAATGGAAAAAATGCGGTGTTTGTCCACTTGGATGATAAGATGTCATGTTAGCCCACTTCTTATATCTCATATTGGTTATTTTTTGGGCGCTAAGTGGTGGAAAAAATAAGTAATTGAAAGATATAATATGAATTTAGGTGGACAACATACTATAATCCTAATTTTGATACCAGATTTGGAAATATGAAATAATGGCTAACCGGTAATCAAATTTTTAATTTGGGAAGGAAGGTATGGGGCACCTCTCAAGGTCAAGGGCTAGACAAAATCATCCTATACTAGGTAGAATTTGATACAAATTTAGTCAATTGTAACTCTCAATCAAACATTCCTATAGTTATCTGTGTAACTATGTTGCTAGTAACCTGCACATAAAAAATGAGAAGGGTTATGAAAAGGGGTTTTCCTAAGTCAAATGCCTAATTTAGAATTAACCATGGAATGAAAAATATATCTCTTGAAAAGAAAGAAATCTTAAAGGAAGTAGAGGATAGATCTGAGAAAAAAGGTGTCATATGTACCTTGATAGTACAATTGTTGTTGAACTGGAATCACAAGTGTTGATGGAATAGCATGACTTGACAAAAAGATAATATGAAATCATAAGGAACATGTTTGTATGAAATTTGTTGAAGATTTCCATAGTCAAAGGGATGAATTATTTGAGTTCTTGATTGTACTTAAAATTGCTTGGGTTCTTGAATACTTGTTTTATTTAAATACAATGCCTGAGATCTCCTTGAGTTTGCAACTTGATAGTGGATGCCAAAATAAGGGAGGTAGCATTTCTTTTATACCTCACTTAACCATGTTAGGGATCAATACATAAAGGAGGAGAACATGGATTTGGGGATCCTAATAAAAACTTTATACCTTTCTCGAATTCAAATTTGGTCCCAAACTATAGATTATGGGGTGAGTCCTAAGTATGGGGAAAGCCTCCTAACTCGCCCTTTACTAACTCACTAGCCCTATACCGATAATCTTGGGCTTAGATTTGAGTCAGAGGTCAATTTAGATATGGGGATTCCAAAATTATACACAAAGTTGAGGTTTGATATTGGCATAAATTGATGAGGTTACTGATGATAAAATTGTAATTGAATTGATGAAATAATTAAAGGGATGCACCAACAATTAAGAGCCCGCAAAGAAATTAAATCAACAAAGGACTCCTATTTAAATACTTATTAACTAAATACATAGAAAATTTATATGTTGTATGGAAAAATGAACACACACTAAAATAGGTGCTTAGTAAGAATAACACTGGAAACCTTAGGAAGTGTGTACAATTTATGACACTACAATACATATACATGCATACACGCTTACATACATATATGTATGTTATATATATATATATATATATATATATATATATATATATATATATGTATGTATGTATGTATGTATGTATGTATGTATGTATGTATGTATGTGTGTGAGATTATAAAAAGATTAAAAAATAAAACAAAATAAAACAAAAAATAACTAAAATAAAATGATAAACTACTATTACATTAAAAAAAAATTAAAAATAAAAATATAAAAATATAAAAACAAAAAACCAAAAAAAAAATCATTTTTTAGTTAAACGTTTAAGACAAAATATCAATATTGTCTTTAAAAAATGTCTTAATATCAGGCAGGGCAGAGCATACAATCTTGCTAACCTGATTATGCAGATTCCCACTAAAGGGGCAGATCATAGCAGCTTGCTTGTAAAAATAAAAAGTAGTTTATGATCGTATGACTAATTGCTAACCTTTGATCCTGCTATCTCACCTCCGAAAGAAAATACCCATAGCGTTGATTCTACCCAGTCATCGCAAATATACATTTTGCCTTCACATTCAGAAGCAATGAATTGCGATATAAGCCTGCTCTTTCTTCCGAAAATCAGGGCCTGGAAACCAAAGAAATAACAAAAAAACACAAAAAACAAAAAAAACCAATAACAAAAACAAAAACCAAAAAAAAAACAAATCATCTTAGCAGATTAATGTCCAAAGCCCACCTCAAACAAACTCTCTCCTTTCACTCCAATTCCCTGTCACACGAACTAATATAAAATCCTTGCACTCCGTTTGCAACACACATACCTCAAAAAGAGCAATCAAAGAAACCGTCGTCGGAAGTTCTGTCATTGATTTGCAATGGAAGAAGCTCAGCTTCGATTTGGAGACATAACCTCTGCAGATGTCAAAGTGTGGTTGACAGGCCCAAGTGACCAGAAATACGAAGGAAATCCAGTTCATCTCCATTCTGTCATTCTCAAAAGATCAGAGTTTTTCAAAGTCAAGATGTCCGAGCGTTGGTCGTCGGATAAACCAACTGAAATACGCATAACTACTTGTCATAACTTTGATAACTATTTAGCATGCATTGAACTCATCTATTCGGATAGTGTGTATTTCTCCACAATTGAGGAATGCCTGGCCATTCTGTCAGTTGCTTCTGAGTTGTTGGCCAATGACCTCATCAACAAATGCATGCATTATTTGCAAGGTGTTCGTTGGAGCGCTGGGGAAGAAACGCGAGTTGAATATGTGCTCTCTTATCTGGGACTGAAACTTTCGCCAGATTTGGCTGCAAGGTTTGATAAAGAGGACGCCGGGCATATGATATTTGAGGAAAGGATTAACAAACGAATGGTTTCTCAATTGCAAGGTAGGAAGGACAAAAAGGCCAAGCAATTGCAAGATAGCACAGACATAAAAAACAAGGAAATCGTAGAGGAATATATAGAGGGCATCTTGGAGGGAAATGCAGCGCGAGATGTTGTGGAATTATGTGGGCGTGAGATTTTGCAAAGGTTTGAATCATCGATCCGTTCTTACGATTTCTCAGTTGTAAGGTTTCTGACTAAATTTATTGAACGTTGTGATGGAGAGATACTCAAAGCTGCATTCATCGCTTTTGTAGAAGATGCAGAGTTTACCATGTATGTGAAGTGGAAACTAGCTAAGCGTCAAAAAATTTCCTACTGACAGGGGGTCTATGGTGATTTTCTCTATACAATACTCTCATTTGTGGAGGCCATCGGAGACGGGAAGATTATAGTTTCAAGAGCTTCTCGAAATTCTTTCCTCGCGACTTGGTTACCAATCATGATACAACTCTACCGTGGAAGAGTTGATATGGAATTCTTTCTTCGATTGCCTTGCATTGTCAAGCTTGATAAGATTGATGAGGCAGTGCTTAATGTCGTTGAAGGCTTACCTATTGTGGATAGGAAACGTATTTGCTCAAAATGGATAGAGATTTATATTAAATATAATATGGACATCTCCATGCCATTATCTTTGGCCAAAAATCTGCAAGACGCCCATTACAAATTGCCATCAAAGAAGAAGTGCTCAGCGTTTCATTAAATGTTCAATAATTTTGGCGATCTATCTGATGAATATTTTACACGCTCTCTGAAATTATTTTTAAAATAAACTCAGCCTTTTAATCTCTGGCACATTGTACATGCCAAACTCTTCGGAATAGCTTTTAAGAGGCTCAATCATAATTATTAGAGCTTAGCCTCTGAGTTCTTTTTAAAACTTTTCTCTAAACAATATGTATTGATGGAAAATAGAATCATGTTGGTTTACATATACTTTAAATTATTCTTAGCCTAATTTTAATCAACATACTTCAGGGTTTGTTGGTGTCTCTGTTTGAGGAGATATTTTTTTCCAGTTACAAACGTTGCTAGAAAATCTGCAGATGGCAGTTTGTTGTAGTTGAAAATTATTAGTCCCTGCCTTCTAATGGCGGGGACTAATGTTTTCCTCCCATTTTTTCATATTTTTTGCCGCCTCGGAACTCGAGAAAATAGAAAACAATCCCATTTATAACATGGTCGGAGCAATATTAGGAATTTGTGAATTTTAATTCCTGTTTTCTAATTGGCTTCCTCCATTTTTCCTGTTGGCATTTTTATTTTATCCCTGAGAAAATTTGGCAGAAAATAGGGGCCAGGGAGTCGTGGCAATCTGTAGGTACACGTCAGCTATCGTCCCCCTATTTATCAACATTCCACGTCTTGCATATGCATTCTTCTCGAGGCGTTTGTACGTGTTAACTGGCAACTCAGGTGGCTCTTCTAAAACAATTCACTTGTCCTGTTTCCCCTACCATATTTTGCAGACAAGCTAAGTCTCCGACCGATTTCTCCATTTAGGGGTGTGGTTGTACATGACCAAGTCTCTATCTATGATAAAAATGTGCAATGCTTCTAAGAATTTAGCGCGCATCCGTAAAGGCAGTTTTAAAACCTGAATGCAGAGTTAAATTTTAAGACATTGCTTTCAATTCTAATTATCAGCACTAAGGTTCGAGCAAGGGGTTGATGTAACATCTTTGGTTTGTAGGTAAGAAATGGTTTTTCTCATGTTCATGGCTTTTGTTCTAATTTAAATATTCTCTATCTCTGTGGCTTTTATACTAATTTAAATGTTTTGTAACGTACATGACTTTTGCTCTAAATTTTTCTTTTGAGTTTAGTTCTTGCAATTTTTTGAATCAAAGCTAATAAAACCCTAGTGAAATACAACAGTTTTCCTGGTACCGAATGGACTAATGATTGCTACTAATCAAATTCAATTTCTTACCCAAACAATCAACCCTCCTTTGTGTCTAAATGATGAAAAAAAATTGTGATGTATTTGTTGTAGTTATTTTAAGATGCTACAGGAGCATCCCTTCCATCTCGAGACCCAGCAGCATCAGGCCCTATTTGAGTTGTCCAAGTTCAGAAACAACATTGCCCTAGCTTTCCTAGACCCTAATATCCACAACGTGTGTGGGGCAGTAGGAACTATAGTTTCCATCATTATAGAAGGTTGAAACAAGGTAGTGGGAGGGAGCTATAGTTGCGCCCGTAAGTGAAGAAATCAGTACAAAGGATTTGCGCTGTAGTGGGTGTTTTAGGTGTGATAACTTTTGTATTGGGTATTGCAGCTGAAGCAAAGCATAACAACTAACCCTCTAGGCATAGAGTCCACTGAGTATAATGTACTACTTAAATATGCTTTTCCCACCTTTTAGGGTTTCAAATTCAATCGATTTTTGATGAAGGGTGCTCCCCTTAATACCACAAACACATAACAGAAACAGAGAAACCACAACAATATGCAAGAACAGAAAATTGGCTTCTTATTATCTCCACAAATGTGGAATTACAAACTTTTAGAATTACAATACGCAAAGCCACATGGGCATTCCCTTACAATATTCTATAGGACAAAGCCTCGAATCAATACCCAGATCTACTACTCAGAACTATCCTGAACTGCCTAAGACAATAATACAGCCTTCCTTATATAGGCAATTTTCCACCGCCTGGGAAGGTTCCAGAAATTTAGCCCATAGGGCCGACCAAACTTAGAATTATTTTATTTTTCAATTTATTACATCAAAGTCGGCTCAAAATAAATTTTGAAACCCGAACAGAAATTTTGAAGAAAAATCATTTTCTGCCATTTCAGGTGACCCAACTTCCGAAGACCATAAGTCATCACCAGTTGACCCGATTGACTATTGTAACCCCATTTCGGAAAGGGCGCGAGGAGCTCTACAACGCCTGAATCAAGCAAGCTTCATTCAGCCCAAAATTCGACCTCATCCGGGGCCTCTAAAGCCTTCAAAACTGAGTTCAAAGTTTCTGCACCCTGTTTCCAAAACCGAAAATTTTCAATATCTTCAAAACCAGACTTGATCTAGCCATGAAACTTTACTGGCAGGCTGATATGACAGAGATGAACCTCCACATGTAAAATCAAAACATTCCGAGATCGTATGACCAACTTACTAAAAATAGAAAGTTTCTAGAAATAGCAGCTCTGCACAAGATAGCCCTTATTGAAAAGCAAAAACAAATATTTTTGGGTGATGCAAGATTGCTCTTACACCCAAGATGCTCCTGCATCAGACACCCGGGGTAATTTGAGAAGTGACCCTATCACGACTCAGGTGTGTAGAGGAAAACCAAGACGGTTAACCTCCTCCTTTGTTAGCCATGATGAATCTTCAACAGGTCGTCCTTTCCACTTGACCAGATATTCTTCATATGTCCTATTCCTTGTGCTTCTGCCAACACGACTGTCCAGTATATCTTCGATCTCCTTAGTGTCTGAACTAGTTGCTGGAACACTCCACTGTGCTGTTGTGATCTCATCTTCAACACCTCCTTCATGATACTCTGTCAGATCTGAAATGTTAAACACTGGTGAAATATTTAGCTCAGTGGGCAATTCTACCTCATATGCATTTCCTGAATCATGCTTCTTCAATATCTTACATGGTCCAAACTTCTTCATTTTCAGCTTGTTATATGTACCAACTGGAAACCGCTCCTTCCGCAAATGAACCATGACTTCATCACCAACCTGAAATTTCTTATACCTCCTTTTCTCATCTGCCTTAGCCTTATACTGTGTGTTCATCTTGGTAATATGCTTCCTCACCTCCCCATGGATGTTCTTCAAGTGTTCTACAAAATCCTCAGCTTCAGCACTACTTATTTCTCCTTTGTCTATCTTCCTCAATTCAGATGCATTTCTTGGACTACTTCCATAGACAATCTGGAATGGTGATTTACCAGTGCTCCTGTTGACAGAATTATTGTATGCAAATTCTGCCTGTGGTAAAATCAAATCCCATCCTGTTGGCTTATCTCCAACCAAACATCTCAGCAAATTTCCCAAACTCCTATTCACCACCTCCGTCTGTCCATCAGTCTGTGGATGATGTGATGAACTGAACTTCAAATCTGTCTTCAACTTCTTCCACAATGTACGCCAGAAATATCCAACAAACTTAGTGTCCCGATCTGAAACTATGGTCTTTGGCAAACCATGAAGTCTCACTACTTCTCTGAAAAACAATTCTGCTACATGAACAACATCATTAGTCTTCTTGCAGGGAATGAAATGTGCCATCTTTGAAAATCTATCAACCACCACAAAAATTGAATCATGTCCCCGCTGTGTCCTCGGTAAACCAAGAACAAAGTCCATGCTGATATCCTCCCAAGGCTTCTCTGGTACAGGTAATGGCTGATACAACCCTGTATTCTGCGTCACTCCTTTCACCATCTGACATACTCTGCAACTCTGTACAAACTTCTTCACATCTTGCTGCAACTGTGGCCAATAATAATTCTCACTAACCAAAGAAAGGGTTTTGTCACGACCAAAATGTCCAGCCAATCCTCCGCTATGCTTCTCCTTGATGAGATTCTCCCTCATAGAACTTCGTGGAATGCACAACTGACTCCCTCTGAATAGCATATCATCTTGGATGATGAAATCCAACCATTTCGTCCTGTCTAGAGTAACAGGTTCTGTACAAGCTTTCCAAGCTTCACCAAAATCAAGATCCTCTGGATACAAATTCTTGAGTTCCTTAAACCCAACCACTTCAATCTGCATTTCTGTCAGCAATAGTTGCCTTCTGCTAAGAGCATCTGCAACCCTATTAGACTTTCCACTCCTGTGTTTCAAAACAAATGTATAACTCTGCAAAAACTCAACCCATTTCAAATGCCTTTGATTCAATTTTTCTTGACTATTCAAATATTGCAAAGCTTGATGATCAGTATACAAAACAAACTCCTTAGGAAGCAGATAATGTCTCCACTTCTTTAATGCCTAAACTATAGCATAAAATTCTTGATCATAAACAGAATATTTCCTCTTGGCATCATTTAACTTCTCACTGAAATAAGCAACAGGTTTACCTTCTTGGCTCATAACAGCTCCTATTGCAGTACCACTAGCATCACAATCTACTTGAAACACCTTATTAAAATCTGGAAGTGCTAAAACAGGTTGTTCTGTAACTTTTTGTTTCAATAATTGAAAACTCTTTTCTGCCCCATTAGTCCACTTAAACTCTTTTCTATCCCCTCTCATTGTGTCAGTCAAGGGTCCACAAATACTACTAAAATTTCGGATAAACTTTATGTAAAAGCTAGCCAAACCATGAAAAGATCTTACCTCAGTAGCACTCCTTGGAGTAGGCCATTCAAGGATAGCCTGTACCTTCTCTGGGTCCATTTTTAGACCTTCTCCTGAAACTACAAACCCCAAATACACTAACTCTTTCTTCACAAAACTGCACTTCTTCAAATTAATCAGCAATTTCTCTTCTCTCAACTTCTCAAATACCATACGAATATGCATCATATGCTCATCCAATGTCTTACTAAAGATCAAAATATCATCCAGGTAAACAATGACAAACTTACCCAAAAATTCTTTCAGAACCTCGTTCATGAGCCGCATGAAAGTGCTCGGTGCATTGGTTAGCCCAAAAGGCATGACTAACCACTCATATAGTCCTTCCTTTGTCTTGAAGGCAGTCTTCCATTCATCTCCTTCTCTGATCTGAATCTGATAATATCCACTTTTTAGATCTATCTTTGAGAAATACACAGCTCCACTCAAACAGTCCATAATATCATCCATTCGTGGCAATGGAAACCTATACTTGATTGTGATCTTGTTTATTGCTCTGGA
The DNA here is from genome assembly GCA_027943335.1 of Chamaecyparis obtusa. Taxonomy (NCBI): domain Eukaryota; kingdom Viridiplantae; phylum Streptophyta; class Pinopsida; order Cupressales; family Cupressaceae; genus Chamaecyparis; species Chamaecyparis obtusa. Next base: position 151,266 of record BSBK01006716.1, read on the forward strand.
ATCTGTACACATCCTCCATTTTCTATTCTTCTTTGGTGCTAATACCGCTGGTACAGCACAGGGACTCAGACTCTCACGGATCAATCATTTCTGTAACAGTTCATGTACTTGTCTGTTCAACTCCTCACTTTCTGCAGGTGTCATTCTGTGTGCTGCCTTATTTGGCAAACTCGCTCCTGGGATCAAGTCCATCTGATGACTGATCTTCCTGACTGGTGGTAATCCATCAGGCACGTTATCGGATACAATATCCTGAAACTCATTCAACAAATCTGCAACTTCTACAGGAACATCTTCTACTTCCTCTTTACCAGCTTTTGGAATTAAAGCAAAACATACATGCTCATGCCTCATACCATCTAGGAAATTTCTTCCGTCAACAAAAGTTATCCTTGCATTACCACATACCTTTTCTTCAGTCTCCTTCAATGGTTTTAGCTTATGTCGCACTCCATCTTTTGTCAGGGAATAGGTATTCGCACGACCATCATGTACAGCACATCTGTCAAACTGCCATGGTCTACCCAACAACATATGACATGCATCCATAGATATGATATCACACAATACCTCATCTTGGTATCCGCCAATCTTGAACTTCACCAGGCATTGTTCATTGACCATGACCTTGTGGTCATCCTGTACCCAGGCAATCCGATATGGATGTGGGTGTTTCTGTCTCTTGAGCTTCAACTTTGTCACCATCTCTTCTGACACCAAATTGTCAGTGCTTCCACTATCAATAATCACATCACAACATTTACCTTCGCACTTGCACCTGGTGCGAAACAGGCTCCTTCTTTGCTCAGGTTCATTCTCACCACTCAACAGGACTCTTCTGTTAATCAACGTTTCTCCTCTTTCAGCATCTTCAGAATTTGATGATCTGGCATCTTCATCTACATGTGCAACTCTGGCCTGGCCTTCATTTCTCCTGTCTGTTCTGCCTTGGCGCTGAGGACATTCAAATGCCCTATGACCTTCTTCTCCACAGTGAAAACATGTTCCACGAAAGCCACCTCTTCCAGATCCTTGTCCTCTTCCTCTTCCTCTCTGATCTCTATTATTCTGATCCTGGAAGCGATTGGAATTATTTCCTCGCTGATTCTGACTACTACTGGCCTCATCCTTCTTTTTCGGATCTTCATTTCGGCCACCATATGACCGTCCACCAGATCGTCCACCGCGACCTCTTCCATTTTGTCTGCTCTCAAACTTCTTGTTCAGCTTTTCCTCTACTTTTAGGGCAAATTGGTATGCCTCTTCAATACTGTTCATTCGAACCAGATTCAACTCCTCCTGAATGCTTGGCCTTAACCCATTAAGGTATCGGGCAACTTTCTCCTTATCAGCTTCTGCATGGCCTGTTCTGATGAGAAGTCGATAGAACTCCTCTGTATACTCCTGAACAGATCTTCCTGCTTGCTTCAAACTCTGTATTTTCTTCAGTAGGTCAAGCTCATAATCAACAGGAATGAACTGTCGCTTCAATTTATCCACCATCCGATCCCATCTCGTGATTTTCTCCTTTCCCCTTCTATTTCGCTCCAACTGAATCTCTTGCCACCATATCTTCGCATGACCTTTCAGTCTGGCCTTCGCAAATTTGACCCTATCAGGATCCTTAACATCTTCATACTCAAAATATTCTTCACATTCATTGATCCAGTCGATCAATTCCTCTGGGTTAAGATTTTCAGAAAATGTAGGAACCTCAATCTTAGGTCTTTTCCCAATCTTGGAAATCGCCCGAAAAAGTCTTTCTTCCTCCTGGTTCACAATTTCAATTTCTCCTTCTTGATATTCTTCTTCGGCTTCATCCTCGCTTTCGTCTCTAACATTAAGATTCATTCCTCTGCGAATCTCTTCTTGCAATGCTCGCACTTGTCTCTGCAGCTCTCTAACCTCAGGTGTTACAACACCAGCTCTTCCGCCACGTTCCCTTCGTGGAGGCATTTTCGCGATGCGCGCTGAAACCCTAACCACGGTCCTGGTGCAAACTGCCTCACAGTCGGCGATCTGTTTACACACTCAGGAAAACCTGCTCTGATACCACTTGATGAAGGGTGCTCCCCTTAATACCACAAACACATAACAGAAACAGAGAAACCACAACAATATGCAAGAACAAAAAATTGGCTTCTTATTATCTCCACAAATGTGGAATTACAAACTTTTAGAATTACAATACGCAAAGCCACATGGGCATTCCCTTACAATATTCTATAGGACAAAGCCTCGAATCAATACCCATATCTACTACTCAGAACTATCCTGAACTGCCTAAGACAATAATACAGCCTTCCTTATATAGGCAATTTTCCACCGCCTGGGAAGGTTCCAGAAATTTAGCCCATAGGGCCGACCAAACTTAGAATTATTTTATTTTTCAATTTATTACATCAAAGTCGGCTCAAAATAAATTTTGAAACCCGAACAGAAATTTTGAAGAAAAATCATTTTCTGCCATTTCAGGTGACCCAACTTCCGAAGACCATAAGTCATCACCAGTTGACCCGATTGACTATTGTAACCCCATTTCGGAAAGGGCGCGAGGAGCTCTACAACGCTTGAATCAAGCAAGCTTCATTCAGCCCAAAATTCGACCTCATCCAGGGCCTCTAAAGCTTTCAAAACTGAGTTCAAAGTTTCTGCACCCTGTTTCCAAAACCGAAAATTTTCAATATCTTCAAAACCAGACTTGATCTAGCCATGAAACTTTACTGGCAGGCTGATATGACAGAGATGAACCTCCACATGTGAAATCAGAACATTCCGAGATCGTATGACCAACTTACTAAAAATAGAAAGTTTCTAGAAATAGCAGCTCTGCACAAGATAGCCCTTATTGAAAAGCAAAAACAAATATTTTTGGGTGATGCAAGATTGCTCTTACACCCAGGATGCTCCTGCATCAGTTTTGTTGGAAATTTAACGGGTTCTGCAATTTTGGTTGATTTTGGCTACAGGTTTGTTACACTATAGAATTCTTGGAACTTTTGTAAGGTTTCAGACATTATTAATGCTACCCCAATCGCTGAAATTAGAGACTTTAATCCCATTTAAAGCGAATTCTACTTGAGCAATGAAAACATAATGCCTCATTTCAGTAGAAACTAGAACATGAATTTATGTAGTCATGTTTATCTCTTAGATCCCATGATTTTCAATATGGGTGTTTTTTAATCCCACATATGGAGACAGTAATATTTCAAGAGTTCAATGCCCTAAATGTTACATCTGAAATTATATGCATGTATTTGTAGAATTCCAAAATTTAGAATACCTCTAGTATGGAAAACTAAAAGAAAATGCAATGTTCTTATTGTTTTACTGTGTTTTCAATAATTGCAATTGAATTTTTTTAAGAGCTTTCATGATTTCGAAGGACAACTGTTGGATCTGACTTACGTACTAATGACTATTTGTGATGAAATTGAGAAAAACAAAATTAGCTGATTTTAGTGGCCGATGAAAACTAATAGCGAGTTCAAGAAAAAATTAACTATTTCAGGTTGTTCTTCAAGGCTGCAGTCAAAAAGGGATGGGCGTGTGGATGCATATATCGAAGGAATCCTGCTTTTGCATTAGGGATGATAGCAGGATTGGCTCTTCTCATAGCCCAAATTGTTATTAGAGTTGTTGTTTTTGGTTTCTGTTGTTGAAATCGTGACCCTAAGCGAGCTCACTTGAGGACTACTGTTGCCATCATATGTGTTGTTCTTTCTTGGTAGGTACTCCAATTTGGCCTAGAAATAGTTTATCAAAGATAAAGAGAGTGTACTCTATTTTATGTGTCTGAAATGGGGGAGTAATGATAAATGATAATTTAGGCAATTCCTCTGCTCCCCCTTTTCGAAAATGGCTATGAAGTTCTTAGGATGTATTAATGTATAAGTTATCTTCTTATTTTCATACATCATAAATATGGTGTATTCTAGGGGCTCAGTACTCGCTTTCCTAAGTCTCCAGTTCTTTTTTTCATTTCTGAATTCTAAGAATATCTAGCCCGAATTCCCCTCTCTAGCTTTATTAGCAGTCTAAAAATGGTATATCACTTAGAATGGTCCAATCCTTAACTCTTGTCTATCATATTTGGATGTACCCCTCAGCCCTACTGGCCTTATTTTGTCACTCATAGACATTAACACAAAAATTCCTCTTTCTTCTCTTCTGAACAATGCTGCCAGTACCATCTAGGACACATCTTCACAACTCATACCTCAGTAAAGTATGTTGGTTTGTGATAGCCCAGTTTGTGATAGCAATTATTGTTAACTGCCCAAAGTAACCCCTATTGTTCATAGTGCCTATTTATCTTGCCCAAAAACTTTTTTTTCCATGTAGGGACCAACTTGTGACCGGCTTTCTTTGCTGATGAGCCTGACCTAATCTACAAAAGGAGCATTAGAGTGGAGGAGTCTGTTGGTATAAATTAGCATACTTATATTTTATAAATAAAATTTATGTAAAAGACCACAACAATCAAGATATATCAAATTTAAAAAACCTTTAGTATTCATAGACATTAAAAGTGTAAACCATTTGGAAGAGACAATCACATATGGTAAACAACCACACAATGTGCAAATTATAAATCGGGGTCAAAAAATATCTCTCAAACAATTGTAAGGGAATAAAATCCCTTCTACATAAAACAAGACCAATCAAACAGATGCATATCGACAAAGTATAATTTAAAGTAGACTTAAATATTAAGCTGGAAATTGATAATTGAAATGCTATATTCTAAAAAATTAAATGTAAGATGATTTGATGAAGGGTGCTCCCCTTAATACCACAAACATATAATGGAAACAGAGAAACAACAACAATATGCAAGAACTGAAAATGGGCTTCTTATTATCTCCACAAATATGGAATTACAAATTTTCAGGATTACAATATGCAAAGCCACATAGGCATCCGTTACGATATTCTATAGGACAAAGCCTTGAATCAATACCCAGATCTACCCAGAACTATTCCGAACTGCCTAAGAC
>BSBK01006717.1:0-247500 GCA_027943335.1 Chamaecyparis obtusa
TATATATATATATATATATATATATATATATATTATATATATATATATATATATATATATATATATATATATGCAATAGCGACATTGGTTGATTTTGAGTTTTATTTCTTTAAATAAAATAAATCTTTTTCTATTAATAATAACTATAAATAGTTATAAAATTATTATTTTGAATATATGATCAACAATTTTCAAATCAAAATAATGAGGAAATCCTATTTCTTGGGGCTTGGCTTATCTCAAAAGTTTAGACAAATAATCTTTTATGTCATCTCTTAAAAATTTGAAAGTTATTTAAAGATAACCTCTTAGGTAATTACTTGGGCCAATAAATTGATTCCACCTTAAAACTATAGATTTTTAACTATTTTAATTTTATAACTAATGTCCACACATTGGCTACTATATAGTTTAAAGAATATTCATTGCATGAATATGGTAAATATGTTAGAATAATTGAGGAGAGGGGGGGGGAATCAGTTATCGAGTGTCCCAATTCCAAATGTATAATTCAAAACAATTTCTACAATTTCTACTCGTCGGTAAGCAATAATAACTCTTACTGTCTGTGATTTTATTGACTACCAGTCTAATACTTATGACTATTTATTGATCAAATCTAATATGTAACATGCAAAGTATGATAACAAACAAATATCACAATCAACACATAACACAAGAGATTTAACATGGAAACCCTGTAAAGGGAAAAACCACCTGGGACCGACAACCCAAAATTGTTCACTCTTCTAAAGTGAGGTCGGTTAAGACCCAACCCTGTTAAAGGTTACAAACACACTGTCAGGTGTGAGCTTGTTAGAGGATTTTAGACTAGAAGTTATCATCCAACCAGCATTCACTATGGGGTTGACAGGATAAAAATGTTCATTCTATGAATGATACATCATAAGACTTTCAGAGTCCACTCGGTTAAGATATTTAGACTGTATACAATGGTTAAATATGTAACAGTAAAATGACCTACCTTAATACAACTTCATTTGTAGATTACAGATCAATATTTAGTCCATTCAAATCCTTCTGATCAATAATTCACTTCAGATTCAATACTGTATCAAATTACTATTCGTTGGTAACTGCTCTCTATAGCTTAGTAATTGCTCTACAGCTCGGTTCTTACTAACCAGTATGATCAGAATGCATGAAAACCTTATTCACATGATAATCATGCAACTTCTTCTTCTTCTGGCATTTTCATAAAGAAATTTTGATCTCTTATATAGATGTGCAAATCATTTTCTTCTCCACCATCAAATTTTGCTGCTTAAACTTTCTTAGTACTTGTGTCAATAACACGTTTCAATTTTCTTTGTTAGATCTTCTTTGAATTTTGTAAGCCATTGATTTGCGTAACAAACATTATTTGTTACCTCAATGTTATACTCTTTCCAGCTCATCAATCTTATCGGCTAAACTAATCATTTAATTCATTATGTCCTCCTTGGTAAACGGAGAATGCATTGGTGAACGCTGCTTAGTTAATACTGTGGTTGGTATACACTACACTCCGTCGGTGTATACTAGAAATGCTTCATTTATCGACAACACTACTTTGTGTCTTTCAGCTCTATACTTCATTATAGATGAATGCGACATAATGAAGTCAATATCATCAAGTCATAGACTCATCAACAAGTTACTCAATGTGTTCCTTATTCTCATCTATCATGTACATCTTTCCTCATGTAGATTTCTCTGTTCTTCATCTCTTTTCATTTTTCTTCAGATGTCTCGGTGTAGTAACTTACAAGATAAGTGTTGTCAAAATAGTTGACATCAATGACAACATAATACTGATTTAATCATATTACATATCTAATCAAAAAATTCTCAGTGATCTTGCAATCATAGATCTTTCAATCAAATTCCAAATCAGTTGTAGTCCAACAAAATAATCTATTTTGTACACTCACTTGTTATATTATAATGGAAATTTATTTGTCATTCATTTCTCAATGCTTTATAGAATAGTCATATTTATTGAGTTATTATTTTGTTAGGGTTGCTAAGTTCACACTATTATGAAATTTTTTTTATTACGAGTGGTGAATCTTGCAAAGATATTAATTTTATTTTTAATTATATAAGAAATGACTATTAGAATGATAAAAAAAGGTTGGATAAACCTCCCTTGTATCTTTCTTGTTCATCCTATAAGTTATGATTTAGGATTGGTACTTTATAAACTAGATACCTAATAAAAGAAAATGATATATTATTTGATAATAGTATGATTTTAACTCTACCTTGAGTTATGGAATTAGTATCTAGTTATGGATTAAGTATAGAACTTTATTTAGGTTCCACCTAAGTGGGTGGTAGCCGATGGGAAAAATTGTCTAGGGAATAGGGCCTTAGAAAGGGTTGTGTACCTTCTTTATTGATTTTATGAATATATAGCTTGAAATTGGAAATGTCAAACTACGAAGTCTCTAAGCATGAATGTAGGCAAGGCCATCAATGATGAGCCCCCGAGGCTTAGGTCCAAATGTTTAAGGTTTTTTCTTAAAGTTCTTAATACAAATCTCTCTTTGTCTTATTAATAATTCACACAACTAAGATATAAGAAAAAACATTTATTTATGATAGAATATATCTAATGTTTGTATCTAGTTGTTTAGACATGTGTTTAGTTACAGGTCTTGGACATGGTGGTCATCATGTAAAATAAAGTTAGCGATATTCAGGTATGTAAGAATAATAATTTGTTAATTGAGCATGACAAGTAGTATAATCTCTTTATTCTCTTGACTTCTAGTAGCATTAAATAAATCAAATTAGATTAAATGTTTTGCTACCTTATTGAAAAAATATATATATTGTGTATGACTTAATGAGTATAATTTCCTTGAGCCAAGGTTTCCTTAGTGGGGCATTACATACTGCTATTATGGAGGAGGCTAATGGAATGATGTGGCTTGCTGATAGGATTGGCCTTGATGCACTTGGCTTTGGACTTTGCTTATTTAGGTGGGATGCATCCCTACATTTCTTAGGGGTGGAGTGGTTGTTTGGAAGCTAGTGATAGGAGGTGGTTGTATGAGTTAGCTAGCAAGATGAGAGGAACTCTATTGTTTCAATGACAATCTAGCTTGGGAAGTGGCACGTGGCATGGATAGATAGTGTTAGAGTAATAAAGTGATTTCTTATTAATTAAATCATATCAATTTAATTACTAAGTCACTTATTATCTCTTTCAACTTAAGCTAAACTTTAGGCGTATAATAATTAATTACTTTATTAATTATTATCATGGAACCTAGATTTGTTCACCCTTTTTGGGTTTTGATCTCCTTTTATAAGGATTGATATCTCTTGTAATATTATTGAGAAATATTCATTTTATTGAATTGCAACTTTTGTTTTTAAACATCAACAATGTCTCCTCTTTCCTTGATCCATGCATTCAGGCCTCTCTAGCTTCTTGCTTCTCTCTCCTTCTATGACAGGTGTTTTCATGTAGGTGTTCTTGGGAACTATAGATTCTTTACTCATCAACTGCAATATGGTATCATAGCTTTAGATTTTTTTTCCCCTGTCCTCTTCTTGAGAGATTCGGTCATGTTCGTTAGATCTGTAGTTTCAAATGGTTTTTTGTTGGATATGGGGGTCCTATCTTTCTATTCATCTTGGCTTGAAACAGGCCTCATAGTTGTTCTCAGAGCATCCAGGAACCCCTAGATCCATATAAAATTTGTCAAATTGGGACAAAGTTGGAATCTATGGCAATTTTTTTTCAATCACCCTCAACATGGATCCCATGGCCTCCAGAGAGCCATTTGGATTTTCCTCTCCTATTCACTCTCCCAAACTACTATCTATTGACTCTCCTCTATTGATTACATAGTCTTTTCTATATAAAGACAATCTGGAATGGTTACAAACCATTTATCTTCTTGTGTCCTTCATATTCCTATTCGGCATTTTCATTACAAACATCATTTAAACTGATTTTGAATAAATGGAATACATTACAATATAGTTTAATGAAATTATCAATGACTTAGATAATATGAAAATTGATGGTGGAGGTGCCCCTGCACCACTTAGGTATCTTGGTTGTTGAGCCCATGTGAGGGAATCTTATTTTGAATTTTTGTAGGTCAACTCTTGGTGGACTTTTGTGGGGTTAAATGGTTCCCTAGAGGTTAGTTAGGATTAACATAAGATAACCCCATATGTGCACTTTGGATTGGGGGTCAAATTTGACCAAAATAGTGATCATATCTCATTTTGGCCTCTTCTAAAAATGCCCTTTTAGAAAGTGACGAATTTAGATGTGTTCCTTGTCTTCCTCTCTTTCAAAATTAAAATTTCCTCTTGTTGGAGAGAGAAAACACTTGGAAAGTGTGTCCAATCATCTTTGAGGTTGGGTAGAATGTTAGGTAGGGTTTTTTCTTTTAGTGGGATGGAGAGGAATTCGGTAGGTTGATTTACCACTCTCCAAAATTGGAGACTTCTAGTGGACTTAGCAAGATTTTTGGGGGATTTAGAAAAAAGGAATGAAAATCTATTAGGAAGGGAACTCTACCCAAGTTTTCATTGTCATAACTTGGAGAAATATTGGTGCTCCTATCTTGGAATGCATTTTTTCTTCTTCATTTTTTTGTATGAGAAATTTAGTGAAGTTATAGTTGGTTAAATTGTGTTGTGTTTGCAAGCTTTTTTTCATGGGTTCATCTAGATTTCTTCTTTCTATTTTGTTTTTCTTTGTCTTTGTTGGGTGTGCGCAAGGTTAGACTCGCCCTTAGAGGGAAGAGATCCTTGAGCGTGAAGGGTAATGTTGGGAATAGCCAAATAGTGTAGAGTCCTTCCTCATGGAGGAAGAGGATATGGCATGGATGTATGGGCTCCATATTTCCATCATATTCTACTACACATTTGGGGGCCATAAGAGGATTTTATTTTGTATGAGAAATGGAAGCAAGGGTAGTTTATGTGATATCCTTGTGAATGCATTGGTTGTATTGTATTGAGCCTTGTTGAAGACATTGTTCACTTTTTATGGCTTCTCCTCTTTTGGGTTCATTTCCACCTTCACCCCTATTATGGGTCCAAGGTGATCCATTGTGAACATGGGCAATGAGAATTTTATGTGCTTTTATGTTGCTAATTTGTGTATGTAATATGTGTGTTTTTATCTTGATTCATCTTTGTTTCCCAAAATTGGGAGTGGCCATGAAATGGCCTAGGTTGGGAGTTGAGCCTCCATGGTCAAAAATTTGTTTTATTGCAAGTTATGTGTTGAGAAAGGTGTTATTTTGTTAGAGAAAAAGATAGATATGGTCTTGTTTCCTATAAGTAAAGATGTAGATTTTGTTGTTCAAAATGGCATAATGCCCTTGTAAATGTAGTGTTGGTGAAGCTAAGGCTATGTAAATGCCTATAATGCATATTTCATGCTTGTAATATATCTGTAAAATAAAAGTTATTATTTACCTTTACATTACTATGTACATAGAAAATGATTGAAAAGAGACTCCTTGTTGTAATATTTTATCTCTCACCTTGTTTTAAAGATGGTTGAAAAAAAACATGAGTACCTACTATAGGTAGGAAATGAAAAAGGATTTTACTCTTTTATAGAAGAAAAATAAGCTTGTTGTTTATTCTCCTTTAGAAAGATAGAGGATTTTTATATGCTTTCTTGTAAAAATTCATTATAAAAAAAAAACTATAGTAGAACTTGCTCCTGTGTATTCCAAAAAGAAATTAAAGTAATACTTCTTTCTTATTTAAGCTTCTTGTAAAAAAAAAATATGATGATGTCACTTGTTTAATAGACATAAATTTATACAAAAAAATAACCTTTTTAATATATATATATATATACACACACACACACACACACATATATACATATATACATATATACATATATATATATATATATCTACATATATATGTATATAATATATATATATACATATATATGTATATATATATATATATATGTATATATATATACATATATATGTATATATATATACATATATATGTATATATATATACATATATATGTATATATATATATACATATATATGTATATATATACATATACACACACACATATATACATATATACATATAACATATATTATATATCTACATATATATCTACATATATATGTATATATATATATATACATATATATGTATATATATATACATATATATGTATATACATATATATACATATATATGTATATATATATATATACATATATATGTATATATATATACATATATATGTATATACATATAGATGTATATATATACATATATATGTATATATATATATATATATATATCTGTGTGTGTGTGTGAATAGAAACAAGTTTTAATAATAATTAAAAAATTAAAATTTTTAAAAATAAATTTTTTTCTTAAAAAATATTTGGGGTTGTCAATTGCTCACCACACCCTAGCCACGAGGGTTGCAGGAGGCCCAGCCTTTGCAATCCCCATGGGCTACGAGAGGCCCAACCTCTATAGTTTCCATGGGTTGCGGGCGACTTGCCACCGCAAGCCCCATGGGCTAGGAGACAATCAGCCTCTCCAGGCCCCATGGGCTTCGGTTGGCCTACCACCGCATACCCAATGGGTTGCGACTCACCCAGCCACCACAAGCCCCATGGGCTGCGGGTAGCCATAGTCACCGTAGTCCCATGGGCTATGGTAGGCCATGGACCGTCAGGAAAACCCTAAGGGGTTATAATAAAAATGAATTTTTTTTTATAAGAAAGCTAGATAATATTAATTGACAAGATAAAATAATAGTATTTCTTAGATTGAAAAAATAAAAATATTTATAATAGATCAATATTTTAACTTTAGAATAAGAGATTTTTAATCTCATGGTGATTCCAATTTATGTATTTGATGTAGTTTATTTTCTGCAGCATGCCCTTGTATATATAGTAGTATATATGTTAGTATATACACACCCTAGGTATGTATATACTCACATGTATACTCATGTGTATACCCTTCTTGACTTTCCTTCTTTCTTTCTCCATACCTGGCTTGTAAAAACTCATAAAATATGAAATTAGGGCTTGGAAAATGGTTTTATCTTTTACCCCAACCCTAATTTTGAATTAGGGTTAGGGCTGGTCTTTATTTTATCTTGTTAATTTAAATTTTTTATTTAATGTGATGTTGAACTTTTTAAATTTCCAATTTAGATTTTATTATTTATTGGGCTAAGTTCACTTTTTGGTGGGATTACAATTTTATTATTTATTATCTATGTCTTATCGATTTTTGAACATGATTTTGATTTTGATTTTTTTTTGGTAAAAATGGCAAAGCCATTATAATCTACTAATTTTAAATTATTAAATACATTGCTTCAGTGAGACTCGGGAGGGAAAGAAACAGGGAAGAAAATCCCCAATCCTTGCCAAAATATCAGATCGCTAGAACTTGATTTTGATATTTTTTATTTTATTAGTGAGAAATCATTGCTATAAAGATAGGTTTAATTTGATTTATTTTTCTAATGTGGATGTAATTTTTTTTATTTTATATTAAACTTGTTAATGACAAATCTAGAAATTTGAATATTATGAAATTAAATTGTAATGTATAGCCTAGTGGAATAATTTAATAATGTTTAATATCTATGGATTTATTTAATAATAATTTAAGTATCATTTTAATTATTTTTAAATTTGGAATGTTCTAGATGCATAATTTTTATTGCCTTATTTTGGGACTTATCTGTTCCCTACCTCTTAGCCAGAGATAGTATTTTATTATAAATTCTTTACTATGTTTATTATGTTCTATTAAATTAATTAATTACTTTAACTATGGGGAAAATTATGTTATAGTAAAGTGTTATTTTTTAATTAAAAATTATATGAACCTTATTATAAAGATGGTTTAAAATTTGTCTCCTAGGTGATCGCTTAGGGTTAATTAAAACCCCATTTCATTAATTTAATATACTCTAGCGACCCTACCCTAATTCATATAACCTAGTACTTGCTTAGGATCCTTATGGATGTAATCACAATATGATTGTTTGATTATTGATTAGACCATTATGGGTATGTTAACTCGGCCATTGACCCTATGTTACAGAAGGATAATTAATTTACACTCTTAACACTTATTCTATATATTTTAATTAAAGGTGATTGTTTCTAACCTTATTAGGTTACTATAGAGGGACATTGACAAGCAAGCGATTGTCATGATACCTCTTGAGTGTAAACTAGTGTTGTTCATTGTGATGTTCATGTTAGTTCACCTTAGATTTCTATCCTTATTTGATTTTTGCAGTTTTTAGAAAAAAAAATTGTTGGTGTATTTTTGCCATAATTTTGGGCATGACAGTATAAGAAACTTTTATGCATAGGATCAATTATATAAAGTGAATTAAAAAATTTCAATTCCAATTGGAAAGTAAATCTAAAATTTTCCTCCCTATCTTCTTACATCATTAATTCACTTCCATACTATAGATACTGTTGATGGTTCTCATAAGTATGACCCATGGTAAAAACTTATATTAGGTGACAAAAATGTCCTAGTTGTCCTTTTAAGAACCTGAATGGTCCAAGATGGTCAAAAGGTGGTAAAACTATGTATGGATGAATATTATGCATTGGAAGGACTTATTAGATAATGGAAATTATGTTAGGATTAGGTAATACTGAGAGGGGGTGAATCAATATTACTACAGTTTAATTTAAACTTCAACCAATTATAAATAAACCATAATAATGTTGAAATGAAAAGAACATTAAAACATAAAACATAACTCATGACACCATGATTTGTTCTCAAGGAAACTCTGGACAAGGGAAAACCCCAGTGGGGATGGTACCCACAACTATGCACTAAAATATTATATCCCTGTTAGGAGATCTAGCCCTATTAGGAGTTGATTATTACATAGTACATTTCCTTTCTAGAGGAATACAAAACCTTGTTAAGGGTATAAAAAACACCTAGTTAAAGGTGGTGAGAAAACTACTCTTACAATAAAAAACTATCACAAAGAGTTCTCCAAAATGTGAACAATACAAGCAATTATCTTGCTTAGATAGTTTTGGTTATAGCTCTGTCTATTACTGATCTTGCATCTTCTCTCTGCTGTCAGAATCACAATCTTTCTACATCATCACATACCATACACACCTCTCTTCCACAAAATCATTCTATGCTTATACAAAATATACCATCCAGTCAGCTTTAAAAATACCATAAAAAACATAATTATTAATTATGTAAATGATAAGTATGGAGTCGATGCTCTTATATTACCCAAGTTTTGGCAATATACTTCATTCACTTGATTTAGCATGTTACCGTATACACTAACCTTGCCTTAATCTTTGCAACTACTCATATGCCTTGTTATACTTATTCTTTGTCTTTGCATACCTTCAGATCACTAAATCTTACTGATTTGATCACCAAAACATATTCTCTCTTAACCGAATCATATACATATCCCAAAATACCTTCTACTAACTTAGCAGGCCATAATAGCTCATACATTTCCATCGCTAACCAAAATTGTAACACTGTACCCTGTTACCCTAATTCTCAACTTAGTCATTTTTATGATTGTGACTCTAGTAGCAAAAATGTCTGTATGCGATCACTCCAGCATAAGTGTTGCCATGAATGAAAACCCTCAAGTGATCCCTAGTTCCCCAAAACACCACTTTCCAAAAATATCTCCCTTTGGCATTAATGGAAACACTTAGAAAAATGACTAAGTGTTAAAGCACTAACTATACATATCTCTTTTTCTCTTTTCCTCTTTTCTACTTTTTTTTAATTTAAATCTTTTTATTTCTACTCATTATTTTTCTTCTCTTCCTTTTACTCTTTACATTTGTCTCTTTCTCTCTGTCTCCCTTTGACATTAATGGAAAAGGTGTTTCCAAAATTTCAAAAACTACTAAGTGTAAAAGGACTTAGTTCTTACTCACCAGTTTTAAGATATCTTAGAAAGAGTTTTCCAAGGTCTTTACTTCCTCATCCCATGATTTGATCAATAGCTCACTGACATGGATCAATCCATTCGATACATATGATGTTGTCTCTACTACCTTGAGTTCAATAGGTGTAGATAGTGACATTGATTATTCCACCTTTTCCATCTCTGATAGATATGTTTCCAGCATCGAAAGATTAGGTGTTATTAGGCTCCTCAACAAGCCAAATCTATCTACCACTCCCCCTTTCTCCATTTCCAATACACTAATTTTATCTAGCATCTTGGATGCTTGTTTTTCCATTTCTGTCATAGTTAGTGAAGATGTTTCACAAATGTTCATCAAGTTGTCAAGAGTAGCCCTATCCTTGGCTAAAATCTCCTCAATATTCTTTACATGACTACAAGGATTTATATAGTAACTATAAAGCTTTTTTCCTTGAGCTACACAACTCTTAGCCTTAAGAGTAGTGACCTTGAGAATGTCTAAGTCCCATGAGATGGATTGACATACTTCTCTCAATTTCTTCTCTAAAATCCTCTTTTCTATCTTTTCTTCTGCAGTCTTTAGTAGTGAGCCAAAGTGGTTGTCAAAACTATGCAGTACCATACCTAGATTTTCTGATTCATCCTTTTGTTGAAGGTCAATCAATGTAGGAAGTAACTTGTTTACTATCTCTACAGCCTTAGTCATCATTTTAGCTCTTTTATCCCCTTTCTATAATGAAATTTCTTTAGCCTTAGCAAAGGCCATGAAGGATAGCCTCATAAGGTCATCCTCATCCATGTTGTCTACATCAACACTCACCAGTTTGGCCATGCTTGCCAACAATAAAGTAGAAGAGGTGTTAGGCTCTAGTTTTTTCTCTATTCTAACCTCAGCTACTCTCTATGTTTCAATCTCTACTTCCTTCCTTTCCTGTGATTCCTCTTCTTGTTTCTCCTTTGTTTTCTCTTCCTCTGCCTATCCTTGGATTTCAACTTCCATCGCATTGTCCAAATTATCCAAAAATGGATCATTTACATCATGCAAAGTGTCAAGGGTCACAAGAACACTAGAAACAAAGAAGTCTAGTTGCATGCTAGCTTTCTCACTTCCTTCTATTGCCTTAGAACTTTCAACTAGTCCTAGAGATGAAGGCTTAGTGACCTTAGGAGGCGATGTCTTCTTTGGCATGTCACTCATTATGATCTTATCTAATGCCTTTTGAGTGTCCTCAATTACCTCATCATATTTTCTAGCCATTATTTCTACTAGTTTGGCCTTTGTCCTTGGCAAGAGTTTTAATGCATTTATTACCCTCTCCCTTTCTTGTATAGAGACAACAGGTAGCATGTCTTCTATAGCATTATTCCTTATATTTTCATCTTCTGAATGTGCCAACTTCTTTTTGATCTCTAACTTACTAAATAGATACTTTATAATTCTTCCTTTAATCTCTAATAGAGTTTTCTTAAATATTAACAGATATTCAATGATAGTATCTTCTACAAGTTACCGATTCTCAGAATCATACCTCTCATAATACTTGTCCATTATTTTCAAGTTTCCATTTTTAATCACTCTTTTATGTAATGATTTAAGATTAGGTTTCCACAAGGTTTGTAGATCCTTTGGTTCTACTTTTTCTTCTTCTTTCTTAGGAACCTTTTCTTCTTTCTTCTTCCTTTTTACTTCTACCTCTTTTTCCTTAGGACTATCCTGCTTACTAGATCTTGTGGATATTTTAGGAATGCTCGGAGGTATAATTTCTTGTACTATTTCCTCTTTTGAAATTGATAAGTCAACAATATCGATAGTAGGACTTACTATCTTTTCTACCTCTAAAGGAATAGGAGCATCAATGGCCATGCTTGAAGATGCTTTCATCTTATTTATTATGTTTATCAATTTCTCCTTGGTGATTCCTACCTTTGCAGTGATATCTTCCATAATTTTACTGATCTTTCTCTTCCTTGTTACTTTCTCCTGTTCTTATCTGATCTTCCCTAACTTCTCCCTATAAGTTCCCCATCTTTCTTGAGTAGGGTCTATTTCTACTGCAAGTACATGCTCAACCTACATAGTCAAGATTTCAACACTGACTTCATACCCCATAGGTTAAAACCATTTCATTCTTGGTTCCACAGCCTCAAAACAAACACAATCAATTTTCAACCATGAAATAGATAGTGTCCTCATACTTCTCAACAATGTTCTTAGGTATTCTATACCTTTCCTTCATTTTCCTTTGTAAGATTTTGGTCATAGCAAAAAGTTCACCATCAACCCAATTCTTATCTTTCCTTCTGTAACTCTCTAAAATATGAATCCCAATGGGTACATTATCCTTCCATGCACTAGGGTGCATGCCAGGAAACTTTTGCATGATATGAATGTACATATGAACTAATAATGACCCAAACCTAAATGCTTTAGATTTATCTTTCTTTATGGCCTTTACATTTTCTAGGAACTACTGTTCTAGTACTTCGCAAAGGTTATAGTTCTTATTTTCTTTCACCATTCTGTATGCCATCATGATGACTCTAGCTAATACAAAGTTTTGTCTACTACTATAAAATAGTTTTTACCTCAATAACATTGCCACCAACCTAACATCTTGCTGAAAGATGTCATTGTCTGTCATCGCCCTCTTATCCCACTTGGAATGGGTTACAGTTTCTTCCTATTTCCTTAGGTTCTTTTCTTCAATAGGAATGGATCCTTCATTATCTAGACATGTTATATCATGGATCATTTGTGCACATATTTTCACTAGTTGTTCTCTAATCCAAACAAACTCATCATGTATCCTACTAAGGATAATCTTGAACCATTTTGTTTCTGTGAATTCCGTGAGTAGGGTTAGTTTGATGATAGATTGGTCTTGTATGTGTTTGAACTCTTCTACCATAGATCCATCTGCTTCTACCATACTATCCAGTTCACTATAAATGTTTACATCTCCAATGATTTCATATTTGCAATGTATGTATGCCCTAGTGTCTTCAATGTGGAATATGCCTACATGGGTTTGTGAAAATGCTCCTTCCAAATCATCCTCATAGGACTTAAATGAATGTCTCTTAAATTTGTACCTAGGTCTATCCACAACATCATAAACTATTGGTGCATCCATAAATTCTAAATGAATATAGGTCTAAATAACTTTAATGCGATAAAATATGGATCTTTGCTTCACGTGATCACACAATCTCTCTGATAGATGACTTGGAATGCTTCACAATTCTACTCTCCTTAGTCACTAATCAATAATAGTGTAGGAATTATATCTTCCAAACATTTTTATCCTTCACAAGTTGAGTGAGTGCATTAAACACAAGTAGCTCAACTTCGCATCTCATCCAGTCAACATAAAAATTGCCAACATGGAAAATGAATCTCCAAGTGTGGCGTTCTCATCCATAGACTCCAAAGTGTTTGCACACACCATACCTAAGCTCTCATGATCTTAATCCACATACACAGGGGCTGGATATATTTTGTTCTCTGCATCCAATGCTCCCCTTAAGGCCATGTGGCCTTCTATGTTGATGTCTCAAAGAACTCATCACGCAAAGACACAATATCATCTATTGTCTCTCCCTGAACCGATGCCTTGTTTAAGAATTTCACCTTCCATATCTTGTAATCCTCCTTTCTCTCTGATTTATTAAAATTATCCTCAAACACATTCATGTACTCATTAAGACTCTTACCACTGTCACCAACATTCTATTTTATAGCCATAGGAGGTGGTCCTCTCAGTTCACTTGATCTTCTTGGTCCTCTTCTGTTGTCCTTTCCATTATATCTAAAAAACTTTGTAATGTGTCCAAGTTTGTTGCATTTGTAAAATTTAGGAGGTATCCTTCTATCCTGATTTACTTATAGTTTACAATACCTTGTAGTGTATCCAAAGTTGTTGCATTTTTGACATGTGATCTTGGCTATTGATTCTTCTCTGACATAATCTTTCTTATACCTAGACTGATCTAATTTTTTTCAATCTACTTTCTTGTGTCCATAATCATAATAGTTAAAATCGTAACTAGTAAAGGGTTTAGAGGTGTTGGAAATATTCAAGACTATCTACATTATTGAGAGGGGAGGGGTGAATCAGTAACTTCAAAACTTTTAACAAATTCAAATCTTAATAATATTAGATTGATAATTTGACTATATGTATGAGTAACAGAAAGAATAAAACATTCATAACACTTAGAACACAGAGATTTGGTGACCCAGAAACCTTCCAAGTAGAAAGTAAAATTGGGGTGGGGATGATACCCACAAAACTTCAATACTGTAGTATAAAGTTTGCCAGTTAAGGCTTACACTGATCACTTCTGATGATCTACCCTATTAGGAGCAATAAGGACTACTAGGTCCACCTTGTTAGAGGTTTTACAAACATACAATGAAGTATGCACTCGGTTAAGATATTTTTACAAAGATTGTTAAGTCTACCCGGTTAAAGGATTTCAAGCTGATTCACCTATTAGGATGAAATAGTAGATCTCTTACTTGTAACTGTACTTACTGATTGAGATTCTTTGATATACTGATCACCTTCTGTGATGGATAGATCTTTTCTACTTCTTATACTGTTGTAGCCCTTTGTAATTCGCTTATCTCTACCTTTCTCTCTTTTTCATACTTCTCTATTCATTCCTTTTTGGATATGACATAAAACATTGTTTATATATCAATCTAAGTCAATTCTAAAACAATTACAAAGTCAGCTCTTAAACAAGTAAACACAAATATTACTGAGTCAGCCAAAATATAGTTACACGGTTACTGCAAACTAACTCGGTGACTTTCTGATACTCGGCATCCACTGCGTTACTCAGCATCATCATGCACTCGGTAGAAGTGGAAGCTCAGTCCATACTAACCACTCGATCATAGTTTTGAACTCGATAAATACTAGAGACCTGGTAGATAAAGTGTTACTCGGTAGAAACTAAATTTCCTATTTAACCGTGCAGCACTCGGTAAACATTGTGAAACTTTGCGAGCTCGGTATGCACTGTTCTGCTCGGTAAGCTCTACTTGGTATGCACTACTCGGTATGCATTGTTCAGAATAAGTGTTGTCACTAATGACAATCATGCTTAATGCCAACAATCTCCCCCTTTGGCATTAGTGACAAAAACACTTATTGCCAAAAACTTATATACAAGAATCATGTTGAATCTTTTTTTTTTATTTTTCCAAAATTTATCTTTGTCAAACTATTGTTTATATATTTCATGACTCCCTTATATAGAGTACTTTCTCCAAAGTACTTTCTCCCCCTTTCATATTACACTCCTTAATCTTATACACTTTCTCCTATACATTTTCTCCCCCTTTTTGACAACAATGCCAAAGGTGTATATACAAGTATTTTATAGGGAGAATCCAAAATGTGAAAGAAAATCAGAATGTACCTTTATGATTAGTGCCAGAGTTTTGTCCCAATTCTCTTGCAGAATCTTGCATGTTTGGATTGCAATTTGGACTTCTGTAGAGAGTTCAATCATGTGATCTACAATGGAAAATTGATTGTCATGGAGTAATGCTTTTGAGTGAACAATGTGCTTTTGCATTATGTCCATGATGGGAAGGATCATGTTCTAAATATCTAGCAGTGTAGACTGGATCTTTGTATCTTCTTTTAATAATTCTGACTACCTATTTGATAGGAATGTGATTTTCATATGATGTGCAGAGCTTGAACTAGGTTCAAGTTGCAACTTCTGTACACTTTCCTTCAGATCCTCATCAATCTTATTCAATTTTTCCTTGACTTCCTTAGTGAACTCAGCAACATTACATAGCTTAGCAACAAGTGAGGTAACATTGGAATAGGAGGACTCAATATTTGTGAAAACTGAAGATAGTTCTACCTGATTAATAGCTATATGCTAAGCAACATGCTCAAGCACTTTATTGTCAAACTTCTTCTCGGCTTTCTCAAAAATATTTTCTGACGCAGAGGAATCCTCATGGAACTTTTTACTGCCTCAGCTAACTGTAACAAAATATGTTGAGAGGAATCAACTTTAATACCTAATGCTTCTGACAAAATATCCTTTGCATCTTCAATAATTTTGTATTCCTTGTCCCTTTCTTCTTTTAGTTTCTTCTGCTTTGCTTTCTTTTGGAGGAGTTCACCAATGTTTTGCATTTGGTCTGCTGAAAGATTTGTAAAGTCTAATTTTGGAATCTCTATCTCCTCATCTAAGTCTATATCCTCTTCTACATTCTTACTCAAAAATCTTGTACTCGGTTGAGCCTTAGGATCAACTTTTAGTGCACTTAATACCTTTGTAGAAGTTATTGTAGACATTGTAGGACTAGCTGTGAAAAATGATAAACTACCGACTGGAATACTTGAAGGGCTCAAAACTGAAGTATTCACAATTGTATAATCAAAAACTGAAATGCTTACTGAAGTATCCAAAACTAAAGTACTTACTGCTGGAAAAGTTGATATGGAAGTAGGTACTGAAGTAGACACAGGAGACTGCAACTCGGTAAAAGAGGTGGTAGTCATTTCTATCGATGATACATTGAGTTGTGCTAGTGATGATTTGACATTTGATGTATCTGTGGAAGTTGTCACAATCATACTTGAATTTATCTTCGTGCTAAGTGTAGCAACTTTTGCTGGAGAGTGAGGAAGTGAGGCAATGACTTCTGTAGCTATTCGAACAATATTATCTTCCTCATCACTTTTCTTGTCTACCTCGGTATCTTCTTCATGTTCATCACTATCATCATCAATATCCTTGATTATCACAGTTTTGGCACTCAGTTTGTGAAGATTATAGATGTTTTTCCATGTGGCAGTGGCACTCTTCACAACCGACTCAATATCTTTGATCAAAATCAAACAACTGTTGAATTTGAGTGTCATCTTATTTTCATTATCTATCAATGCCTTATTAATTTCAGCATTTTTCAAACTTGGCATTAATTGCCTCAAGGTTTGAGCATAGATGTCATTGACAGTTTGTCTTGCATTGGACCATCTCAACTTAATTTTGTTCAGCAGAATTCCTGGGATTTGAGAAGCTATCTCTTCAGGTGAGTATTTCCATCTTCCTATTTTCTCGATAATAGCATCTTCAATTTCCCATTGCTCTTCCTCAGATCTGATTTCATATTTGAGAGATTTGAAGTTTGCAATTCCAGATCCTTCTCTCATATCCTTGATCTTTTCTTTTAATGAAGGAGGAGGCCTTTTGAATACTATTTCTTCACTATCTTTACCTGCCTTACCTCTTGCACTCCTTCTTGTAAATACTGCAGAGGGTTGCGTGGGTGCCTTGGTGATAATTAATTTTCCTTTCTTCTTTGCTGGTACTTGTTCTTCTTCCTCCTCATCCTTTTTCTCTTCTTCTTCTTCAAAGTCCTCTCCTTTTTCCTCGGTTGACATTAGAGGTGTGCTAGCTTGTATTTTGGCCATCCTCTTTCTTCCTTTGTTAACCACCTGTGGAAGCTTTATACTAAGCTCAATTCTCTCCTTAGCTTCTTCATATGTTCCAAAATATGCTACCTTTGGATTAACGGGTTGATTAACTAGGGCTTCAATAATATTCTTGGTTTCATCAATATTTACCTCATAGGGAAGAGGTTTTACATGTACAATCCTTGGTTTTGCTACCTGTATGTACAGATTATCACAGTCCACCATGAAACAAATATCATCTTTGTAATCTTCCACCAATTTTTATGGAATCCAGAATCTATTGTTCATTTTCTCTTTAAATGATTCAAAATAGTTATCCATTATGCTTTCAAAATTGTCACCCATTTCTGAAATGTATTCATTCATCTGATAAAGAACTGGCACATCTTTTCTCCATACTACCATGCCTTTTGATGGGAAAAACTTTTGAGCATAGAAAAATAAACAAACCAATAGTGAACCAAACTTAAATGGATTGTTCTTTGAGGTTTGGATGCTCTCCATGTTCTTGTTGAACTGTTTCAACAAAAGATCTGCTAGGTCAAATGATAGATTATTCTTTACAATTTTATACGCTAGGTCAACTGCTTCACATGGAACACTATTCTGCCGACTTGAACTGTATATCTTGTGAGCTATGATATGTATACCAAACTTCAATTCTACATCAGTAATTCTACTTATCTTCATACCTCTACCATCCCACTCGGCTAGGGTTTTCTCTTCCAGTTCCATCCGACCTAGGGTTTTTTTAGATTTTTCCTTGTCGAGCATGGGAAGACCAGTGATTTGGTGAATCATCTTCTTCGTAATCTCTACTGGTTGCTCAAGCCATATTTTACCTTCATGTACTCGGCTGAGGATATATCTGACCCATTTTATCTTAAAGCTCTGAGGCAAGTGTGTGATGTGAACTAAACCCTTATCTTCCAAATGTTGATGCTTCGATTTGAGAACACCATCGACACATAGTTCCTCATGAATAGTATCTATCTCTAGGGTTCCAAGCTCTTGAATTGTACACTTAAAATGACTGTGAATATCGTTAATAAGGAGTACCTTAGGAGGGATCTGAGATTGAGCTCCACTCAGATCTAGGGTTCCGGCAACTGCAGGCACAAGTTTGAAATCTGGTGCTTTCCATTCTCCATGAACCAACATTTCTGAATCTTTCTTCATTTTAGCGTTGGATGATGCCATGGTAGCTCGGTGAACATAGTAAATTCTTCAAGGAAAGAGAATATCTTGCTGAAATATGCTTCGAAACACTTGATTGCACTAGGAGACTTTTGTTCATGGTGAATAGTGAACTTGATTTCACTCCTTTTGTTGAAACTTTGTCATTAATGCTTAGTACGAATTAGGGTATTGAATTAGATAGGTTGTCATCCACTATGAATTAATTACTTGGTGAAGACTTCACAACTCGATGATCATATGAATTCATACTTCTCCAACCTTACTCGGTAACCAAATGAAGTTAGGTTACTCCCAACCTTTCTCAGTGGTAACTGATACCGACCTTCTGGTGATCCTATTGTATCTTGCATACTGATATGGATCTATCTTCCTTTAAGTTCAAGAACTATTTTGGAATGTCTATGAAGATACAGTTCCAGTGCTTTCTTGGAGACTAGTTAGAGCTCATAGAGCCACTCCCTTCATTAGTGACTTCAGGATTGGTTTGCTCGGTAGGTTTAGGAATCCACTTCTGTCTCATTTTCTTCCTAATGTTATTTTCTTTTGCTTTCTTTTCATCTTCAATTTTGCCTAAATTCATGCAGTTTTTAGCTATGTGACCAAGCTTAGTGCAATTATAACATCTTATGGTAGAATCCCTTTTTCTCAAGTGGTGCCTTACATAATTCATGCCAATGTGTCCATATTCTCCATAGTAATGACATCTACACCAAGTGTTGTAATCCCAACCAAACATTGCTTTAATAATTTGTTCCACTGGATTGGGTGTTTTAGTTTTGCATTCTGATGCCTTATGACCTTGTTTGCTACATTTGTGACATATGCCTTTAAATCTTGGTTTCTCCTTGCATTCATTTGCTTTATGACCAAGCTGATTGCAATTGTAGCATTTTCCATTGAAATTTTCTTTTCCATTGCTCCAACATTTGTTTGAAGTATGACCAATTTTGCCACAGTGATTACAAGTAGGTTTCTAATTCTTTTGAGTACCTTGTTTGGAGGATTCACCTTCCTCTTTGTATCCAAGTCCTGCTTTTCCTTTTTGCCTATGAAGGTTTTGTTCATACACCTAATTCATATCTTCTTGAGATTTCAACATTCTCTCATTGATTTGCCTTTCAGCATCTAGCTCACTCATCACTCTTAAATTGATTTGCTTTTCAGATCTCAGCTCTTCTCTCATATTTTCATTTTCTGATCTTAGAGTCAAGATTTCTTCATTTGCATTGGAGATTTGATCAATAAGATTTTCTAGCTGAAGAGTTTTATTCTAGATTTCATTGTTCTTTCCATCTATTTCATCTTTCATCTTGTTTCTTTGTTCCAAGACTTCACAAAATCTTGTTGACTGAATTTCCTGTTCTCTTTTTAATTTTCTCACTTCTTGCAGAGATCCGCTCTTTTCTAGAAGTTCTTTGATTGCATTTTTTGCTTCATCTGAGCTGCTTGAAGGGAAAAAATCTTCAATCTTTTCTTCAACATACTGGTGGTCATTGATCTGATTTGCAAGTTCCTTCCTTCTTTTTAGGGAAAGGGAAAGATGCTCTCTTGCTTCTTTGAGTTGAGTTATGGCCATTTCCAGATCTAGCTTTTCATTCTCAATTACTTTGTTTAGTTTGAATATCTCCATTGTCTTGAATCTTTTCTGAAGTTGTCAAACTTTATTCTGAGATCCACTGAGCTTTGATACCAATTGTTGGAAATATTCAAGACTATCTAGGTTACTAAGAGGGGAGGGGTGAATCAGTAACTTCAAAACTTTTAACAGATTCAGATCTTAATAATATTAGATTGATAATCTGACTGTATGCATGAGTAACAGAAAGAATAAAACATTCATAACACTTAGAACACAGAGATTTGGTGACCCAAAAACCTTCCAAGTAGAAAGTAAAACTGGGGTGGGGATGATACCCACAAAACTTCAATACTACAGTATAAAGTTTGCCAGTTAAGGCTTACAATGATCACTTCTGATGATTTGCCCTATTAGGAGCAATAAGGACTGCTAGGTCCACCTTGTTAGAGGTTTTACAAACATACAATGAAGTATGCACTCAGTTAAGAGATTTTTACAAAGACTGTTAAGTCTACCCAGTTAAAGGATTTCAAGATGATTCACCTATTAGGATGAAACAATAGATCTCTTACTTGCAACTGTACTTGCTGATTGAGATTCTCTAATGTACTGATCACCTTCTATGATGGATAGATCTTTTCTGCTTCTTATACTATTGTAGCCCTTTGTAATTCTCTTATCTCTACCTTTCTCTCTTTTTCATACTTCTCTATTCATTCCTTTTTGGATATGACATAAAATATTGTTTCTATATCAATCTAAGTCAATTCCAAAACAATTACAAAGTCAGCTCTTAAACAAGTAAACAGAAATATTACTGAGTCGGCCCAAATATAATTACACGGTTACTGCAAACTAACTCGGTGACTTTCTGATACTCGACATCCACTGCGTTACTTGACATCATCATGCACTTGGTAGAAGTGGAAGCTCAATCCATACTAACCACTCAGTCGTAGTTTCAAACTCAGTCAATACTGGAGACTCGGTAGATAAAGTGTTACTCGGTAGAAACTAAATTTCTTGTTTAACCGTGCAGCACTCGGTAAACACTGTGAAACTTTGCGAGCTCGGTATGCACTGTTCTGCTCGGTAAGCTTTGTTCTACTCAGTAAGCTCTACTCGGTAAGCTCTACTCAGTATGCACTTCTCGGTATGCACTATTCAGAATAAGTGTTGTCACTAGTGACAATCATGCTTAATGCCAACATAGAGGTAGCTTTACTTTTGTAATCTCTTTTCATATGTCCAACTTTGTTGCATCCAAAGCATCTACCTCTAAAAGGTTTGATCTATTCTTCATGAGTGGGTATTTCTTGAGGAGTAGGTCTTTCTTTATTATTTTCTTCACTTGCTTCTTCATTGGTTTTAGAACTTTCTACTTCATTGAATCCAACTCCAATCATGTCTCCTTTAGGTTTCTGTCTTTCTCTTTTCTCATCAATTTTGTCACTACTCATGTGCAACTTCTCAATGTGTAATTTGGCTTGAATGAGTTCACCTTTAATGATCTAGTTATATTTCTCCAATTCCTAATATTTATCTTTGTAATGGTCAAGTTCAGTCTTCATTTATCCTATCTACTCATTGTCTTCTTTCAGTGACTCTTCAACTTTGTTCCTTGCATCCTTTTCATGTTGAATCTCTTTTATGATCAAAAGATTGATTTCCTTTTTTTCTTGCTCCAACCTCTTCACTTGATCTGATGTATCATTGACTTATTCTTCACTGATTTTGTCCATAAGGTCTTGTTTCTGACATCTTGAAGTTTCAAGCTGCTCTTTTAGTTTCCTGATGAAACCTTCTGCTCTTCTCAATTTGAATTTCAATATACAATTCTCAGCCTTCTCTTTGTCTAGATCTTCAAGTGCTGCATCAAAGTTCTCTCACAAACTTTCTGAATCCATTCTGATTTCCCTTAAGTTGTTAGGATTTATCTCTAAGGGTGAATAGCTCTAATACCAATTTTTAGGATTAGGTAATACTAAGAGGGGCGGTGAATCAATATAACTATAGTTTAATTTAAACTTCAACAAATTATAAATAAACCACAATAATGCTGAAATGAAAAGAACATTAAAACACAACACATAACTCATGACACTATGATTTGTTCTTGAGGAAACCCTAGCCAAGGGAAAACCTCAGTGGGGATGGTACCCACAACTATGCACTAAAATATTATATCCCTTGTTAGGAGATCTAGCCCTATTAGGAGCTGATTATTACATAGTACATTTCCTTGCTAGAGGAATACAAAACCCTATTAGGGGTATACAAAACATCTGGTTAAAGGTGGCGAGAAAACTGCTCTTACAATAAAAATTTGTCACAAAGAGTTCTCCAAAATGTGAACAATACAAGAACTTATCTTTCTTAGATAGTTCCAGTTATAACTCTGTCTATTAATGATCTTGCATCTCCTCTCTACTCTCAAATTCACAATCTCTCTGCATCATCACATACCATACACACATTCACTTCCAGAAAATCATTTTATGCTTATACAAAATCTGTCATCCAGTCAGCTTCACAAATATGATACAAAACATAATAATTAATTATGTAAATGATAATTATGGAGTAAAAAATCTTATATTACCCAAGTTTCATAAATATACTTCATTCACCTAACTTATCACATTACCATATCTACTAACCTTGCCTTAATCTTTGCAACTTCTCATATGCCCTGTTATACTAATTCTCTATCTTCACATACCTTCATATTCCTGAATCTTACTTATTTGATCACCAAAACTTATGCACTCTTAATTGAATCATATACATATCCCAAAATACCTTATACTAACTTTGCATGCCGTAATACCTCATACATTTCCATCGCTAACCAAAACTGTAACACTGTACCCTATTACCCTGATTTTGGACTTAGTCATTTTTATGACTATGAGTCCAGTAGCAAAACTGTCTATATGCAATCACCCTAGAATAAGTGTTTCCATGAATGACAACCCTCAAGTGATCCCTAGTGCACCAAAACACCACTTTCCAACAAATTATTTTTAGGTACAAAAGGTAGGATACCATCTTTTTGTGTTGAAGCCTCTTTATCCAAATGGGATCAATGACCTTTCTCTCTTCATTGGAACTAGGGGTACAAAGGTCACTTTGCATCAATTCAATATAATAATTAATTATGTAGTATACCCAAATGATGCAAAGAAACTCTACACCCCTAATTCAATTGAAGAGAAAGGAAATTGATCTCATTTAGATAAAGAGGCTTCAGAATAGAAAAATGGTATCCTACAATTTCCAAGGTATCGTATAAGCTCTATCCTATGATCTATTGGTGTAGATAACCTAATTACCTAAGTGTACCAGGGGGTCAAAGATCATAAATTGATAAATTTAATTGCATTTTAAATAAAAATGTCACTTTTATGATGTTTTGAGTCATTTTAATTTGAGATGTAAGGCTATACAAAGCCATTTGTACAAAGAATTTCCTATTTATAGAGGGATGGTGGATCTAGGTGGAGGAGAAGACCATTAATAGGTCCTAAGATAAGGAGTTTGTGTTTTGGTCCATATGTGACACTTTTTTTAATAGATTTATTATGTATTTTTACAAAATAAACAAGGAACAATCAAGTAACCTATAGAGTTGGATTGAGTCCACCATACCCCCTATACATTAGATTGGTATTAGAGAAGAAAAAGGTTTGGGATATGTTGATTGGGAGTCCTAGATAATTGACACAGGGTTAAAAAATCTAGAGAAGGAAATGATTGAGGGATTCATAGATTTAAGAGATTTGGTATATGGGAAGAAGAAGAGATATGCGGAAGAAGAGAGAATAAAGAAAAGGGTTAAACAAAGGAAAGTGAAGATTAAGAACTTGAGAACATACATTGAAGCTTATGGAGAAAGGATAGATAGGAATGCATAACTTTGGGAAGTAGAGAAGAAGGAAAGGTTAAAGAGAGAAGAAGAGAGAGATGCAATATTGCAGAGGATTAGAGCCAGTTGGTGGTTGGGTGTTAGCAAGAAGAAGGTGAGATGGCATGTTAAAAGGCTTGTGACAAGGAGGAAAGAAGTAAGAAAGGTTTCTCAAGAAGTAAGAGAGAAAGAGACACAAGATGAAGCCTTGAAGGTAGATGGTGAGTTGAGATGACAAAGGGAATGGCATGAGGAAGAGGGTGAGCAAATGTAAAAGTTTTATGTGGTCTCATATGCAGAGACTAAAATGGATTTTTTGGGCCATGAAAAGAAACCTAATTTGTGGTATGAAATGGTTTGTAAGATTGAACAATGCTAACTTGGGTCATTAGTTCCTATCAAATTTAAAAGGAGTCATGAATGGTCTATGTATACAAAGTTTCCATGATGAGGCCTTTAACCCTATAAGGGTTGCTATGTAATGGGATGTGGGTTTTATAGTTTTGACATGTTTGAGAGGGAATAAAATATATAATATTCTTGATATGGTAATAAAATAATGTTATCAGGGTATTGTGATGGAAGGGTGCCTAAGTTGGCCATAAGGCCTTAAGAGATGATAGGTAAGTTAATAGGTTGATAAGGTAAAGTATAAGTGTTTAAGGGTGATTGTAGACTATGATTTTGAATCTGTTACCTATCTTGAAAGGCTTAAACACTCAAACAGTAGATTAAAACATGTTCATAAGTTGAAAGCAAAGACATAAACAAAACCAAGCCACCTCAAGATTGTTGCCAAAACAAGTGCTATAGAGCATTGCTTGATTTGCTTCAATGAGAGGGTTGTGGGTGTGCTCTCTAAGCACTTAGAGCTTGCTTCTAATGCATTCTAAGGGATTTTGATATGATTCATGAATGCCAAAAAAAGCTTGAAAGAAACTAGTTCAATCTTTTAAAAGCTATTCTAAGATGTGTTAAGAAAACATGAAATAGAGCTATTCTAACAAATATAATTGAAAGATTTATGATCTAAGATTATTCTAGCATTATAACTCTACTCAATGTAAATGATGTGAATTGGATATTTTCTCTTAGGAAGTGAGGGTATTTATAGGATTTGGGAAGGGCTTGGGTTAGGAGGAGAGTTAGAGTTTGGGGTTTGGTTAGGGGTTGAGTCAAAGGGATAAGGATTGACTTTCAAAGGTCAAATGGACAAAGATTAGGATAAGGGTTGAGGAATTTATAGAAGAGTCTAGGGGTTTAGGAATTTCTAGAAGATTTCTAGGATTTTAGGCTTTTAAATAAATGTTTAATTTATTTAAGGAATGTGACAATATTTATCAAACATTAATTTAATAAATAGGGATTAAATATTTAAATTAAATTTAAATATTTTGGGGATGGGGTATCTTAATTAAATGTGTTTAATTAAAATAGGAGAAGAGATTAATGACACAAGAATTAATTAATTAATTAATTAATGATGATGTCATCAAGGGTTTAGACTAAAAAAGGTAGGAATCACCTTTTAATCGGGATTAGAGTAAGATTAGGAAATTCTAGAAGAGGTTAAGGATTTTTAGAAGATTTCCAAGGTTTTAGGATTTAAATAAATATTTTATTTATTTAAAGGATTTTTGGTCAATTTATCAATTAATAATTAATAAATAGAGGAAATTCATTCAAACTTGATTTAAATGATTTTGGGGAGGGATTCTTTAATTAAAGATGTTTAATTAAAATAGGAGGATTTAATGGCATAAAAATAAATAAATAAATAAAATAAATAATTAATTAATAGATGATGATGTCATCAAAGGTTTTTTAGAAAAATAAAAATATTTTTATTTTCTAAAGGATTTTTAGGTGTCTACATTTTGCCCCTCTTTGATGTGATGCCGCAAGTGGCATGGTATCAAAGACAAGAAAATAAGATGCCCTGGGCTAGAATTTAGAGGAATAAGGGGTTGTTTCCCCTTGAGAAAATAACACAAAGAGGAAACTTTGTGGAATATTCTTGAAAGGAGATAGAAGGAGAAAGAAAAGGAAGAAGGGGGGATAGATAACCAACCTTCCAAGCGAAAAGATGGATGAAGGAAAAATTAGATGGAAGGCAAAATGTAGGATGCAACTATATGAAGATGCAAGATGCAAGATTAATCTATATGATGCAAGATTGGGGGGGTTTGGGGAGCTGTAAGTGTAAATTTGGAGAGAAAAACCTAGTTTGATATAGCAACATTAGAGACCTACCAAGGATACTAGGATCACAAGGCCTTGTCACCAACGTTGCATAGGATGGATGCTAAAAGACACACAGGGTTGTCCCAACATCATGCATGAACCCAAGAGGAAGCATGGTAGAAATTATGTTAGAGAAACCACAAACAAATGACATTTCCCAAGTGCACTAGGTAACCTAGAAGATCACATGTGAGTCGTGCAAGGGTCATGTCTTACTGACTCGTAGGAAGAAGCAAAACATCAAAAGACCTTGCCCCAGATTGTCCTCATGCACAGTGCACCATGATATAAAGGATCGTGGTAACTTTGAGGGGAGGAACAACAAGAGGCCATAAAAGATTAACAAGATCCAAAGGACAAAATCCAAGACCAAAATGATAACTCCAAAAGACATCATTTTCCAAGGAGAAAGATTTGATTTGATTGATGGTGGTAAGATTGGTCTGAATGTGTGGAAGGATACATCGACACGGACCTAGTGTGATTGGTGGAAGATTAGGTCTAACAAGAGGAAGGATACATCCTCAAGGACCCACTAATTAATGGGAGAATAATTATTGTTATTCGCTAGAAAATGGTGAATTTAAAGGATAATCATCATGATCAAGAATAGTCGACAATTGATGTTGTTGAAGTGCAAGGATGAGTGGGACAAGATTCTAATCAAATGCTACTATAGGACTGACAAGGATATGTACAACAAGACATGAGGATATGTACAATGGATGGGGAGATATTTACAATAGCTATGTATAGAAGCTTAGGATTTAGAACAAGAAGATCTCACTATACAGGATATATACAAGAAGGATTATGCTATACAAGATATGGTACAAGATATGGTATAAGAGGGATTGTGGATTTGCTTGAGGATTAAAATAGAGGAATGTTGGGGGATGATGGTGGGGATGGGGATGGTAGAAAAAGGATTGGGTTTTCGGATGGGTGGGATGGGATTTTGATAGATAATGACTTAGTCCACTATGTATGGTGCCTGTTTGCTAGGTTATCACCAACATACGTGTCCAGGGCGTTTGAATTGCCAAGTTTTCACCATTCGATGATTATTTTTCATTCCTTTTTTTGCTTTTTTAATTTTTTAATTTTTAATGGATTTTCTAAATATGTAGGAGTTGGTTCAGGCATAGAACCTCTTCAGATATATTATGTTGATTGGATCATTCAAAGGCTCACCTTCTAGTGTAGATAGCTGATAGATAGCTGATAGGTTCAGGAGCTGAAGCATGCTATGATAGCATAGGGGCCCAACCAAGAAGGCTCAAATTTGCCTTTCTTTTCTCAATGTTTTTGGAATTTCTGATTTTCCTTTAGGACCATGTCACCCACTTGGAATTGTCTTGGATGGACCTTTTTGTTATAACTCCTTTTGAGTCAATTTTGGTATAAAACTAGGTGATCCTATGCTTTCTGTCTCTTTTCATCTAGTAGATCCAACTGTGTGAGACATGCCATGTGATAGTCTTCATTAGTGGTATAATTCTTCATGGAGACCCAAAATGATGGGAGCTCGACCTCGATGGGAATAAAAACTTTGGCACCATATACAAGGGAATATGGGGTGGTGCCTATGGGAGTGTGATAACAAGTGTGATAGGCCCAGAGGGTGGGATTTATTTGGAGGTGCCAGTTATGAACAAAATCATTGACAACCTTCTTGAGGATTTTTAGGATTGTTTTGTTGGTTGCCTCAGCTTGGTCATTTCCTTGGGGGAAGTACAGACTAAAGAAATGGTGATGGATGTGGAGTCTAGCATACAGATCATCCACATGTTGGTTTTCAAAAGTTTTTTCATGGTTAGTGAAGATGGTAGATGGTATATTGAAGTGACAAATGATATGGTATAAGATGAACTTGGATATTTGGATGTCAGTAGTAAGGGTGAGTGGAATCACTTCAACCCATTTTGTGAAGTACTCTATGGCTTTTATTATGTACTTATATCCATCCAAAGAGAGGGGCATGATTAAGCCAATGATGTCGAATCCCCAACATAAAAATGGCCAAGGTGGCATAATGGGCTGCAAGTCTTGTGCTGGTGCATGAATCAGATTTGCATGCTACTGACATGGTAGACATTTCTTGACAAATTCACAAGCGCCATGTTCCATGGTTGGCCAATAATACCTATCTCGAAGTAACTTCTTTTCTAGAACCATGATACTTGTGTGAGCACCATAAATCCTAGTGTGGACCTCTTGTAAAGCCAGGATGACCTCATTTGAATCTAAACACCTAGAAAGGATATTGTGATATCCTCGTCGATAAAGGGTGTTGGCCACAAGAGTGTAGTGGGAAGCTCTTCAAATTATGTTTTTGCATTGGTTATTGGTGAGATGGGGAGATATGATACCATTTTTTCAATATGCATGGATGTTGTGGTACCATGGGGACTGAGGACCAACCAAGACACACACCATTTCTCCATGGGTGTCCTCATAAGCAGGCATGTGTAGCTACACAACTAAGAATTCATATTGTGATGAGTCACATGGGATTTCCAATAAGGATCTGATGGTTTCCATTGTATCGACTACTTTTTTATGAAGCCTTCGTATCTGCATGAATTGTATATTTAGGAAATGCTCTTTCAGTCTATCCACCAGTTCTTTGTAGGTTAGAAACTTGTTGTCCTTTGTTTGAAATTCATCTAGGACTTTCTTGATAATCATCTATGAATATCCAAACACTTATAGTTCTATGATATTCCACTGGATGGTTATTTTGAGACCTAAGATGAGTACCTCATATTCTACAATGTTGTTAGTACATAGGAATCCTATTTTGAAAGATTTAAAAATGTAGTCACCTTGAGGTGTGACAAGTAGGATTCTTGCTCCTGATCCATGCGATGTGTAGGAGCCATCAAAGTATAGATTCCACATGGGTTGTTCTTCAATCATACATAGGTTCTCATCAGGGAATTCCATGATTAGTGGATAGGCATCCACCAATGGTGCTTCTGCTAGTTGGTCAAAAATTACTTACCCTTTGATTGCTTTTTGATCTATGTACTGGATGCCAAACTCACTGAGTAGCATGACCCATTTTTTCATACAGTCTATGAGAGTTGTCCTTGATAATAGATACTTGAGTGGGTCCACCTTTGAAATGAGCTTGATTGTGTGGCTAAGCACATGATGTCTAAGCTTTTGAGTGGCAAAGACCACTATGAGGCATGCTTTCTCCATTGGTGAGTAATTGAGCTCATAGATGACAAGAGTTCAACTGATATAGTAGATGGCTCTCTCTTTATTGTCATCATCATGTTGTGCTAAGAGTTCCCCTAGTGTAGTAGTGGTCTCCTAGATGTAGAGTATGAGAGGGAATCCTACAACTAGTGGTACAAGGATAGGAGAGTTAGCTAGATATTCCTTGAGCTTCTCAAAGATTTTTTGACAAATGGGATCTCATTTGAAGATTGTGTCCTTACAGAGAAGATGTGTGAATGGTTGGCACTTGTCTACCAACTGTGATATGAAGCATCACACTTATTGAAGCTTTTCTTATAGACTCCTGAGTTGCTTGAGTGTTCTAGGTGGAGGCATTTATGTTATAGCTTTGACCTTTTTAGGATCAATCTCTATGCCACACCATGATATGATGAAACATAGAAGCTTTCCAGATGTTACACTAAAGACACACTTCTTTGGATTGAGCTTCAAGCCATAATGATGCAGACAATTGAATACACTCTCAAGGATTTCTAGGTGTTTGCCTCATGTTTTAGATTTTGCAAGAATATCATCCATATAGTCTTCTAGGATCTTTTGGATCATGTCATGGAAGATGGATATCATATCTTGTTGATATGTGGCTTTTCCATTCTTTAGCCCAAATGGCATCATGTTGTAATAGAAGGTACCCTATGGTGTGGTGAATGTTGTTTTGTGTTTATCTTCTTCTGCTATTCAGATGTGGTTGTAGCCTAAGAAGCCATCTATGAGTGACAACATCTCATGGCCTATTGTAAGGTCTATGATCATGTCTATGTTGGGCAATGGGAAATCGTCTTTTAGACAAGCCTTGTTTAGGTACCTAAAATCTATGCAAATTCTGATGTCGCCTGAAGGCTTTGTGATAGGCACCATGTTGGAAATCCACTCTGAATAATCAATAGATTTGATAACTTTTGTGTCTAGGAGCTTCTCCAGTTCTAATTTTACAAATAGGGCTACTTTGGGATGCATTTTATGTAGCTTCTACATTACTAGCTTGACATTGGGATCCACTGCAAGATTGTGCACTATGAGTTTTGGATCAAGCCCCTGAATATGCACATATGACCATGCAAATTTTGTGGTGGCCTCCTGGAGTATTGCAGTGAGAGCCATTTCTACACCCTCTATTAAAGATGCTGAAATGTAGGTGATTTGTGGGCATTCTTTTGTGCCTAAGTTGACTGGTTTGGTTTCCTCTATGATGATAGGTGACTACTTGGGTCTGTAATCCTGAATAGGAGGAAAAGGAAAGTCTCCATCTTCTAGCACCTTAGAAAGGTTTTCACCAGAAGATACACCCTTTATTTTATCTTTTTTGGAGTCAAAATGTGCCCTAGAAGGGTTTTCACATAAGGAATCATTCTTTTCTTTTTCTATTTCAATTTTATGACTAGAGTTTACCTCCTCCCAAAAATATCCTTTGGGTTCAATCTTGCAGATGTGAGTTGATTCTGAATCCTAATTTGATTGTTGGTATGATGCTCCCATAAACCTTAGGAGCACTTGTGTGCTTTGGAAGTCAATGATGTGTGTGATTCTTGATTGATCCCAGTCTATGAGTTCGGGGTGGATGAGGGGAAGTTCTACGAGGTTAATGGAAATTTTTTGGAGGATAGAAGTGCCCAGGAGGGTTTCATTGTCAAAGATATCACTATAGGATTTCTTTTCTTCCTCTTTAGGGATGTCTTTGATCTCTACGAGGTCATCTTGGCTATTCAAGAAGGGAACATTGGTCATTTTAGTGCCCCCAGTTGTGGTATTAGGTTCATGTATATGTAGGATAGGGGTATTAAAGCAAAGACCTTGATGTTGTGGATTCTTTGATGCTGTGATGGGGTCTTTGCTTCCACCTTCTTATGGTCCTAGACCACCACCTTCATATTTCCATTATTTGGTGGCGTACTTGTGTGATTGCAAGTATTTGTATTTGAAGTAGCCCAAGAGTTGAGTGTCAAGTGGTGGGGGATCTCTTTATAACCACCTATTTATGTCAAGGTCCATCTCTTGACTATTTATGTTGCCATGGGAGACAAAAGTCATAGGTCACATTTTCATGATTTCATGATTTTCCTGAGTGGGCTTTCTTTGGTGGCTCAGGTGCCCTTGCATATGTGGGTCAAGTGGGAGGGCCCCAACTAAAAATGCATCATGTAGGCTATATTTACCATAGCCCTGGTTGTTGATCTTGACAGAAGAGAGAGTAGAGGTGAGGATAGTCTCTAGATCGCTATAAGATTGTGAAGAGTTCGCAACAAAAGTGCTAATGTCAATTCCAGGATAATGCATGGAATGAGGGAATGATGTTTCCATCACAAGATAGTATGTGAAGGGTTGAGGGTCTACATGGATGGTGACCTTAGTGCCTTGATGGAAAAATTTGACGCACTAATGGTAAGTGGATGGTACAACCTTGATGGAGTGAATCCACGGTCGGACCAAGAGGATGTTAAATGGTAAGTCAAGATCAACAATTTGGAAAATGGTGTCTTGTGTTGCTAGGCCTAGCTGGATAGGAAAAAGAATGGTACCTTCAGAGGTACACTCCAAGTTATCATATGTCTTTATAGTAATTACCTCATGTGAGATGTCAACCTCCATGAATCCTATCTACTGAATGAATTTCAAAGTACACAAGTTTAGGGCTGAGCCATTATCTATCATGACCCCTTTTATGGAAAAATCTCTAACCATAATGGTGATGTGGAGAGGGAGATTATAGTTAGGTGCAACAACTGGTATGTCAGATGGCTTGAAGGGTAGAAAATAGGATGCGGATAGATTTCCCACAAGGTTCTTGAATTGGATGGTGTTAATGTCTATGGGGATATGTCCTTTTTGAAGGGCTTGGTTAAGGATTTCTTAATGGAGGGGTGAAGTGCGGAGAAGGTTGAGGATGGAGATTTGGGCTAGTGTATTCTCAAGATGTTCTATGAGGTTATATTGTGCATTGTGTGTTTTCCTTGGATGTGCACTAATGATAGTTATTTGGCCTCTGCGTGTGGTGACAACACACTAACTATCTACTCCTTTCACATGGAGGACATTGACTATGGATTAAACTTGAGTTATACATCCAATAATTTTTTTGTAATTGATATAAGAAGTAGTGTAGTCTTTGTGTTCAACATGATCTCCTTTCTTTCCTTTTCCTTGGCTCTAGGGAGGAGGTTTGGTATTATTTTGGTTCTTTCTAGCATTTTGTTGTGGGACCACATTTTGATAGATCCACAAATTGGTATTAGGCGAGGCTTGAGCATGTCTCTCTACTTGGATCTCCTTTTTGTTGATGAGATCTTCAATGTAATGCTTGAGCTTCATATAGCTTAGGGCAGTGTGTCCTTTGACACAATGATAATCATAGTACTCATGATGTTTGTACCAGTTAGGCTTGGGAGTTGTTGTTGTCACTAAGGATTGCACCCAATTTGCTAAGTATTGAATCCAGCAATCTTGTGAAACATGGGACTATTCTCAGGATGTGGGTAACCTATCTAAGAATAGACCTCTAGATTAAGGGTTGGCTTCCCTTTGGATCACTTGAAAAACTCACTAAATTTAAGGAGGAAAGGGAGAGAGTGCATAAAATCAAACCATTGCAATTGAATGAAAACAAAGGTGATCCACCGAATTTGAGAAGAGATTTACAACTGAAATAAGTTTACTCCAACAATAAAACAAAACTTGACTCACAATTTAATCATGCTTTCTTAAACTCTTAATGAAACAAGGTACTTGAAATACAGAGAAGGAGAAATCTTCACAATTCTGATATTCCGATTGCACACAAGTTACACTACTGAATTAAGATGAATTCCTAAACAACAACTTGGATTCAACATGTAGATTAAGGATATAAGGACATCACAATAATCCTGCATATGATTTCAAAGGCAAGCCTAAAATTATAGGGGAACAAGAAGGATCAATTTTTATTGTTGAAAAGAAACTAAGTACAATTGTGTCTCTTAGAGCTACAACACTCATATCAGAGAGAAAGAATGAAGAGCTAACCTCTATCACCAAAAGTGAGAGGTATAAAAACTAAAACCTAGGAATCTGTATTCAAACTCCATCACTGCTTAATAATAGAAAAATATCTCAAAATAGACCCATGAGGCTACATCATAACTCAAATGTGAGATTCCTGAGTTTCTAGGGGGCGAGTAAAGTGGGGACCTAAAAATAGAAGGTCAAAGGAGACCACTCTATCCACTAAGTCATGCACCAAAAGATTTTGACAATGGTTTATGAAACACCACTATCAAAATTTACAATAGAACGTGCAATGACTGTTACATTCTAAAACTGACCCCCATGACATAAAATGGATTTAATGTGCCTCCTAAAATAGTTCTCAACCCAATATTAGAAAAGGGGAAAGCACATTTTAAGAGCATTTACATTTTCACAAATCCACCTATGCTAAAAAAAACAAAATATGGATTTAAGATGTATTTTGGAAAACTCTCAACCCAAAAATGGGGAGAATATCCAAAATATTTACATTTAAAACAAAATCCACTAAATAAAAGGGCACCTAGCATAAAAATAAAACAATTAATAACCTCGACCCAATTTTAAATGGGAAGAAAAATAATTAATTGATCATTGAAATGAAAACCCCTTTCGAAGATGGAAAGGCAACAATTGGCATTGGCACCCTTCTTTGATGGCATCTGGAATGTTACCATTCCTACTGGCACTCTTCCTTGATCCTTGACCTAGATTTGGAAACATCAATCTTGGGTTCACAGCATCATACTGTTTAGGTAAGCACTTGGGTTTTTTGGCATTCCATCTCTATCATTTTCGAGGGCAAATTGATGTCACTATTTATTGTTCATTGAGATGATCATGCTGGTGTGGAATTGCCTCCTTTTGAGTGCATATTTGATATCATGAATATGGTATTCACGATATGTGTGCACTGTGATGGTTTTCAATTGGTCCATTTTTTATTTTTCTTTAGAGCTAGACCTCTGTATTGGCATTGTTCATTTGAGTTTCTCTGCATTTTTGAGGGCATTGAAATTGATGGCATTGTTTATTGATCTAGCTAGGGCATTGTTGATGGCTAGCCTCAAGATCTTAGGGCATCATGTTCTGGTTTTAATGCCACCTATTATCATAGCTCTTAAATCTAGGGCATCATGTACATTTCTCTGTTCATGGCTACGGCACAAATGATGGCATACTATTTTGTTTAAATGTCATGTCCCCACTAGAATTTCATTATTTCAATATGTCCATGGCCCATGAGCTAAAGCATTGCATTTTATTAATCTTATACTTAGTTTATGATGCCTATGAGCTAGGGCACGGTTGTATCTTTGACTATTGTATTTCATGGCATGACTTATGTATGTCTTTTATAGCCCATGAACTAGGGCATCAACATATGTTAAATTCCTCCATTTTGTTGCTACACTCTATGTACCTTCATGATTGACTGTCATCACTGACTTTGTATAGAACCTACTATTCGATGCTTGGGGCTGAGCTCGCTATATTCCAAGCTATGATACCATGCTTATGATGTTCGTTGTTTTGTGCTATTCTCACTATGGCTCATGCTTTCATCCTGGGCATTGAATTTACTGGGCATGAATGCACTCTGGCATTGGGATGATGACCTCAGCATCGTGACCTACTATTCTATTGACCTATGGGCTATCCTTCATAAATTGGACATCATTTCCTTTTCTTGTTCTTTGCATTATTCATCTATTGGTGACATTCTGATATGTCTTCCTTGTTTATATTACCTTGCTCATTGTTACAACTATTTTTGAAGCTCGTGCCATGAGCTCACTTAATGTTTGGAACCTGAGCATTATTAGTATGCCATGTACCTGATCTTGGCTCGTATGCTATTCTCTATTCCCATGCATCATACTATTTTTATTTTTCTTGGAACCCGTGGCACTGCCTTGTTGTCGAGACCACTTTGTAACCCCCATTTTTTAATTGTTCTGATGACCCACGGGTTACAAAGATTAGGCACGATCCCAGTGCCCTACACTTGACTACTTGCCTACTACCACTCTTCCTAGCTCATGGATGTTGATCATTAGAATTATGAAGAAGCCTGACTTAGAGCCAAAGAGCACCCATATTCTTTATTGTCTCTTGTGTTTGTTGGCACTATGTTCTAGTTTAGCTCAGGGCCAAGAGCTATCTTTGTATGCTTTGGGTAACATTTGTTGTGGGTACTCACATTATGCTTCACTATTTGGTCATGTGTTGAAGGCCTGAGCCTACTACTTCCCCTAATGCAATGGTATTGTTGATGCTCGAAAATGGAGGACTATGTGGTCTGGATGGTTGAATGCATTGTTTGTTCAAACCATGCTTTCTTTGTTTTCATTGTTGCATTTAGTTCATTGAGATAACTTGTGCTTTGAATATGGACATTGCTATGGCTAATTGATCCATTCACTGGCATGATCTTTTTGCAATGTAACCCATTATTGGTGCTCTATAGCTGTATCTCATCCATCACTGGTGTCCACCTCTTGTGGAGCCTCTCATGGCACTACTATTTGCTATTATTACATGTACTCCTTTGATGCCCATTGTTTGTACAATATCCACTAAAAATGCTTTATTGTGCCATGTTGGGGATGTATTTGATAATATCAAAATATCTTCAGTTATATTTTCCACATGTACATAATTGTTCATTGCTCACCCGAGATATGTTGTACCATGTAGCAACTATACCCCTTGTATTTGGTTCATCATGCATTTTTTATCATGTTCATACATTGATGATCTCTATTTCTTCTTTGGTGCCGATATTTGATTCATGCTACATCACACATATTTGGTATTCCCATGCCATAATATCAATGCATTGAATGCATCCTTGGAGCATATTATGATGTGGTGTGCCCTTTCTTTGACATGCAGATTTTGTATTCCTACTTCTTTGTTTTGACAGTGATTCATTTTGCTTAATGAGATTTATTTGATATTCTTGGAAGATGTCATGCTCATGTTTTTACCTTGTGTTACAATGCCCTATAATCATTCTATCATTTTCACTTTCATGTTTCTCCTCCGCTTCCATGATCTATTTTCATGATCCTTAAGTGTCCTTATTGATGCTACATCATCTGGATGTTCCTCTATTTTGTACAATGTGTGCTCTTGGCCCTTGATGCAGTCACTGATATAAAACTTAAGGTTTTTCTATCATGATCTACATCAAGGGCCTAGGTCATTCATTGGATTCATTATTAGACCATCTCCTCCTATATCTGCACATGAAACAAACACATCAGTGAAAACATGGTGCCTTTTTTTCTTTGGAGCCTTGATACACATTCCCTGAGAACAACCTCTATCAGAGGTGCATGGCTGAGTGTACATATGCATTCTATAAATATTGTGATACCAGCCATTGGATAGATCCATTGGATCTAACCCATATCCCTTCTTCTCTCTTTGCAGGTTCTTGATCTCAGGAGCTCTCTGGATAGGACCGGATCCAAACACCACTACCAGGCAATGTCTAGTACCCCAGTATTTAATTGATTTATTTATGTATATATATACTCATTCATTTGATTCTAGTATCATCTATGGTGTGAGCTCAAATAGATGTTTCTTTCCAGTTCTTTCCCTTTGTACAACATACATATCACTGATACATGCATGTTAGATGCAGTTCATTTCCTTTTATTTTCATGTACTCTTCAAAATGAAATGAACACAAACTTAAAGAAGATCACCTAATAGCATAAACTAGGGTACTATAGCATCATCTAGTAATTAGGGCTCCAATCTAGCAATGAGTAGAAATATGACAATATCCTGGCTACCTCTTTGGAGTGCTTGCCTGCTGAGCATCTTGACCAGCTGCCTTGAAGATCCATTGGGCACACAGTCTTATAAGCCTCAAACTGAACTTAGTTCTTTTGGACAACCAATCCTTCTTTAAAAAAAGTGATAACTACTAGAGATAACCTCTTTGGCTTATTACTACTCACACCAAACTGAAAACCAAACTGAAAGCAACTAAAAATTGAAAACAAACTTGTGCCAGACACTTAGGGAACACAGAAAACTAGAAACTTCTAACCTACTAATGTACAAGGTAGAAATAGACCTCAGAAACAAGGCTTGAGGTGAATCCCATTCGCTAGAATGGGCATCTCCTCTCCATCCATACTAGCCAGTTGAAAAGCATTATGGGATTTGCATCCAATCACCATGAAAGGCCCACTCCATATGGCATCAAATTTAGTATGCCTCCCTAGTTTGTATTTTTCTTCATCCCACTTAAGGACAAGGTCTCCCTCCTTGAAAACCCTAGGTGTGGCTTTCTTATCAAAGCTTTTTTTCATCTGAGCATGATGATCTTCTAGGTTCTCTAGTGATAGCTTTCTTGTTTCTTTGAGCTCAACTAGTTCAACAAGCTTGACTTGCATAGCATCTTCTTCCATAAGATCAATCATTTTGATTAAAATCAAAGTAGGAAACTCAGTAGACAAAGGAATCCTAGCTTCTTTTCCATATACAAGTGTATAGGGTGAGTTACCTATAGACCTCTTTGGTTTTATTCTATCTACCCATAGGGCCAACTTCAACTTGCTATGCCAATCCCTTTGGTTTCCTTCTATAGTCCTTTTGATGATTCTCAGCAAGTTCTTGTTTGTTGATTCTGCTTGACCATTACCTTGAGGGTAATAGTTAGAAGAGGTACTCAGGAAGATATTATGCTTGAGTGCCCATTCTGAGATTCTAGTTCTTAGGAATGCCATAGCATTGTCTGAAATGATAGAATCTGGAGTACCAAATCTAGACACAATGTCTTGATAGAAGCTTAGGATAGAGGTATCATTTTCTTCCTTCAGTCCTATAGCTTTTGTCCATTTGGTAAAATATTCTATAGCAGCAAGTATCCATTTGTGTCCAGCACTAGATGGGGGGTTGATAGGTCCAATAAAATCCAATCTCCATTTGGAGAAAGGTTGCTCCACCTTGATGGGATGTAGAGGGAGGGCTGCCAACTTTTGTTTTCTAGCAAATAGAGCATAGTTATTGCATTTCCTTACCCAATAAAATGCATCCTTGTATAGGCTAGGCTAATAGTATCCAGCTCTCATCACTTTCAGAGAAGTGGTTCTAGCTGCAAAGTGTCCTCCAAAACCTCCATCATGAAACTCCTCCAGTATTTTGTCTACTTGGCTAGTTTCAACACATCTTAACAAGACACCACTATGATCCCTCCTATACAAAACATCATCAATAATGATAAATGGAATAGCTTAGAGTCTAAAGTACCTTCTTTTACTCCTTTCAAGGCCTTGATGGCACTGACCAGTTGAGAGATAAAATTTCATCTCTCTTGTCTAGCTTGTGCTCTACTCTGCATTCTAGTTCATCAGAACAACTTCCCCCTTTCACTAGTTTGGGTCTACTATTCCTTCATTGAGCTATTCACATAGTCCTTTTCCTCTAATCAGCTTGGTCACCTTGATCTAAATGTCATACTCCATGACTTTGGTGACCCAACTAGCTCTCTTATGGCTCAGGTCTTTGTTCAGCAGAAAATCTTTTATGCAAGGGTGAGAAACCATCAGGTGCACTGTGTTATTGGATAAAAAGTGCCTAAACTTTTTTAAACTCCTCACAATTGCCAAGACATGTTTTTCTACAGGAGTGTAATTAAGTTCATA
The DNA here is from genome assembly GCA_027943335.1 of Chamaecyparis obtusa. Lineage (NCBI taxonomy): Eukaryota > Viridiplantae > Streptophyta > Pinopsida > Cupressales > Cupressaceae > Chamaecyparis > Chamaecyparis obtusa. The sequence continues at coordinate 39,288 of BSBK01006717.1, forward strand.
ACCATCCAGACCTTGGCTGTAGAAAGCCACTGGTTGTTCTTGCTTCTCGGCATTCTACTGAACTAACATGGCAGAGATACTATTAGTGTCCCCAAAATCATATAGGATGAAATCCATAGAAAATTTAGGGTTTACCAGAGTAGGAGCAAAGGCAATTTCTTCCTTGAATTCTTCAAAACACCTTTTTCCTTCATTTGTCCAATGAAAGATTGAGTTCTTCTTCAACATCTAGGTCATAGGCTTTAGTAGTGCTGCAACATTTGGAATGAACCTTCTTAGGAAGTTGATTCTTCCAAGAAAACTCTGCAGTCCCTTCTTGTGAGCTAGCAGGGGTAGTGCCATGATGACCTTTATCCTCTCAAGATAAATGGTTGTCCCTTGCTTAGAAACAATGTGCCCTAGTAATCTACCTTCATGGACAGCAAAAATGCATTTCTTAGGATTTAATGAAACTCCAAATTCTTTGCACCTTTCAAAGATCTATCTTAGATGAACCAGGTGATCATTAGTGTCTTTTGAAAAGATAGTTATATCATCCAAAAAAACTAGAATGAACTTGTTCGTTAAACTAGCAAATGCCATCTCCATAGCTTTCTAAAATGTAGCACCAGCATTAGAAAGCCAAAAAGCCATTTTCTTGTATGCCATGGTGCCCCATTTGGTGGTGAATGTTGTTTTATATTAATCTTCCTCTTTAACCAGGACCTGGTTATAACTAGAAAAGCTATCTAACAAAGAAAATCTGTCAGACCCCAAGACATACTACAAAATCTATTCCATGGAAGGTAATGGGTGATGATCTTTGAGGGAGGCTCTATTAAGGTCTCTAAAATCCACACATAACTAGATTTCACCATTCTTCTTCCTAACTGGTACTAGATTGGAAACCCAAGAGGTGTGTTTAATGGGAAAAATAATATTGGCCTCAATCATTTTCCTCAACTCTGTTTTCATCAAGAACTCTAACTTAGGATTGATAGGTCTTTGTTTTTATCTCACTGGTTTGGCATGGGATCTTAGCTCAATGGTGTGCTGGGCTAGGTGGGGATCAAATCCTTTCAGATCATAGTATTCCCATGCAAAAAACATCACTAAATTCTTGACATAATGAAACAAAGGCTTTCTTTTCTGGCTGTGTGCATACCTTTCCAAGCTTAAGGGATTTGTCCTTGAGAATTTCTATAGACTAGTAGTGCTCTTCTTTGACTGTCATACTAGCTTTGTCTCCTCTGAGCTAATCATCAGAGTTAAAAATGGACTCAAGGGTGACCAGTCCCTTGGGTAGCTTGTTACTTTTTAACTGTAGCATCTGGTCATTATACTGGTGAGCATGTTTGTTCTAGTTAACTTTAGAGAACTTAGCTTCTTCTATCAAAAATTTAAAAATTTGTTCATCACTTTCAAAAACTTGCCAGCTCACCTGATTGTCTAGTATAGATGGTCTTACCAAGACTTTTACATGCTACGAGTTAGGACTTGTGATCTCTTTTGGAATATCATATTCTGCTCCCATGGTAGCCAACTTGTCTGCCTGTTTGTTCTAATTCCTTGGGACAACAACCAAGTTAAAAGAACAAAAATGTTCCACTAAATCCCAAACTTTGTGTTTGTACATCTTAAGTGTATCATTCTTTGTGAGATTAGTGCCATGAATTTGATTGACTACTAACTCACTGTCACCTATAACTTTTAGGCATTTGATTCCCTTTTGTCTAGCCCATTCTAAACCATGAATCGAAGCTTCATACTTTGTTGTATTCTTAGTACAGCTAAAAGAAAAATGAACCATAGAGTAATACCTTTTCCCTTTTGGAGAAATTAGAACAACTCCTCCTCCTGAACCAACTTTTCTTCTGGCACCATCAAAAAACAACTGCCACAAATCATCACTTTGATATCCAGAATGCTTATCCTCCTTCTTTATCAAATTTGGAATCACAAAACCTTCTTCATGAATGATATACATTCCAATACCAAAAATATCCATGTTTCTAAAAGGGCTATCATCCTCCAAATCTCTTTTAGCCCACTCATCTAGGACAATATTAGGAATCTTTCCAATGGTGGTTTCAGGTTCAGAATCACTTGGGTCTTGTTCATGAAACATCAGATTGGCATTTATAAGACTTGGGGTATAAGGTTCAGCATGGCTTTTTGCAAAATCCTCATACTTGATTCTAACTCTAGTTCCATACTTGGTTTTGAAGTATAGATGAGACCAATTAGTTGAGATATATCCCCCCAACCTAGCGGTGAACTCTTTGCTTAGACAAATAGCAAAATGAGGAGGTAGATCTATGACATAGACATCCTAGGGAATGGATAAATTGGGATATTCATGCAGAGTGAGTCTTGAGTCTTTAATGACTACTAAGGTACTAACTGATAACCCATCCAACTGAACAACAAGCCTATCTATTGGCTCATAAGATAATCCTAGGAGATCTGCTAACTTCTTAGAAATGAAAAAACTACTTGCTCCTGAGTCTATCATACAATTATGAACCAAGAAGTCTCCAACAATAAGAGTTACATAAAAAGGAGGAGGTTTAACCTATGGGGAAACAATGGGCTGCAAGCTGGTTTCTTTGGTTTTCTACTCCTTTTGAGGTGTTTCAACCACTAGGACTCTGGGCTGTTCTGAAACACCTTCTTGGTTTGATGAAATCTTAGCCAACTCACTAAGTATTAGCTCCTTTTGACCAGGGATCATCAGGGTGTCCATTAAAGGTACATTGATATAGGTCTTCTTCATCTACTCCACAATATTAAAAGATCCCAAATTTACTTTAGACTATGCTTTTGGTGTAGTAGTTTCTATTTGTGTAGACACCAAATGTGTAGCTGCCTTGACTAGTTCTTTAGCCTCTTTTTATTGGTTTAGGATTGGAGCTTGAACTGCTTTGGGTTGTGGATTCACAATAGGAGCTTGCTGACTAGTAGAGGCCACTTGTTCACCATCCAAAGCCTTCTTCTTAGACCTTGTGTTGGCTGCAACTGGGATATAGTTTGGGTTATCATTTGGTGAATTCACCAATGCTACCTCAGGTGTCTAAACCTCATTTGGGGTAACAAATGGACCTTGCTGAATTTCTAGCTCTTCAACCATCTCCTGCAGCATCATCACATTGTTCTTCACCATGAGGGCCTAAGCATAGCTATTAGGACACATCCCTTGGATGTGTTTCTGATTGCATGGGCAGCCCAATTGGTATTCTTGTGCCATATTGTTCTGAGCTACAGGAACCAACTCACTAGAAGCACTAGGAGTGTTAGGATTATAAGGTTGGCTGGCCTTTTGGCTATAATTTATTTCTTGGCCTTGCTTTCCTTGTTGGTATTGGGGCATATTCTATTGGTAATGATTTTGATAGGGCTACTGATAAGGCTATTGATATGGTTGTTGGTAAGGTTGGGACTGCTACTTCTTTAGACTAACCAACTCATTAGTAACTATTTGCAAGGCCTTTTTGATCTCGTTCAGCTCTTGGGATTGATTCACAACTAGGCTAGCAACTTGTTGAGGAGGAGCTGGGAGAGGTGGAATAGATGCCAAGGCTAGAATTGCTTCAGTAATAGGATGAAGCTTGGGAAAAATAGGCATTGGGAGCCTTGGGGATATCTTTCCCACTTGGATTAGGCTATTTTCATCTCTTATGGAAAGATCATATGTTGTTGGTAAAATAATCCCTCCCATGGATTGCATCATAACAAAGATATCATTGTTAAGGGCTCTTAGATAGTATAGAAAAGCATGTTGGCTTGAAGGTCTAATTGTGGCTGGTATTCTATTCCATGTCCTCTAAAATCTAAAGTTAAAATCCATCATGTTATTGAGAGTTCCCTTTGATCTTCAACTTGTAGATTTATACTTTGATGGATAACCTAATATAACTTTGACTCTATAACCACTCCAAAGTCTACAAGGAAGAGGGCCAATTAACAAGGATCAAAAGAGATCCTCCTACACTTTGAGCCTTATTGCTTAGGCGGGTGTACCCTTGATTCACTTCTTCAAAGGAATCATAAAATGTTATGCCAATATAATCTTTACTAACTGAATTAAGATTTTATCATTTAATGTGTGTGTGATTGATAATGATGAACTGCATCTAGAGAGGAGACCAGTGCCTTATCCCAGGCCAAAGAGTCACTAAATAACATATATCACCTCGAAACCTTAACTCAAATACATATAAACTCAAAGTAAGTGCTTTTCCTATTACTCCCCTCACTCCCAAACATGATCATCAAATTCCCCTCTAACAATGAACTCACTGAAATCACCCTAAAGGCTTTAATCCTAACTTTGTCAAGAACTCCAAGCTGATCTCACAATACTCTTTGTTAACCATATGCTAATCCACTTTGTGACCTTAACATATATGAATCCACAATCAGAGAAGAAGACAATTAGAGATTTAAGATAGGAATTCAAGTGTATTCTCATTAATTTTTAGAAATCAATACATTACTAAGCAACAAAATACCAAAGGAAAAGACCCAAAATCAGACTCTCTTTACTTAGTTTAACACCATTAACAACCAGGGACCAAAAGAAAAAGTTTTGGAACCCACACAAAATCAAAATTTCTACAATATATACTCCCTAGTCATCTTGGAATTCTCAAAGAGAATGCAACAAGCTACAAATGACTTAGGGTTAGGGTTTCAACCACCCAACCAACTAGAAATAGTCATAAAGTTATTATAGGGGTGGAAACCTAGGCAACCAGGAGAAAGAAAATCCTAGAATGATCCTCAATCATGATAAATTCTCTATGAAGGTATTGAGAACCACAAAAATGCTCAAACTGTCAACCCTACAACATGCCTCGAGCACAAAACCACATGGTACAAGTCCTAATGATGAACATGACACACCCTAGACCACACTACAATAGCAAATAGATCATTTCCCACCAGCTCCAGTCACCTCTACATTGAATTCTAGTCCTTCCTGTCACTGGAAACCCTTCAAAAATTTGAATTTGAATAATAACGGTCATTTCCATGGCACTTGCAGCAAATCAGGGGTCGACATTTTAATATGAAACAACTTTAAGTCCTGACCATTAGATCCTCATGTTTCACGATCTTTTAAATCTTAACTTGACTGCCACCCTGGGTTTACCCTCTAGCGACCATGTGACAAAGCATATCCTATTTGTGGGATAAAAATCTTAACCCACCTTTAACCTTGCGAACTGGCGACTGCAGGAAAACACTAACCTCGGCCCCAAATCTAGCGAACAAGTGACAAAATACTTCTACCAATTTGCGAAGAACTTTTATCCATCTACCAAAAAGTTTAGCAATTCCGTGAATGCTTGTTCATAGAACTGCTAAAACAATTAGAGAACCACCATCATTTCATGTGAACAAGAGAAACCTTTATAAATTTATTGGCTGCTAAAAACTTATCCCAACCACCAAAAGACTAAGAAACTTTGACCAAGCCCACATCAAGAAGATTGACAACCATCTGAAGTTCACAAAGACTTCCAAGATTCTATCAGATTTCACACCCACCATCAGATTGAGAATCTCCTCTGTGCCCTGACAACCCTCTGACATGATACAAAGTGAATGACATTCACAAGATCTTAAGCGTCTAACACACTTGATGAGATTATATGCCGTTCATCAATCCTTTGACAAGATTAGGACCCACTGACACATTGAGAAAGCTTAGGTCCCACTGACAACAAGCCACTGTGCAAATACATGGATGAATGAAATAGTGCCAACTATGCATACGTGTCAATGGACCAACCTACCTTATGAGAATCAATGGCTATCGCTATACCGTTGCACTAAAGGTCGAGCATGTTTCATTAATGGTATAACGACAGCCACAAGATTAAATTAGACTTTAACCTCCCTGAATGCCAAGAAGACCAGTCCCACTAAAAGGATTCCACCTTGTACTACATGGACCAATAAAAAACCTCCAAATCAGAAAACCTAGCAAGTGGACTTACATGAGAAAAAGGCTATGTCATACAAAGAATCGATGGCCATCTCAAGATCTTATGCATCTGAGACATCGCTTGAGAAGGTATGCTCACCGTTAGATGGATATGGTGTCAGAGTTGGGCCCAGGGAAAATAAAGGTTGCCAAAACATAGGAAAATATTAAAGCATGACTTAGGGGAAATATTTCGGCAGGGAACTATAGGGCTTAGGAAAAATTAAAACACAGGCACATAGGAAATATAAAGGGGACCCCACCAACACATGAAGAACCTAACTGCATGACATAAAGTGAACCCGTTTAAATAGCACATGCAAATAAAAGGTTTTAAGTGGCTCGAAAAGTTAACTTGAAATTATAACAAGGCCAGGGTAAAAAAAAAGGGTTTTTGATGTAACGGCTAGTTTTTCAAAAATTTGAACTAAGGGTTAAAGGCAGAGACCTAAAAATGACTGCAGAGACCAGGGGAAAAGGGCTAGGGCCATGAAAATTTTTGCACATGATAATAGTGGATCTTTTTGGGGATGTATGCCTCCTATAGGCATTGCAAGGACTTAGAATCCTTGGTTTAAAGAAGACCATCCTACATCTAAAAATTTGCAGACAACAAAGAGCAACATGACCAAAACCTTGACAGACCAGAACTAGACAGGGCAGGGGCAAGTGGCTTATTTATAGAATTTACAATATATACAAACCTAACTACTATTCATGGAAAACAAAACACCTTCAATTGAAGTATTTCTTCAAGAATTGTCCATGAACTAGCAATTCCTGAATATCACCATTTAATTCCTTGACAATATATGAATCTTGGCCCCATTTCTCATGAATTAGATATGGCCCTAACTAGATGGGATCAAATTTACCATGCTTTCCCTTATCCTCTAGTCTGGCATTCCAAACTAACACCAAATCACTAGGTTCAAACTTCCCGTCAATAGTTTTCTTATCATACAAATTCTTAACCTGCAACTGCAATTAGGCATTCCTTGCAATTGACTCTCTTCTAGTCTCATCTAACCTAATGAGGTCCTTAATTCTCAATTGCATCTCATCATCTATGTCATCATCATATAACTGAACAAATTTATACATTTCCAACAAATTATTCTGAGGCATTCTTGCATGTATTCCATATACTAGGTCAAATGGTGCACAACCAATTGCCCTCTTCAGAGTTACCCTATCAACCCATAGAGCTAATGGCAGCTTTGAATTCCATGCTCTCTTATTCTTTTCAAGAATCCTCCTTAGGATTTTAATCAAACTCTTATTATTAGATTATGCTTGTGCATTTCCTTGTGGATGATAAGATGAGGAATTAGAAATCTAAATTCCTAAACCTTTGCAAAAGTTCTTATATTCAGCAGACCTGAAGCACATTGCATTATCACTAACTATCTTCTCAGGGCAACCAAACCTTGTAACAATATTATTCATCAGAAAATCAATTACCACCTTACTAGTTGCATTTCTTGTAGGTATAGCCTCTACCCATTTTGTAAAGTAATCAATGGTAGCTAAGATCCATGAGTGTCCTCCACTAGACTTGTTTGGTATCTCCCCTATGAAATCAATTCCCCATTTTTGGAAAGGAGCCTGAACTTCTACTAGTTTTAATGGCACATTACCTAAAAATTTAAGCTTACCAGAGAACCTTTGATAAGCATCACACCTCCTCACCAACTGTTCTGCATCCTTGAAGATTGTGGGCCACCAGAATCCTACTCTCAAGATTTTATGAGCAGTTGTTTTACCCATATAATGTCCACCACAAACTCCCTCATGCATTTCCTTCAACAACTTGTTAGCCTGATCTTCATCTACACATTTCAAAAGTATGCAATCAAAATTCTTTCTATACAATTTACATTTCACAATTACATACTTGATGGCCTGTAATTTCAATGTCCTCTTCTAATTATCATTCATATTATCTAGACATTTCATGTTTCTCAAGTAATAGATGATATCTTGATACCAAATACAATCATCCATATCACATGTATAATCAATTTCATAATGATTTACCTGATTTGCATCAAGATTGGATTGGGCCATTAGTTTTTCCAATCCTTTTCCTCTAACCAATTTAGTAATCTGGACCTCAACATTGAATTCTTGGATCCTATTGATCCATCTGCATCTTCTTCCAGACACGTCTTGCTATGAGAAAATATCCTTCACAGCTGCACTTGGCACAAAGAAATCACAACTGCCCCCATCAGGTAACACCTAAAAGCCTTGATTGCCTTCACAAGTGAATATGCTTGTTTTTAATTTATGTCATACTTCAATTTAGTAGCCTGCAAAGATTTATTGAAAAATGCAATAGGTTGCTCAAAACCATCCTTGTTCTTTTGTAACAAAATTGCAGCAATAGTGTGAAAAGATGCAAAGGAAAAGATATGCATTGGAACATTATAATCAGGTGCCTTAAGCATTGGTGCATCTTTGATAGCCTATTTAATATTTTTGAAAGCCTCATCAGGCTCACCCTCCCAATTGATTACAAATCCCTTCTTCAACATCTTAGAAATAGGTCTAGTAACCTTTGCAAAATTTGTCACAAACCTCCTTAAGAAATTGACCCGACCAAAGAAGGACTAGATTCCTTTAACATTCTTTGGTCTCTAAATTTTATCAATGGCTGCTACCCTCTCAAGGTCAATTCTCACTCCTTGCTTGCCAACCAAGTGGCCAAGCAACTTACCTTCAATGACACCAAAAGAACATTTCCTTGGGTTTAATGAAATGCCTAATTCCAAGGCCCTCACAAATATTTTTTTCTAAATGAATACAATGATCTTCTTCCTTCTTCAAATAGGCACTTAAATCATCTTGATATACAAAAAGGAAATCATTTATGAAATCTAAGAAGGCAACATCCATTGCCCTCTGAAAAGTAGCACCAGCATTTGTGAGGCCAAAAGGCATTCTCACATAAACATATGTCCCCCAAGGTGTTGTGAAAGCTATCTTGAATTGCTCTAATTCCTTGAAAATTACCTGATTATAACCAGAGAAACCATCCATCATAGACATCAATTCTAATCTGGTTACTCTCTGCAACATAGCTTCCATATTGGGTAGACAATAATTATCTTTTAATGAGCTGATGTTCAAATTTCTAAAGTCTACACAAAGCCTAATGTCACCATTCTTATTTCTCAGAGGAACAAGGTTTGACACCCAAGAAGAATGCCTTATAGGCTTGATAATACTAGCATCTCTCAACTTCATTAACTCTTCTTGCATCTTGGGTGCCAAAGTGGGATTAATAGGCCTTTTGTTTTGCCAGAAAGGTTTAGCATCTTCTTTTAATGGAATAATATGCTGAAATAAATCTTCTCTATAAACCTTAAGGTCATCATATGACCATGCAAAAACATGCCTGATTTTCTCAATAATTCAATCAAAGATTTCTTTACCTTTTGAGATATATCTCTACCAATGTATACCCTCTTAGGTGCTTCATGTGTTCCAAGATTTATCTCCTCTAGATCAGCATGATCTTCTCTTTTGATATTCTTCTGAACTCTATCCTGGTTGTCAAAGACAGTATCCAAAACAACAAGCCCCTTGGGTACCTTGTTAGTTCTAAGTTGAATGACCTCACTACCAAAGACAACTTCTTTTCCTTCTACTGACTCAACTAAGGTTGAACAATCAAATTCCTAACCATGATACTAATCTTCACAATTCATAAACTTCAAGATATCATTATCATCATCAAAAACCTTCCAATTTACAATATTGTCTAGTATGCTAGGCCTAGCCTGAATTTCAACTTTAGAAATACTAGAAAATGTAATATCATTGGGATTGATTGCAATATTGGCTAACAAGTCAGCCATCTTATTATTACTCCTATCCTTCCACACAATATTGAAGGCATCAAAATGTTCAATCAAATCCCAAATTGCATTCCTATATTGTTTCAACCTCTTATTCTTGGAAGCATATACTAATCTAACTTGGGACACCACCAACTCAGAATCACCAACAACACTTAAGCACTTAATACCATGTTTTTGTGCCAACCTCAATCCTAACAACAAAGCCTCATATTCTACTATATTGTTGGTACAAAAGAAATTCAATGTGAAAGAAAACTTGTAGGTATTTCCATTAGGAGAAATAAGTAGAATACCTGCTCTACTCCATCTTTGAAATTTGCACCATCAAAGTACATTACCCACAAATCACCCTTCATAGAATTAACACTTACCTTAATAGAGATAGGTGAAAAAATAGGTTCATTCTCAAATATAGGGATCTCTGCCCTAAAAGCATTAATATCAGTATCCACAAAACATGTAGTTTCATTATCAATATTTCTCTCAATCATGTGGCATACTCTTGGCTCTCATTCAATCTTGACAAACTGATCATCAATCTTGAAAGTGGCATAGGACATATCACACTGTAAACTTCCACCTATGGCAGCACTCCATCTTCTAGATAGTAGCATCCCATAATGAGGAGGGATGTCCACTACCAAAACACTCATTGTCAACTCTTTCTTTGGATATGCTGCCAGCCTATATGGCATTGCATTGATAGTCCCAATAACTGGTACCTCCCTCTGATCCATTGCACAACATCTGCCTTGCACTGTATCAACTTTAAGGCCCAACTTCTCCATGATTTTGAAAGGCATAATAGTATTAGAGGCACCACTATCAATCGTACAATTCCTCAACTTCATTCCATTCACAAGAACACTAAAAAAGAATGGATCAATATTTTCAAGGCTAGCATTGACAGAACTATCTAAATATATTGGAGGAATTTGAGACACAATTCCCTAAGCAGCAACACCTTTCAAAGCTTTATCCTAAGATCCATTACATGCAACATCATTGTTATGAACATTATCTACCCATGCAATAGCTCTGTCTTTGTGTTCAAGGATCCTCAACAATTTTGACAATGGAACCTTATCTGTAATTTGGGATAATATAGATAACATATCAATAGGAGCAGAAGAAGGAATCTCAATTTGCACCACCTTATTATCCTTTTGTTTATCTGATATATTAGGTGTATTGGCCACCCTCATTTTTTCAATCTTAGCCATTGTGTTAACTAGCTTCTCAATCTCACTAGAAGTCTTTTCAATTCCAACTCCCTTAGGCTCACAATTCTTACCTTTTACATTCTTGAATTTTCCCATGTGATCACCTTTTGATTTGTTCTCATTAGTCTCTCTGGAGTTAGTACTCTTTATGAACATTCCTACAGCTTTCTCATTTGCATTCCTTGCCACCATGCCTCTAGTTTGCACTTGGGAAATCATTTCTAAAGTAATCCTATCCATCTCTTCTCTAGAAGGTCTTCTCAAATTTACTGGCTCAGAAGAAGAGTTCATGTTACATGTCTTCCTATCAATGTCTTCACTATCAGAAAAAACTTCTTAATGAAAAAGGGCCTGATTGTGTCTCCTCACATTTACATTTGCCTCTTCATCAAAATCAGAATCCTCTTCATATCCTAGATATGAAGAAGCCATGTTGCATCCAACACCATCTTGATCTTCTTCTTGATCTATCTCCTCATTGCCATAATCTTGATTTGCAGCCATAGAATGTGCAACCACAATGCTCTGTAGAATGAGGGGACTAGCATGCAACACACCAAGGTATGTCCTCCATGAAATTTATTGAATCCTTTTGTAGAGGGTCAGGGACACCTCTATCATTGTTTCCTCTTATAGTAGGGACAATAGATTTTCCATCCTTCCATTAGGTGTTGTAGGGGTAGTTCTGCAATCTATTCTATTTATTGAAATTGTTGTTGAACTGAGGCCTTTCATTGGTAGGAGCACTAATGTTCCTATTTCCAAGTGCCTTCAAATCCTTCAATGCATTGAGCACCTTATCCAATTTATCTTCTTCTTGCCTCCTAGCTCCATCATTCTTATCATTATCCTTTTTGTATTTTCTGTCCCCAAACAACTTAGGGTCATCTCTCTTCCCACCCAAATTTCTTGATATTTTCATATTGTTCTCAATATTGATAGCAATCCTAAAAGCATCCCTAAGAGTTCTTGGTTCTTTGTCCCTCAACAAATATCCCATCTTTCCATCAAATTCATTGAAGTATGTAGTCAGACAAACATTGTCATCTAATCGCATAACTTGGAACAACTTATGCATGCCCTTCTGAAATCTCATGTTGAATTCAGCTGCAGTCTCATTCTAATTTTTCCTTATGGTATTGAATTCATTCAACATGAAACTAGCATTAGGCCTATCACCATACTGTTCTTTAAAAAATCTCTCAAAAGAGTCCCAAGTATCAATACACTTATCAGGAAGTCTCTTAAACCAATCTCTAGCATCCTCCATTAGAGATTGAACAAATAATTTCATGACTACATCCTCATGCTCTACCTCATAATCATTAAGCATATCAAAAAATAACCTAAGATGCTCTTCACAACTAATAGCATTATTACCAGCAAACTTAGGTACCTTATCTCTTATATCATTTTGAAAATCATTCGGGTAACTAGGAATTCCATCAAAACTAATTTGCCTATAGCCTTCTAGTTGCATAGGTCTTCTTTGAAAACTTGAACTAGTGTTAACCCTAGGATCAACATTAGCATTTACATTTATATCTACTTGTGCATTTGACTATTGTATAGGATAAAAACCTATCCTAGCAGATGAAGAAGGAAATGAACTAGTAGCATTACTAAGTGGAACAATATTAGTCATAGATGGCATACCTAGTTCAGTAGCAGATGGACCAAGAGCATTAGCTGATGAAGCCTTCAAGAACAAGATCTTTCTTCTCTTTTTTGCAATGGAAGCTTCAATTTTATCCTTCTCAAGTTATCTTGCAAGGTCCTCATCTTCTTTTCTTCTTCTTTCGATCTCTGTGTCCTTACTTGAATTGGGTGGTGGGACCCCCAGTATTGTCAATGATCTGCTTGTTTTCTATCCCACCATCTTCTACTTTCCTTTCTCACCAGCGACAACAGTAGGCCTAGTGATCTCATGCCCATCTTTGTCTTTAGGCAAAGGAACATAACTTTGCACTTGTCTAACCACAGGGCCCTCCTTATCAAATTCATGATCTTGCAGTAAGCACTCTTGCTCACTCCTTAAAGCCTCAAGATCACCAAAGACATCATGTTGCAAAGTCTTAGGAGAAGAAGCAATCATCTTGTTTCTCTCCTTCATTTCATTAATCTTTCTAAGGAGAGACTATCTTTCTATTAGAGCATTCACTTTCTCAGCCTCTCCCTCCTCTTGTAACCTCTTATGTATGGCATCCTGCTCTGCCAACTGTAACCTTACTACATTTAAATCATCAGGATCTACCATAATGTCATTAAAAACTGATGACATATCCATATTAGAAAGATTTTGATATGGGAAGTGAACTTGCCTAGGTTTCATGGGTTCTCTTCTAAAATTATCTTCATCAAGATCTAAATCACTCTCCAAACCCATCTCTCTAGCTTGTTCATCTTGACCTATAGGAAATGGACCCTTGTCCTGAAATATAGCCTCTGGGGTATCATAGAATCTATCAACAGAGCGACTACCATCTGCTCTAGAAACTCTATCCTATGAACCTTCCTCACTTGAGGAAACATGTGGTGCTCTACCTCTAATACTTCTTTGTTCTCTGATGGGAGCACTAGTAGACTCACCATTCCTTATAATCCAAATCTTCTTCTCCTATCTGGGCAATTGCTCCAGAGTGACCTCTGGATTCTTTCTAACAAAGGACCTAGTATTCCTCCTTTTATCCATGATTTACAACTTATAGCACTGGTATTAACCTTTTGAGTCGCCACCCACCTAGATGGGAAATCCCTTTAATCGAATACAATAGGAAAACAAGAGTGCACTTACAACCTTTATATCTATCTGGTCAACAAAATATTTTGACTTTACAATGTGGCCCAACTAGAAATCCTAATAGATATACTACTTCATTATTGTTCTCCCCAATAGAGTCACCATTTTGTTGGGAGTTCCCTTTGATCTTCAACTTGTAGATTTATACTTTGATGGATAACCTAATATAACTTTGACTCTATAACCACTCCAAAGTATACAAGGAAGAGGGCCAATTAACAAGGATCAAAAGACATCCTCCTACACTTTGAGCCTTAATGCTCGGGTGGGTGTACCCTTGATTCACTTCTTCAAAGGAATCATAAAATGTTATGCCAATATACTCTTTAATAACTGATTTAAGATTTTATCATTTAATGTGTGTGTGATTGAGAATGATGAATTGCATCCAGAGAGGAGGCCAGTGCCTTATCCTAGGGAAAAGAGTCACTAAATAACATATATCACCCCAAAACCTTAACTCAAATACATATAAACTTAGAGTAAGTGCTTTGCCTATTACTCCCCTCACTCCCAAACATGATCATCAAATTCCCCTCTAACAATGAACTCACTGAAATCACCCTAAAGGCTTTAATCCTAACTTTGTTAGGAACTCCAAGCTGATCTCACAATACTCTTTGTTTACCATATGCTAATCCACTTTGTGACCTTAACATATATGAATCCACAATTAGAAAACAAGACAATCAAAGATTTAAGATAGGAATTGAAGTGCATTCTCATTAATTTTTAGAAATTAATACATTACTAAGAAACAAAATACCAAAGGAAAAGATCCAAAATCAGACTCTCTTTACTCAGTGTAACACCATTAACAACTAGGGACCAAAAGAAAATGTTTTGGAACCCACACAAAATCAAAATTTCTACATTATATACTCCCTAGTCATCTTGGAATTCTCAAAGAGAATGCAACAAGCTATGGATGACTTAGGGTTAGGGTTTCAACCACCCAACCAACTAGAAATAGTCACAAAGTTATTACAAGGGTGGAAACCTAGGCAACCAGGAGAAAAAAAATCTTGGAATGATCCTCAATCATGATAAATTATCTGTGAAGGTATTGAGAACCACAAAAATGCTCAAAATGTCAACCCTACAACACACCTCGAGCACAAAATGACATGGTACAAGTCCTGTAGATGAACATGGCACACCCTGGACCACACTGCAATAGAAAACAGATCATTTCCCACTAGCTCTAGTCACCTCTACATTGAATTCTAGTCCTTCCTATCGCTGGAAACCCTTCAAAAATTTGAATTTGAATAATAACGGTCATTTCCATGGCGCTTGCAGCAAATCAGCGGTCGATGTTTGAATATGAAACAATTTTAAGTCCTGACCATTAGATCCTCATGTTTCACGGTCTTTTAAATCTTAACTCAACTATCACCCTGGGTTTACCCTCTAGCGACCATGTGACAAAGCATATCCTATTCGCAGGATGAAAATCTTAACCCACCTTTAACCTTTCAAACTGGCGACTGTAGGAAAACACTAACCTCGGCCCCACATCTAGCGAACAAGCGACATAAGACTTTCACCAATTCACAAAGAACTTTTATCCATCTGCTAGAAAGTTTAGCGATTTTGTGAATGCTTGTTCACAGAACCGCTAAAACAATTAGAGAACCACTGTCATTTCACGTGAATAAGTGAAACCTTTATAAATGTGTCAGCTGCTAAACACTTTTCCCAATCGCCAAAAGACTAAGAAACTTTGATCGGGCCCACATCAAGAAGATCGATGGCCATCTGAAGTTTGCAAAGACTTCCAAGATTCTATTAGATTTCACACCCACTATCAGATTGAGAATCTCCTCCCTGCCCTGACAACCCTCTGACACAATACAAAATCAATGGTCTTTGCAAGATCTTAAGCCTCTGACACACTTGATGAGATTATACACCGTTCATCAATCCTCTAACAAGATCAAGACCCACTGACACATCCAGAAAGCTTAGGTCCCATTGACAACAAGCCACTGTGCAAATACATGGATGAATCAAATAGTGCCAACTATGCATACGTGTCAATGGACCCACCTGCCTTCCTTAAGAGAATAAATGGCTATGGCTATACCATTGCACTAAAGGTCAAGCATGTTTCATTAATGGTATAATGACAGCCACAAGATTAAATTAGACTTTAACCCACCTAAATGCCAAGAACACCAGTCCCACTAATAGGATTCCACCTCATACTACATGGACCAATAAAAAACCTCCAAATCAAAAAACTTGGCAACTGGACCCGCATGAGAAAAAGGCTACGTCATACAAATAATCGATGGCCATCTCAAGATCTTATGCATTTGACACATTGCTTGAGAAGATAAGCTCACCGTTAGATGGAGATGGTGTCAGAGTTGGGCCCAGGGAAAATAAAGGCTGCCAAAACATAGGAAAATATTAAAGCATGACTTAGGGGAAATATTTCAGTAGGGAACTATAGGGCTTAGGAAAAATTAAAACACAGGCGCATAGGAAATATAAAGGGGACCCTACCAACACATGAAGAACCTAACTGCATGACATAAAGTGAACCCATTTAAATAGCACATGCGGATAAAAGGTTTTAAGTGGCCCAAAAAGTTAACTTGAAATTATAACAAGGCCAGGGTAAAAACAAAGGGTTTTTGATGTAACGGCTAGTTTTTCAAAAATTTGAACTAAGGGTTAAAGGCAGAGACCTAAAAATGACTGCAGAGACAAGGGAAAAAGGGCTAGGGCCACGAAAAGTTTTGCACGTGCTAACACATGTATTCTTGGGGTGATCTTTTAATAGTAGTCAAATGTTCAACTAATAAGAGATGATCTAATTTATCCTCAAATTGATTGGTCAAGGCTTGACCCAACCCATCCCAATCAGCTATAGAACCAACTGCTAAGCCTCTAAACCATTGCAATGCTTTGCCTTTGAGGGAAGCTTCCAACAAACTCATAGCCACATTATCTTGGGTTATATTATGAAGGGCACAAAGAGATGCTACATCTCTTATATGCTCAATAGTTGAGGTCTGATCCTCTCCTGTAAAAATAGGCAAAATTTTAAGGGTTGATATAAGTATGTCATTATGTTGCTGCAAATTCAATGGGCTACCTTGATTAAAGGCCACAAAAGGATGTTGTCTAGCCATTGGAAGATTAGGGGGAACTTGAATTGCTGGTGCTGCTTGCACTAGCTAAATTTGGAGAGTATTTGTAGGGATGTGAGCATGATTAGGAGTAGGATTAGGAGTAGGATTTGTAGATTTTGATGCACTAGTTTGGGCTACTTTAGACCTCTTTTTGATAGATGGCAGCTCCGCAAACACAAAACTATTCTTACTCTGCTTGGTTGGGATCCTGCTCATAAGCTTATATACTGATCTACAAAAAACACCATTAGAGTCTCTAGGTATGATTTCACAACACTGTCACTGCTCATACCACACAATAACTTGCATAAAGTTTGCTTAGAAATCTGACTCACTAAGTCTAGAGTCCCACCAAGTGTGCTAAAAACTATTGTCACTAAGGATTGCACCCAATTTGCTAAGTATTCAACCCAACAATCCTGTGAAACATGGAACTATTCTCAGGCTATGGGTAACCTATCTGAGAATAGACCTCTGGAAAAGGGTCGGCTTCCCTTTGGATCACTTGAAAAAATCACTAACTTTTAGGAGGAAAGGGAGAGAGTGCATAAAATCAAACAATTGCAATTGAATGAAAACAAAGGTGATCCATCGAATTCGAGAAGTGATTTACAACTAAAATAAGTTTACTCCAACAACAAAACAAAACCTGACTCACAACTTAATCATGCTTTCTTAAACTCTTAATGAAACAAGGTACTTGAAATACAGAGAGGGAGAAATCTTCACAATTTTGATATTTCGATTGCACACAAGTTACACTACTAAATTAAGATGAATTCCTAAACAACAACTTGGATTCAACATGTAGATTAAGGATATAAGGACATCACAGTAATCATGCATATGATTTCAAAGGCAAACCCAAAATTATAGGGGAACAAGAAGGATCAATTTCTATTGCTGAAAAGAAACTAAGTACAATTGTGTCTCTCACAGCTACAACACTCATATCAGAGAGAAAGAATGAAGAGCTAACCTCTATCACCAAAAGTGAGAGGTATAAAAACTAAAACCTAGGAATCTGCATTCAAACTCCATCACCTCCTAAGAATAGAAAAATATCTCAAAATAGACCCATGAGGTTGCATCATAACTCAGATGTCAGATTCCTGAGTTTCTAGGGGGTGAGGAAAGTGGGGACCTAAAAATAGAAGGTCAAAGGAGACCACTCTATCCACTAAGTCATCCACCAAAAGATTCTGGCAATGGTTTATAAAACACCACTATCAAAATTTACAATAGAATGTGCAATGACTGTTACATGCTAAAAATGACCCCCATGACATAAAATGGATTTAATGTCCCTCCTAAAATAGTTCTCAACCCAATATTAGAAAAGGGGAAAACACATTTTAAGAGCATTTACATTTTCACAAATCCACCTATGCTAAAAAAAAAAAAAAATGGATTTAAGATGTATTTTGGAAAACTCTCAACCCAAAAATGGGGATAATATCCAAAATATTTACATTTAAAACAAAATCCACTAAATAAAAGGGCACCTAGCATAAAAATAAAACAATTAATAACTTCAACCCAATTTAAAATGGGGAGAAAAATAATTAATTGATCATTGAAATGAAAACCCCTTTCAAAGATGGAAAGGAAACTGCTAGCATTGGCACCCTTCTTTGATGGCATCTGGCAAGTTTCCATTCCTACTGGCACTCTTCCTTGACCCTCGACCTAGATTTGGAAACATCAGTCTTGGGTTCGTGACATCATACTATTTAGGTAAGCACTTGGGTTTTTTGGCATTCTACCTCTGTCATTTTTGAGGGAAAATTGATGTCACTATTTATTGTTCATTGAGATGATCATGCTAGTGTGGCATTGCCTCCCTGTGAGTGCATATTTGATATCATGAATATGGCATTTACGGTATGTGTGCACTGTGATGATTTGCAATTGCTCCATTTTCTTTTTTTTCTAAGCTAGACCTCTGTATTGGCATTGTTCATTTGATTTTCTCTACATTTTTTAGGGCTTTGAAATTGATGGCATTGTTTATTGATCTAGCTAGGGCATTGTTGATGCATAGCCCCAAGAGCTTAGGGCATCATGTTCTAGTTTTAATGTTGCCTGTTATCACAACCTGTAAATCTAGGGCATCATGTACATTTCTTTGTTCATGGATATGGCACAAATGATGACATACTATTTTGTTTTAATGTCATGTCCCCATTGGCATTTCATTATTTCAATATGTCCAAGGTGCATGAGCTAAAGCATTGCATTTCATTAAGATCATACTTAGTTTATGATGCATGTGAGCTAGGGCACAGTTGTATCTTTGACTGTTGTATTTCATGGCATGGCTTATGTATGTCTTTTATAGCCCATGAACTAGGGCATCGACATATGTTAAATTCCTCCTTTCTATTGCTACACTCTATGTACCTTCATGCTTGACTATCATTACTACATTTATATAGAACCTTCTATTTGATGCTTGGGGCTGATCTTGTTGTATTCCAAGCTATGATACCATGCTTATGATGTTCGTTGTTTTGTGCTATTCTCACTATGGCTCATGCTTTCATCCTGGGCATTGAATCTATTGGGCACGAATGCACTTTGGCATTGGGATGATGACCTCGATGTCATGACCTACTATTCTATTGACCTGCAAGCTATCCTTCCTAAACTAGACATCATTGCCTTTTCTTGTTCTTTGCATTATTCATCTATTGGTGATATTCTAGCATGTCTTCCTTGTTTATATTACCTTGCTCATTGTTACAACTAGTTTTGAAGCTCGTGCCATGAGCTCACTTAATGTTTGGAACCTGAGCATTATCGATATGCCATGTACCCAATCTTGGCTTGTATGCTATTCTTTGTTCCCATGCATCATACTATTTTTCTTTTTCTTGGAACCCATGGAACTACCTTGTTGTTGAGACCACTCTGTAACCCCCATTTTTGAATTGTTATGATGACCCACAAGTTACAAAGCTCGGGCATGAGCCCAGTACCATGCATTTGACTTCTTGTCTACTACCACTCTTCCCAACTCATGGATGTTGATCATTATTCTTATGAAGAAGTGCGAATTAGAACCAAAGGGCACCCATATTGTTTATTGTCTCATTTTTTTGTTGGCACTGTGTTTTGGTTTAGCTCAGGGCCAAGAGGCATCTTTGTATGCTTTGGGTATCATTTTTTGTGGGTACTCATGACATGCTTGACTATTTGGTCATGTGTTGAAGGCTTGAGCTTGCTACTTCCCCTGGTACAATGGTATTTTTGATGCTTGGAAACCAAGGACTATGTGGATTTGATGGTTGAATGCATTGTTTGTTCAAATCATGCTTTCTTTGTTTTCATTGTTGCATTCAATTCATTTAGATAACCTATGCTTTGAATATGGACATTGTTGTGGCTAATTGATCCATTTACTGGCATAAGCTTTTTGCAATGTAACCCATTATTGGTGCTCTATAGTTGTATCTCATTCATCACTGGTGTCCACCTCTTCTGGAGCCTCTCATGGCACTACTATTTGTTGTTATTACATGTACTCCTTTGATGTCCATTGTTTGTACAATATTCACTAAAAATGCTTTACTGTTCCATGTTGGGGATGTATTTGATAATATCATGATAACTTCAGTAATATTTTCCACATGTACATAATTGTTCATTGCTCACTTGAGATATGTTGTACCATGTAGCAACTGTACCCCTTGTATTTGGTTCATCATGTAGTTTTGATCATGTTCATACATTGATGATCTTTGTTTCTTGTTTGGTGCTGATATTTGATTCATGCTACATCACACATAGTTGGTATGCCCATGCCATAATATCAATGCATTGAATGCATCCTTGGAGCATATTATGTTGTGGTGTGCCATTTCTTTGATGTGCAAATTTTGTATTCCCACTTCTCTATTTTGACAGTGATTCATTGTGCTTAATGAGATTTATTTGATATTCTTGGAAGATGTCATGCTCATGTTTTTACCTTGTGTTACAATGCCCTGTAATCATTCTACCATTTGCACTTTGATGTTTCTCCTCTGCTTCCATGATCTATTTTCATGATCCTTAAGTGTCCTTATTGATGTTGCATCATTTGGATGTTCCTCTATTTTTTACGATGTGTGCTCTTGGCCCTTGATGCAGTCATTGACATAAAACTTGAGGTTTTTCTATCATGATCTGCATCAAGGGCCCAGGGCATTCATTGGATTCATTGTTAGACTAGCTCCTCCTGTATCTACACATGAAACAAACACATCGGTGAAAACATGGTGCCTTTTGTTCTTTGGAGCCTTGATACACACACCCTGAGCACAACCTCTATCATAGGTGCATGGTTGAGTGTCCATATGCATTATGTAAATATTGTGATACCAGTCATTGCATAGATCCATTGAATCTAACCCATATCCCTTCTTCTCTCTTTGTAGGTTCTAGATCTCAGGAGCTCTCTAGATAGGACTGGATTCGGACGCCACTACCAAGCAATGTCTAGTACCCCATTATTTAATTGATTTCTTTATGTATATCTATACTCATTCATTCAATTCTGGTAATAGCTATGCTCATGGCCTGTGTGAGCTCAGATAAATGTTTATTTCTAGTTCTTTCCCTTTGTACAACATACATATCACTAATACATGCATGTGTAGTCTTAGATGTAGTTCATTTCCTTTTATTTTCATGTACTCTTCAAAATGAAATGAACAAAAACTTAAAGAAGATCACCTAATAAAACAAACTAGGGTACTATAGCATCATCTAGTAATTAGGTCTCCAATATAGCAATGAGTAAAAATATGACAATAGTTGCATCATCAAACTGTTGGATTGGTGGGTACGTGATTAGATTGGCCTTAGCCATTTGGTGAAAAATAATATCCAGAGGTTCACCAAGTTTTGTGAAGGTTCTCTTCTAGTAAGTTTGGACTCTAGGCCTATTCTAATTGGGAGTAGTAGTGATGGTATTAGCCTGATTGGTCAGATTGCCTCGATGGGCTTGATGTGCTTGCTACTGATTGTTTTGAGGCTGATATTGCTGCATAGGTTGCTGATGGATCTATTTATATGAAGGGGTTGGTGTAGGAATGACCAAAATGATCTAGACATTCTTGGTATTAGTGCCTCCATCAGTAACAATGTTTTTTGTTACAATTCTAGTAACGAGGTTTTTCATTGCTAGATTTATTGTGGGAATCATCTTTGTGATGCCAGATTATGCCTTCATCTAGGAGACCTCTTTTGATATCTATCCCCTTTCCTTTGATGTCTTGATATGTTTGGATGCAGTTCATTCTCATAAAGTGGGATAGTTTGGGATGCAAGTTATTGATGAAGATCTTGGTTTGATGCTATTTAGGTGGTTGATATGATAAACTGGTAGTGAGATTCTACCACCATTGCAAGTAGTCTGCTATGCTTTCTCCTTCTTTCTATTTTGAGTTGCACAGTCTTGGTTCCCAAAAAGGATTTTACACTAAAAAAGACACCAATATACCTAAGACTAGTTTTAAGGAGGGGTTAGTTCCAAATATGGGTAAATCTATAGGTAACTAGACCAACTATAGGGACAAGACTACCCACTTCACTTCTGGCTCTGCAGAACCAAGGTGGGTGCACCGAATCTAGTAACATATAACACTTTTACAACTTTAAACTAGATTCAACAAACCAGATAATGATAAGAAAATAGCAGATGATAATTGTTGGTTCTTGAAAATCTTTTACACTCCATGAGACACCAATATACCTATGACTGATATTAAGGATGGGTTAGTTCCAAATATGAGAAATCTATAAGCAACTGGACCAACTATAGGGACAATATTGCCCTCTTCACTTTAAGCTCTGCAAAACCAAGGTGGGTACACCTGATCCAATAAATATAACTCTTCTTCTTACTTAATACTAGATCTTACAACAGATAATAGTGAGAAAGTACTAAATAACAATCTATTATTCATTGACTCTCCATCATTGGGTAGAACAACTATATAAAGTAAATGAAATTAAAATGACTATTTTTTATTATATATTTGTGATTACAATGATTTCAATCATTCCCCATGAAGAAAAGATAGGTGAATACAGGCCAATGCCTTATCCAATGGGCAAACAATACCAGAAAATAGAGTCAACACAAAGATTCTTGAAATAACTAGTCTTCAAACATAAATACAAATATTTAAACCTATTCCTACTTGCAAATAATCCCTATGTGAATTCAATGAACATGTATCCCACCCTGAGCACTAGTTAATCCATCCCTAGATCAGAACTCAAAGCAAAAGTACATACATAAAAACCTCCAAGAGACTTAAAGATTCATAGAATAAACACAAAGGAGAGAAAAAGACTAGAAATTTGTATTAAGTATTGTAATACCCCAAAAATGGGCTATAGGTTCATTAACCTCCTACATCGACATATCGAACAAAATTGACATCAAAGTCCTAACCAAAGGAACATCTAAACATCATCGAATCCTAATTGATTATCATAAATTCTACATCGGGGAATATTCTTAGTAATATTCCTAATTATCCTAATTATCTTTGATTTAATGATTATTTGACGATAAATCCTATTTATCCTAAAGTTTGATTAATTGAATATTCTCAATATTTAATTAATTAGATTTAATTCTGCCACTTAATTGTTTAATTGAAGTTAATTCTATTTATTCTTAAATTGTATTATTTAATTTTGACAATAAAACCAAAAATCCTATGAATAATTGATTAAATTCTTATTTAATTAATTAAAGAAAGTTGTCAATTTTTAATAATATTATTTTTGAATAAAAGTTTGAAAAACAATTGATTAATCCATAAATTAATTGTTTTATTTTTCAAAATCAGTTAAGTTGGAAATAAATCACTTTATTATTAAATTAATTCATAAATAAATCATGCCCAATCACGAAAAGTAGACAACTATCAATTATCAATTAAAGCTAAACTCTATTTTGAGTTGAACTCTTCTTTTGCATGTTTTTGTGAGTTAAATAAGCCTTTATTTAAAAATAACTCAAAAATCAACCTGAGTTTATCAAGAGTGATTTATGGCTTTTTTTCAATGCATCCTCAAAGTCATGGATTTCTATAAAATCAAGGCTCAACTCTTCACAAATCATCCACATAATCCACAAAATTCATCCATCAATGAATTGCACACTCACGCTACCAAATTGGAGACTGAAGAATCAATCTTGAGAATTCGATTTGTTGTGAGATTTTCATTGGTTTTGCATAGTATCCATATCATTTAGAATATTATTGTTAGATTATTTTAGCAAATCAATTTTCATATAGCATAGATTCATATCAAGTTTTATCATAATTGCACATAAAATCCAAAAAATTAGATTAATTGCAATCATTCCATATCTAGATTTTGCATTTAAATCTTTCATTTAGGTGTTGTCAAGGTCACTAATCTCAATCTAATCTGAGAATACATACTCACATCTACTAGAAGGCAGTAAATCACCTAGTTAGTTTAGTTTCCATTCTATTGCACGATTTCGATTTTAGCTAACCTCTAATGTTTATTGAAGTGTTGTGTCTATAGATCAGGTACAAAAATTCACACACTCATTTCTGGCACCCACCATGGGGCCCTAAAATGGGCTTCCATTCTATTCTATCAAATTTATATCATTTTTCTTGAACCTACGACCACAAGGTTAATTTTTGTGAGTTTTGTGATAAATTTTTGGGCTGTTTTTCCATGAAATCTGACTGATATTTTTATTTTTACATGCTCATATAATATGATACAGATCCAAAATTTATATTTTTGGAAAGGTATTTGAGTTAGCTTTCATTTTCCATTGGTTTGGATTATTATTTTTTTTAATTTTCAAAAGTTATGATCATTTTAGTGAAGACTGGTCTGAACCTGATTTTATGAAATCTGATTGATGTTTTTATTGGTACATACACATATGACATGATAAAGATCCAAAATTTATTTTTTTGGAAATTTATTTGAGTTAGCTTTTATTTTCCATTGGTTTGGATTAATTTTGTGTCAATTTTCAAAAGTTATGATCATTTTAGTGAAGCCTGGTCTGAACCTGATTTTATGAAATATGACTGATGTTTTTATTGGTACGTGCACATATGACATGATACAGATCTAAAATTTATATTTATGGAAAGGTATTTGATTTATCTTTCACTTTCTATTGATTTGGATTAATGTTTTTTTTATTTTCAAAAGTTATTGTTGATTTAGTGTAGAATGGTCAGAATTTGATTTTTTATGACAATAGGTTTTTCGATTATCAAATGACATATTATATTTGACTAACCTGATTTTCTACCACGTGGGGTTGACAATTTTTGTTTCTTTTTTTGATGGATTTTTATAATATTGGGTTTCATGTACAAGAATAGGTAATTTTTTCATAACAGTGGTTTGTAGGTGCAGGTGTAGGTACGTCTTGTGGGTACAAAAGATAGAAGACAAATGCTCAAAAATTGCTAAAACAGGTAAAATCTACTAAGCGCATTGTGAGAAACTCAGGTATTCTATTACATCTGATAACACTTCATTTTGGGACATAAAAAAAAACTTTGTTGTGTCAAGCTTGAGTGCCTTTACAGCTTTCATAATTCACACTTTAGTTTTGGGCTCTAAAACGAACATAGATTTGCTTTTTGCATATCTGTTACACATAGTAATTAGGCCCTATGAACACTATTTGTGGTTCTTGAGAGAGTGGGTTTCCAATGAAGCTCTTCTCAATGAGAGAACCCCTTGTTGGTAGGGAGGATACTGAGGGAGTCTCACGTTCCACTAGATCCATGTGTCTTCAACTTTTGATTGATGCATTCTCTCTCCAGAGAGGTTGATAGATCATAAGGGGTTGATGTCATAGATCTTTGTGAGATAATCTTGGTCTTAGCATGTCAGATTAATCTATCTACTTTGTTTGGGTTAAAAGTGAAAAGGCTAGGGGATTATGCTCTACTTCCTTTTTGGATAGTACCAAAAACCCAAATCCTTGAATCTGGAACCAGTCTCCATGTGGTATATTTTGTGAGTCACCTTTAGAGAGGGTTAACCATAGTGGACATTCCCTTAATTGGGTCAACCACATTGATATAACCTCAAGTGATAATAGCCATTTTCACCATGGTAGTGACAACCACTATATAAATGTCCTGCTAGAAGAAATCTCCACATGTGTGGTCTCTTGTTGGGCTATTAGATCTCCCTAGCAGATCCTGAAGATTAAGTTCTCGGACCATGTCAAAACCTCAGTGTGCTTGGATTGGAGTTAGCCCTCTTGGATCATAAAAGTTGCAAAGTCAAACCATTACTAAAAACCCTAGTGAGGCCAAATTTTCATTTTCTAGGACTATGTGTGTTATTGTAAAACTTTTTGGAACATACACAATTAGCACTTCTAAGGATTAGCACAAATAAGTCACTTTATTGTTCATGTGCAAGGTTACCTTTTCCCTTGTTCATTGTTTTCAGACATGCTTGAAATCACTTGCTTATTGTTTTACGTGCCTATTTATCCATCTAGTTACTAAGAACAAATCAATTTGGTACAATCTTCAAATCTGGACAGACATTTTTGTGAACAATTTGATACTGAAAAAATGAAAAATTGCAAATCTGAAGTAAAAATCCTTTCTAGTGTCAAAAGTCATCCTAAAATTTCAAAACTCGTATCAAAGCCAAAATCAAAGTTGTCAGAGATTGGTCAAATTTTTTAGAAATCCAATTTTTACAGCCTATTCCCAAATTATGTCAAAATAGCGAACGGATTCTTGTCATTTTTAGTCATCCTTGGTCGGTCTGGGTCAAATCTTAAGTGCTATGACATGTTGCTCAACATCCAAATAAACTTAAATGGTGTCACGTTGCACAAAATGACTCTTGTTCTTCTTTCTTCCACATTTCCCATGTCTTCCTAGTCTCCCATTTCCATCCTTTCTCTTCTTCCTTCACGCTTCTTCCTAAAACTCTTCACATCTTCTTGATTCTTTTCCTCTTATTATCTAGTCTTCTTTCTTCTATTCATATCTTTTGTCACTTCCATGCTTGATTCTTCCTCTTCTAGAACCATGAATTTCAGCTATCTTGTTATGGAACCTCTCTTGAAAATGGATGATCTCGAACTCATTGCTCAATTCGAAGACTATTATTCCAAAAAACCCATGAGTGATAAATTTATGATGAAAATAAAAGAAAATTTGATTGAATCAGATGCCTTTTCTAGGATCATATGCATGGTCATGTCATGACCTTGTTATTCCAAACATCTTTCATATTCTAAGTCTTCTCATCATTCCTCATCATCCATGTCTTCTTCCTCTGCTAGGTCTTCACCTTCCTCTTCTCCATGATCTCATTCCTCTTCTAATTCTCCCAAGAGTCTTACTCCTCATCTCAAGACATACCATGTTCAGCAATGTGATAACCCTTATGATACCTCTTCCATGGAGAGTGACACACCCATCTTTGATAACTATGATGATGGACAATATAATGATACCTATGACACCTCTATTCCTAAGAGTCCTCCTCATTGTGTGCTCATGCTTACTGGAAATGGGGTGTCACATTGGAAAGATCATGATGGTGATCCATATGATTTTGATTTTGAAAGAGACTTTGATGATCTTTGTGCACAATACCTAGATGATCCATCTATTTCACTAGAAGAAGAGAAAGCTTTCCGCGCTGATTATAAATGTCAATACTATAAGGATCTCTCCTCTAAGAATTCTCATGTTGAAAATAAAGATTACACTCTCAAGAAAGATCATGTTAGTGTTGAGCCTTTTTCTTGTGATGGTTCCCTTCCATCCCCTACTTTCTCCAATACCCATACATTTCCTAAAGCTTCCAAGCCTATCAAATCTTTCACAAGTCCTTCATCCACCAATGGTCCTAATACTTTTCATGCGGTTTCCTATAGTTATCCTCAAGGGCTACCTCTTAAAGAAACTCAAGCTAACCTTCACTTGGCTGAAAATACTTTCAATAATGCTAAACCCAAAGATCCTAAGCCTTCATATGCTACAATTCCTACTTCAGCTAGTCCTCCACCATCTCTTCCAAATTCTTCCATACAATTCCAACATGCTTCCTTGTCCTTAGAAGTGGCTCCATGTCAAGAGGACTCTAAAAATGATGAAGAAAAGAACATAAAGAAAGATCAAGATCAAGAAACCTCCATGTCATCCAATCCTTTTCATGATGTCTCATCCATTTTATGGTTTTTTGATCCCGCACACCCTTTATCATTCATTCCACCATGTCTTAAGTCCTCTCCTAAGAAAGATCAATTTAATACTTACACTGTTGAACTGATTGACAATCAAAATAACTGTTGAGCTTATTGACAATCAAAATAACTGTTGAGCTTATTGACAATCAAAAGGGGAAATCACACTTCAAAAAGACAAGTGTGAATCAGGATCTAGTTCTAAAGACAAGAATAAAAACTGGAACAAGAATAAGGGCATTGTCATAGATGGTGTTGTTGATACTATCTGTGCTCCATCAAAGGTACCAGCTTTCAATCTAACTATTGGTACCCAAGCCATAAAAGCTTCAGAACAAAAGGTGCCTGAATCATCTCAAAAGAAGCCAGAGTATAAAAAGTGGTTCATTGATAATAAACGAACGTTCACTCCTCTTGGAGAATCTTTAGAATCAGCTATGAGAACTCTGCTGGCCAATAACATCATCTCTTTGCCTGAGATCTGACCATCTGATTCTGAGCCTAAACCAAAATGGTGGAGAGAGAATGAATTCTATGATTTCCATCAGGGTAAAGGTCACAAAACTAATAACTGCTTACGCTTGAAACACACTATTCAAGATCTGATTGATAAGGGAGATATCACCATTAACAATCATAAGAGCAATAATGATCATACAACATTCATAGAACCATTTTCAAAACATGGTCAAGAAGTCTCATCTTCTCAACCTAATATGGGGGCAAAGGTCAATTATGCTTACCTTGGAAATAATGTTGTTATCAATATGGTTGAACCTTGTCTCTTTGAACATTGCAATGTCATCACAATTGTACGAAGAGATAGAGATCATTCTTCAGCTAACACAGTTACTCGATCATAAGCTTAGGCACATCTGAATGGAAAAATCCCAAATTCATCAAATGTCCCTGTAGACACCTAAAAATCCTTTAGAAAATAAAATATTTTTATTTTCTGAAAAATCCCTGATGACATCATCATTTATTAATTAATTAATTAATTAATTAATTTATTTATTTTTATGTCATTAAATCCCTTTTTCTTAATTAAAAATATTTAATTAAGAAATCCCTCCCAAAAATGTTTAAATCTTATTTAAACATTAATCCCCTATTTATTAATTATTTTAATTAATAAATTGACCAAAAATCCCCCAAAAAAATAATTAATTTATTTTTTGACCAAAACTTGGCCAATTTTCTTAAGACCACTAACCTCTTCCAAAATCTTCTAATCCCTTCTTAATTTCGATTAAAAGGCTAATCCCATCTTTTCTAACCCTAATCTCAACTCAAAATATTTAATTAAGATTAAATATTTAATTTTCATATTTATTGAAAATATTTCAATAAATTTTCCCAAACTTAAGCTTTTGGAATGAATAAACTTTTATTCCATAAAACCTAAGAAAACTCTAGACTCTTCTAGAAACTTCTCAACCCAACCTCTTCACCCATCCTAATCCTAATCCCCTTTCTAATCTTGTCACAGTCCATTAGCAAAAGGTTTACCAAAACTTATGCTAACCTCCTCTTAGTCATCCTTCTTAGTCAACAAAGATGGCCACCTCTTGGCCACCTCTTGCAAATGCATTTAAGGATGCATTTAAGCCTTCCTTATCTTTCTTACATGCATTCATTATGCATTTAAGACCTTCTTATCCCTTCCTTGCCACCTCTTGGCCTTGGGCACATTTACCAAATTGTGCACATGCCCTCAAACTTTCAACTCAATCCTCCCTTGACACTTGTCAGGACACTTGTCCTTGACTCAACCCTAACCTTAGCCCTAACTCTGACTCATCCTTTTTAACCAAGCCCTTCCCTTTTCCTATAAATACCCTCACTTCCTAAGGCAAATCATCTTTCAACTCTCAAACTCAATAGCAAAGTTAAAATGCCATTTTCATTCTAGCATAAGCATAAACTCATCATTTTAGATCATTTTCAAGCTTAAATCACATTTAAATTAGCTTAATTAGATTAACATAGATTCATTTCTTGTTTAATCAATCTTAGTTCATCTTTTAGCTTTGCATATTTGTGTGTTCTTGAGGCCTTTGAGGCAAAATAGGTTCCTCATAACTATTTTGTGTCATTTTGGGTCTTCTTGATCCTCAAATCATCCTATTTGCATGCTCCAAGTGCTTGAGTTTGCACACCCACATCCATTTATATCCAAGCATATCAAACGGTGCATGGGCGCATCCATTTTAGGCTTAAACTAAGGTGGCTTTGATTTTAGTTTGTTTACCATTAAATTTGATTTGATAATATGCTATGAATCCTTATCCACCAACAACCTCATCCGATCCCAACCTTTTCACCAACGCCATGATGACCTACAATCCCCAGATCCAAGCCAGTAACCCATGTGAAGATCCAAACATCCCTTCATCCCCGTTGGCAATCCAGGCATTTGCAAGTCCTCCAAAAAGCCCACCAGCGACCAATGCCCTTGTACCGCAACATCAGCAAAGCACGTTTGCCCACTATCTGTTAGAAAGTACCTCCATCCCACCATCTCTCTATCCACGCATCCCCATCAATACTATCCAAGTTCCAGCACAAGCATATTCTCCATTTGTCCAATCATTCCCCGATCCTATCATGCAAACACCCCAAGAGCTTTCCACCATTCCCCTTTTCTTGCAAGAAAGTCTCGCCAGTCCTGCAACACAAGCTGCAGCGCCATCCGCTCCATCTCCTACCCCTTTTGCTTCATCATCTGCTATGGCTGCCCAAGCCCAAATCCAACGCTTAACCCAAAGTCAGCTTCCACCTCTCATGCAAGCTTTTACACTAAAAGCTTCGCCACCATCCGCAAGTCAAGCAACGCCTTTCACCATCAAAGGAGCACCGTCACCCTTCACCCCCCAAGCACTCGTACCTTCTTCTTTGGGGTTAGCGCAATCGCTTCCCATTCCAACCTCATCTTTCTCTTGGGTGTTTCCTTCATTTTCCTCCTCACAAGCATCTGTTCAACCACAACCTCAACAAGCTCCTTTCTCTCAACCATCATTCGTGTCCCAAGCTCCCGTTGCTCCTACCATTCCATCATCTACTGCAGTGCACCCTAACACAAGCTCTCAGTGGGGCCTTACACAAGAAGAAATGAAGGCATGGGGGATCCCATCTCAATCCCCTACATCTATGGTTGCAAGTCAACAAACCACCTTCACCCAAGCAGCACAGCAGCAACTACCCCAACCACCGCTGGCTTCAAGCTATTCGTCCCAAATCCCAAATACCTTCCAGCAAGTTCCACCACCTCAATAGCCAACTTTCCCCAGCTATCTTACCCCATCACCCTTTGCTTCTAGCTTCCCCACATCTATTCCACCTCTAAGTAACGCAAGCATGCACCCAGCTTATATCAGCCAAACCCAAAGCCAACCTCAGCAAGTACCACCATCATACCCGCAAGCAGCATCATTCCAACAGCCTCCCCCACAGCAACCACATGTCCCCTTTCAGCAAACAACCATCATTCCTCAACAACAGCAAGTCCCTTGCTATCAGCCTCAGCAACAAAACCCTATCATCCCCCAGCAACAATGAGTTCCCACCCATCAGTTACAACAGCAAGTTCCAAATGTCCAATATCAGCAAGCAGTCCCACAACAACCTCCAGTTCAACAACAGCAAGCAGCCCAACAACATCAAGCGGTTCCATATCATTTACCACAATATCCCCCTATGCCACACCAGCAATATCCCCAGCAACCATTGCCCCAAAATCAGTTCCAACCCATTTATCCACAGCAAGCGCCATATCCAGTTCCACAACTTCCATCACAAGTAGAAGTCCCAGTTCCCTCGCCACTCAATGCTGAGTGGGAAGCAATGAAAAATGCTTTAAAGGAGCTACAAAGCGGAACAGAGAATAAAACATACAAGTTCGAAGAGGTGTGCTCATATCCCTTCGATCGGTCCATAGCAACTATCCCTTTCCCCAAGCATTTTGAGATGCCCAAGTTCGACAAGTATCGGGGGAAAGGAGATCTAGTAAATCATATCAAAGAGTTCTACATGGCATGCCAAGAAGTGGCTTACAGTGATAACTATCTCCTGCGCCTGTTTCTCAAGAGCTTGGGAGGAACTGCTGTTGAGTGGTTTTACAAAATACCACATGGGACAATAAAAACCTTTGCTGAACTCTCTGAGAAGTTCATCACACACTATGCCCATAATGTGGAGAATGAGTTGTCCTTGCTAGACCTATGCAACTCAAAGCAAAAAGACAGAGAAAGCCTTGCAGAATACTTGCAAAGATGGCAGAATCTTACAACCAGGTTATCATATCAGCCGCCAGAGAAGCGTCTAACAAAGATCTTCATTGATAACCTACATCCAAAGCTATCCCATCACATGCGAATGAACTGTCTCCAGACATAGCAAGACATCAAGAGCAAAGGCATAGGCATCGAGAAAGCTCTCCTAGATGAAGGCACTATTCGTCACTTCAAGGATGATTCCAAGAACAAACCCAACAATGATAAATCCCATTACTGGAATCATAACAAGAATGTTGTTACAGATGGAGCCACTGACACTAAGAATGTACAATTCATTGTGGCTAGTCCTACACCAACTCAAACATACCAACCGCCACAAGCGCCCATCTATCAGCAACCACCAGCTCCCACATATCAAGCACCTATTTATCAGCAGCCTCCTCAAGCTCATCAGCCACCTGTGCAACAGTATCAGCAGCAATACCAACAGCAACAGCCAGCACGTCAAGGCAATCCTGTTAACACAGTTAACGTTGCCCCAAGGCAGAACAAGCCCAACAATCAGAACAATCCAAAGAGGACTTTCACACCTTTGGGTGAGCCTCTGGATCAGATCTTTTATCAGCTAGCCAAAGCAAATATGATCACATATCCGCCCATCCCACAGAAGGATGACAACGCACCAAAGTCTGATTGGTATAAAGAAAATGAATACTGTGATTACCATCGTGTGAAGGAGAACACAACATTGAAGTGCATGCGGCTTAAGAACTACATCCAGGATCTCATTGATCGCAAGGAGATCCAGGTCGATGCACCAGCTCAAGCTTCACCCAACGCCAGTTTGCAAATATATCAAAATGTGTTCCCTCAACACGATGCCGCGAAGAATCAAGCCAGCGCTAATCAGCCCCAAAATCGTGGCAAAGGCAAGCAAGAAGATCACATAGCGGCCTACATCAACTATGACAAGTATGTCGGATGCATAACTCAAGTTGAGCCCATCCAAGATGAGCCCACCATCAATACCATCCATGTCAGAGGGCCAGATCGACAATGTGCTGCAACTACCCGCAGTGGTAGGATAACTGTTGCCGGTGCTCCTCCGAGATCAGCTGCTCCTCCAAGGCCAACATCTACTGCATCCATAGCACAGTCTAACACCATGCTAGCATCAAATGCACGCGCAACACAGCATAATGCACCAAGTGCACAATACAATATCATAGAGCATCTTGGGAACATGCCAGCCCAAATATCTATCTTGGATTTGCTCCGCACATCACCCATCCATCAGGAGATCCTGGACAAAGCTCTAAAAGAAGGCCATGTCCCCACGGACATTAACACAACTCAGTTTGAAACTCTTGTGGGACACCTATCAGCAGCATGTGCCTTATCCTTCAAAGAATCTGATATACTAGATGTCGCTCCTGACCATACTCTCCCTCTCCACATTGCCATCATGGTCAGAGACTTTGCCATCAAACGGGTTTTAATAGATAATGGCTCAGCCCTCAACTTGTGCACATTAAAATTCATCAAGAAGATCGGGTTCACAGAGGCCGACATACAACATGAGATGATCGCCATCAAAGCATATGATAACTTGGAGCGTACCTCTGAAGGTACTATCACCTTGCCTATCCAGCTAGGCCCGGCAATGCAAGATACTGTCTGCCATGTTGTTGATCTCGACCTACCATTTAATATTCTTCTCGGCCACCCATGGATCCATTCCATTAGGGCTGTACCATCTACTTACCATCAGTGTATCAAGTTTCCACATCAAGGCACTGAGGTTACCATCCACGCTGATCCTAACCCCTTCGCATACTGCCGTGCGATGGAAGCATCTTTCCCTCATTCTACTCATTGTCCTGGAACCGATATTGGTACTTCTATTGCTAGTTCATCCCGATCCCATCGCGATCCAGAGACCATCCTCTCTTCCACCTTATCATCCGTCAAGATCAACAACCAGGGTTGTGGCGAATACAGCCTCAGTGATGCATTTGTTGTAGGGGCTCTTCCACGTGATCCACATACTCAAGGACGCCCAAGTTGTCAAAACAAGCCTGTTGAGGAACATTATAAGCTCAAGCAAATTGGAAACATGACTTTTGAGTCTCATGGTACCATCAACAACAAAGAGATAGATCCAGATATTAACAAATGGTTATACAAAGATCCCCCATCACGTGACACACAACTTCTTGAGTACTTCAAAGAGAAATATCCAATCCCCTACAAGAATGTCACAGAACAATATAACTATCAAGGTGGTGGTCTAGGACCACAAGAGGATGGAAATTTGTTTCCTATCATACCATCCCAGAATCCAGAATAGCAAGGACTTGGCTTTAATACCCCTCGCCTACTTGAACAAGAGCCCAATACCACAACTGCGGGCACTAACATGACCAACGTGAACTTTTCGAATAGCCAGGATGACCTTGTGAAAATTGAAGACATCCCCGAAGAGAAAGACATACGATCCTACGACGATATCTTTGCTGACGACACCCTCCTGGGGACTTCTGTTCTCCAACAACTCTCCATTAACCTCATAGATCTTCCCCTCACAAACCCCGACCTCATAGATTGGGACCAACCAAGAATCACACACATCGATGAGTTCCATAGTGCACAAGCACTCCTAGAATTCATGGGGGCATCAGATCCAGCAAGCAAACAGGATCCAACATCAACCTCTGTCTATCAACTTCACCCAGAAGGATATTTTGGGGAAGAGGCAAGCTTTAGTCACAAAAATGAAATAGCAAAAGAACATCATGAGTCTTTATGTGAAAACCCCCTTGGGGCACATTCTGATTCTAAAATAGTAAAAATAAAGGGCGTATCTTCTAGTGAAAACCTGGCAATTCAGGCGCTAGAAGATGAAGCCTTGCCTCTTCCCCCTATCCAAGATTATAGACCAGAACAATCTCCAATCATCATAGAGGAAACCAAGTCAATCAACTTGGGAACAAAAGAATGTCCAAGGATCACCTACATTGCAGTCAACCTAACAGAAGGAGAAGAAATCGCTCTCAGTGCCTTGCTCAAGGAATCCATTATCAACTTTGTATGGTCATACGCCCATATGCCTGGGCTTGATCCAAACCTTGTTGTTCATCACCTATCAGTAGATCCAAACGTCAAGCCAGTGAAGCAGAAGCTAAGGAAAATGCATCCAAAGGTAGCATTGCTCGTCAAAGCAGAGCTTGAGAAGCTCCTCCAAGCTAAGATCATCAGAGCAATAGATTATTCAGAGTGGATATCTAACATGGTGCCAGTCACAAAGCCTTCTGGCGACATTAGAATCTGTACTGATTTTAGGGACTTGAACAAGGCATGTCCTAAAGATGATTTCCCGCTACCTAACATAGACATGATCGTAGACCTTATAGCGGGTCACGAAATGCTATCACTCATGGATGGATTTTCAGGCTACAACCAAATTCATATAGCGGAAGCAGATCAACATAAAATAGCATTCACAACCCCATGGGGTACCTTTTGCTATAACATGATGCCATTTGGGCTAAAGAATGCAGGAGCAACATATCAGCGAGCAATGACAGCCATT
The DNA here is from genome assembly GCA_027943335.1 of Chamaecyparis obtusa. NCBI lineage: Eukaryota > Viridiplantae > Streptophyta > Pinopsida > Cupressales > Cupressaceae > Chamaecyparis > Chamaecyparis obtusa. The sequence goes on from BSBK01006717.1 coordinate 75,372, forward strand.
TTCCATGACATGATCCACAAGATCCTTGAGGACTATGTGGACAATATCCTTGCAAAATCCAAAACAAGAGACGAGCACCTCAACATCCTAGAGCGTGTATTTGATCGTGTGAATCATTATGGCTTAAAGCTTAATCCTAAGAAATGTGTCTTTGGTGTTACATCTGGCAAGCTTCTAGGTTTCATCGTCTCTAGATGAGGCATAGAGATCGATCCTAAAAAGGTAAAAGCAATAACGGAGATGCCTCCACCAAGAAATCTCAAACAGCTCAGAAGCCTACAGGGCAAGCTTCAATCAGTTCGGTGATTCATCTCTCAACTAGCAGACAAGTGCCAACCCTTCTCACATCTCTTATGCAAAGACACCAACTTCAAGTGGGATCCCATATGTCAAAGAAGCTTTGATAAGCTCAAAGAGTATCTAGCTAACGCTCTGATCCTTGTACCACCAGTTCCAGGATGCCCACTCATCCTTTACATCTCAACAACAGCTACAGCACTAGGGGCACTCCTAGCACAACATGATGATGAAAACAGAGAATGAGCTATCTACTACATCAGTCGCACTCTTGTGGGCTATGAGCTTAACTATTCACCCATGGAGAAAGCATGCCTAGCAGTGGTCTTTGCCACTCAAAAACTTAGACATTACATGCTTAGCCACACAATCAAGCTCATATCAAAGGTGGACCCTCTTAAGTATCTATTATCAAGGACAACCCTCACAGGCCGTATGGAAAAATGGGTCATGTTACTCAGCGAATTTGACATTCAGTATGTAGATCGCAAAGCAATCAAAGGGCAAGTCATTGCCGATCAACTAGCAGAAGCACCACTGGTGGATGCCTATCCACTAATCATGGAATTCCCCGATGAACATCTGTGCATGATTGAAGAGCAGCCCATGTGGAAACTATACTTTGATGGTTCCAACACATCCCATAGCTCTGGGGCAGGAATCCTATTCGTCACACCTCAAGGTGACTATATTCCAAAATCATTCAAGTTGGGATTCCCTTGTACCAACAACATTGCAGAATATGAGGCACTCATCTTAGGTCTCAAAATAGCTATCCAATGGAACATCACAGAACTACAAGTCTTTGGAGATTCACAGCTCATTATCAAGCAAGTCCTTGATGAGTATCAGACAAAGGATGACAAATTGCTACCCTACAAGCAACTGGTGGATAAACTGAAAGAGCATTTCCTACATCTACAATTCAATCAGATCCCAAGGCTTCAAAACAAAGCAGCAGATGCAATGGCAACCATCGGATCCTTATTGGAAATCCCACGTGACGCAACATAATATGAATTTCTAGTCGAGCAGCTACACTTGCCAGCTTATGAGAACACCGATGCAAACATGGTGTGTGTCTTGGTTGGTCCCCAATCCCCATGGTACCACGACATCCATGCATATCTAAAAAATGGTATCATATCTCCCCATCTCACCAATAACCAACGCCAAAACCTTATTCGCAGAGCTTCCCGCTACACTCTTGTAGCCAACACCCTATATCGTCGCGGGTATCACAATGTCCTATCTAGATGTTTAGATTCAAACGAGGCCGTCCTGGCCTTACAAGAAGTTCACGCTGGAATTTGCGGTGCCCACACGAGTGGCATGGTTCTAGCAAAGCAGCTGCTTAGAGTTGGATATTATTGGCCAACAATGGAACATGATGCGTGTGAATTTGTCAAGAAATGTCTCCCATGTCAACAACATGCCAATTTGATACATGCACGAGCACAGGATCTACAACCTATTGCACCACCATGGCCTTTTTCATGTTGGGGCCTCGACCTCGTTGGCTTGATCACCCCCCTCTCTTCGGATGGACACAAGTATATCATAACAGCCACAGAGTACTTTACCAAATGGGTTGAAGCGATTCTGCTCACCCTTACTACTGGCATCCAAATATCCAAGTTCATCCTCTACCATATCATTTGCCGCTTCGGCATACCATCTACCATTTTCACAGACCATGGCACACCTTTTGAAAACCAGCATGTGGATGATCTATGTGCCAGACTCCACATCCATCACCGTTTCTCCAGTCCATATTTCCCTCAAGGAAATGGCCAAGCTGAGGCAACTAACAAAACTATCTTGAAAATCCTCAAGAAGGTTGTCAATGATTCTGGTCGTGACTGGCACCTCCAAATCAATCCCGCCCTTTGGGCCTACCGCACTTCTTATCCCACTCCCACAGGCACCACCCCATACTCTCTTGTATATGGTACTGAAGCCGTTCTACCGATCGAGGTTGAGCTCCCATCCTTGCGCGTCTCCATGAAGAACTATACAACTGATGAAGACTATCGTGTGGCCTGGCTCACACAGCTAGATCTGCTAGATGAAAAGAGACAGCAAGCTTATGATCACCTGGTGGCATACCAAAATTGACTCAAAAGGAGTTATAACAAAAAGGTCCATCCTAGACAATTCCAGGTCGGTGACATGGTCCTTAAAGAAAATCAGAAGGTCCTAGCAAATAGAGAAAAGAAAGGCAAGTTTGAGCCTACTTGGTTGGGCCCCTATGTTGTCACCGCATCCTTCGGCTCGGGAGCCTATCAGCTATCAACACTAGAAGGTGAGCCCTTGAATGATCCTATCAACATCATCCATCTGAAGAGGTTCTATGCCTGAACTTGATCCTGCATATATCAGAAAATCCAAAAACATTCAAAAAAGCAAAAAAAAAAGCAAAAAAGCAAAAAAGAAAAGAGAAAGAGAAAATAATCATCCAAACGGTGAAAACTTGGTAATTCAAGCGCCTTGGACAAGTATGTTGGTGAAAACCTGGTAAACAGGCGCCAACATAGTAAACTGGGCTATTTATCTATTCAGTTGTCCTTTCAGCTACCGTCCTCTTCCTCCATCCATAACAGATCTCCCAGCAGTTCCATCTCCCCTATCCTCCAAGCATTCGGCTTCCATCTTCCTCCAACCCATCTGCAATCCATATCCTATTCCAAAGCTTTGTACCATATCTTGTACCATATCCCTTTCCCTTTCCTGTACAACGCTTTCCTCCCTGTATTTATCCTTCTTGTCCCTGTCCTAGTGAGAGTCCCGCCGAGTGTGATCTTCCTATCCCCAATCCTGAGCTTCTGTACATATCCCTTATGCATATCGTTCCTCCTTGTTGTACATAACCTTTGTCCATCCTGCAGCAGCATTTGATCAAATATCTTGTCCCATCCCTAGCCTCAAAAAATTTGTAGTCCCACTCAGGCCTTGTGCTTCAGCAACATCAATTGATGACTTATCCTTGCTCATCCTGATTATTCCTTGAACTTCAGCTTTTTGCCAGCGAACAACTACACTTATTCTCTCACCAACCCATGGGTCCTTGAGGATATATCGTTCCTCCTGTCTGACCTAATCTTCCATCCTGGTCCTTGAGGATATATCGTTCCTCCTATCCGACCAATCTTCCCACCATCAATCAAACCTAATCTCTCTCCTTGGCAAAGGATGTCTTTTTGGAGTTATCATTTTGATCTTGGATTTTTTGTCCTTTGGGTCTTGTTAATATTTTTGGCTTCTCTTTATCCCACCAGGGTCACCACGATTCTTTATATCATGGTGTGCTGCGTGTGCGGATAATCTGGGGCAAGGTCTTTTGATCTTTCGCTTCTGCCTGTGAGTCAGTTGTGTGTTTGTGGTTCCTTCAGCATCAGATCCGCCATGTCGCCTCTGCGCTTCATGTGTGATGTTGGGGCAACCCTGTGTGTTTGTTTAGCGTCAGTCCTCGTCAGTCCTCTGCGATGTTGTTGACAGGCCTCGTGATCCCAGTATCTTTGGCAGGTCTCTAACATAGCTATATTAAATCTAGGTTGTGCACTCCCGTTTGCACTTGGAGCTATCTGGTCCCTTGCATTCATCATATAGATTAATCTTGCATCTTTACATATAGCTGCATCTTGCATCTTGCATTTCCATCTCATCTTGCATTCACCCATCTTTGCTCTTGGAAGCTTGGTAATTTATCTCCCCTGCTTCCTCAGTCGTTCCTTCTCTGTTTCCTTTCGAGAAAATTCCACAATGTTTACTCCTTGCGTTATTTTCTCGAGGGGGCACAATCCCTTATTCCTCTAAATTCTAGCCTGGGGCATCTTATTTTCTTGTCTTTGAAGCCATGCCACTTGCGGCATCGCATCAAAGAGGGGCAAAATGTAGACACCTAAAAATCCTTTAGAAAATAAAGTATTTTTATTTTCTGAAAAATCCCTGATGACATCATCATTTATTAATTAATTAATTATTTAATTAATTAATTTATTTTTATGTCATTAAATCCCTTTTTCTTAATTAAAAATATTTAATTAAGAAATCCCTCCCAAAAATGTTTAAATCTTATTTAAACATTAATCCCCTATTTATTAATTATTTTAATTAATAAATTGACCAAAAATCCCCCAAAAAAATAATTAATTTATTTTTTGACCAAAACTTGGCCAATTTTCTTAAGACCACTAACCTCTTCCAAAATCTTCTAATCCCTTCTTAATTTCGATTAAAAGGCTAATCCCATCTTTTCTAACCCTAATCTCAACTCAAAATATTTAATTAAGATTAAATATTTAATTTTCATATTTATTGAAAATATTTCAATAAATTTTCCCAAACTTAAGCTTTTGGAATGAATAAACTTTTATTCCATAAAACCTAAGAAAACTCTAGACTCTTCTAGAAACTTCTCAACCCAACCTCTTCACCCATCCTAATCCTAATCCCCTTTCTAATCTTGTCACATTCCATTAGCAAAAGGTTTACCAAAACTTATGCTAACCTCCTCTTAGTCATCCTCCTTAGTCAACAAAGATGGCCACCTCTTGGCCACCTCTTGCAAATGCATTTAAGGATGCATTTAAGCCTTCCTTATCTTTCTTACATGCATTCATTATGCATTTAAGACCTTCTTATCCCTTCCTTGCCACCTCTTGGCCTTGGGCACATTTACCAAATTGTGCACATGCCCTCAAACTTTCAACTCAATCCTCCCTTGACACTTGTCAGGACACTTGTCCTTGACTCAACCCTAACCTTAGCCCTAACTCTGACTCATCCTTTTTAACCAAGCCCTTCCCTTTTCCTATAAATACCCTCACTTCCTAAGGCAAATCATCTTTCAACTCTCAAACTCAATAGCAAAGTTAAAATGCCATTTTCATTCTAGCATAAGCATAAACTCATCATTTTAGATCATTTTCAAGCTTAAATCACATTTAAATTAGCTTAATTGGATTAACATAGATTCATTTCTTGTTTAATCAATCTTAGTTCATCTTTTAGCTTTGCATATTTGTGTGTTCTTGAGGCCTTTGAGGCAAAATAGGTTCCTCATACCTATTTTGTGTCATTTTGGGTCTTCTTGATCCTCAAATCATCCTATTTGCATGCTCCAAGTGCTTGAGTTTGCACACCCACATCCATTTATATCCAAGTATATCAAACAGTGCATGGGCGCATCCGTTTTAGGCTTAAACTGAGGTGGCTTTGATTTTAGTTTGTTTACCATTAAATTTGATTTGATAATATGCTATGACATTTGTTTGTCTTTGGCCTTCAAAACAGGTTTAGGTGCACGCTCAAATCCTAGTCTACAGTCCCTAAGATGCCCTTCAATCTTTCTTTTGCTTCCAAATAGAAGGTTGTTTCTAAATCTTCCAATCCTAAAGATACGAGGCCAACATCTTATAGCATTATTCAACAACTCCAACACACTAATGCAAAAATCTCCATGTTTGAGTTTCTTTGAATATCTCCAGCTCATAGAGCCATTTTAGATAAAGCTTTTCTCAGATCCAATGTTCTTGATGACCATGATTTAGACAGGTTCCAAACTATGGTTGGACATCTTACATCTTTGCAGTATATCTCCTTTTCAGAGGAAGATGAAAACTCCTTGAGTCACCCGCATAACCATCCCTTACATATAGAAGTCTTGATCCAAAACCGTAGAGTCAAACATGTGTTGATAGATGGAGGCACCAGCCTAAATATTTGTTCTTACAGCTTGATCACACAATTGGGATTTTTAGAATTGGCTATTGATCCTAGAAAGAAAATAAATATCAAAGCCTATGATGAACAAGAAAGATCTTCTAAAGACAGCATTGTCTTACCTATTAGAGCAGGACTGGTTATCAGAGATACTGTATGTTGAGTTCTTGATCTACCTTTGGCTTACAACATTCTTCTAGGGAGACCATGGATACATGAGATGAAAGCTATTCCTTCTACATTTCACCAATGCTTGAAATTTCCCTATGAAGGAGTAGAGGTCACTATTCTAGCAGACATATCCACCACTTGCAATACATTGAAGGAAAGTGAAGATAAGCTTGTGCCTAATAATAGAGAATCTTCCATTGAACCAACTAAAGAAGCATCCACATCTAAAATGGAAGATCTTTCAAAAGAGGTTAATATCAAAGAAAATAGTATGGGAGAATATACTATGGTGCCAGTCTTATCTTTGACATCTCTCCCTATCTCACCTAAGTCTTATGGACAATCTTTGAAACAATCCAAACTAGATTCTAAAGAACCTCTTGAGGCATATAAAAAGAATTTTGTAGTAGAACAAGTCTCCAAGAAAGAATTTGAAGAAGATGAAGTTGTGCTTGCATGGCTATACAAAGATGAATCTAAATGCCATGATATTCAAACTAGTAACTCAGTGGTACCAAAAGATCCTTCTAAGTCATATGGCCCGGGAGATAAATTAATAGCTAAGATGGGATATTTAGGTAAAGGACCTCTAGGAATCAGAGGAAAAGGTCTTGAGGCACCTCTCCCACATACTGGTAGAGAAAATAAAGACAAAGTTGGCTTAGGATTTAAAAGGAAACCCTTTCACCTCAAAGGTAATTGTTCTCATGTCATAGAGAAGATCACACCATGAGAACCTCTTCTTAAGAAAGAAGAAACAAAACCATCAGATAGTGATTTAGACAGCTCAAAACTCATCCCTTATGAAAAATTTCCTAAAGAGATCAAAGACCTTCTTGATGATAAAGATGATCCAATCAAAAGAATTAATGTAGTAGAAACACGAGAACCTACTATCAATCAAGAGATAGCTGCAACACAAGAACTAGCTAATCTAGAAAACAATCAAGAAGAGGAAGGTGGTAGTTATTCTAAGACAGATTCTCATGAGTATGAATTCAAATCAGAATCTAAGGGTAACCCTTCTTGGAGTATTCATCTTGACTTTACTCATGTCCTTAGATTTCCTAGAGGCATAGATGAAGAATCTAATGACTATGAATGGGGAACCATTCTAGAAGAAGATGAGCTTCTTATAGAGAAACATGTTGATGTTATTCACCAATATGCACCTGAATCCAACATAAGTCTAGAGTGAAATGATGAACCTATCGAGTCTGATCCACCTATGGCTGAATTGGACTCCCACAATGACATTGAGCCTATTCATGAATTGAATGGCTTAAGTTGTAATATCACCTTTGAACTCAAGCATTAGGTTAGGACCAATGATGACAAATCCATATCCATAAACACTATCTCCCAATCTTTCCCCCCTTTGACTATCCAATATCCAGACCTTATTGATCAAACCTCCACAAATCCGAGCCATGGTATTTATACCTTCTTGAATGACTATGCCCTTGCTTTCTACCTCAATGCATTTGAGCCTATGAGTACTTCCATCAGTGAACTAAGCATTAGTATGATGGAGTTGGACATCAAGTATCTTAGTTAGAAAAATAAGAATAAAAAGAAATAGAAAAAGAGTTCTGAGGGTGAAAACCACTTTGTGGAAGTCTCAAAACCTACCAAAGTAAAAATAAAAGACATATATGAAGGTGAAAAACTCTCTAAGGTGCCTAAGGATGAGATATTTGATGTCCTTCTGAGTCATTTATAGGATAGATCTCCAGTTCTAATTGAGCCCACTCAACCCATCAATTTGGGAACAGTAGAAGAACCACAGTTGATTCATGTAGCACAATCTTTATCAGATGAAGAGAAGCAAAAATTTACAACATTCCTAAAAAAGAAGAAAATCAACTTTGCATAGAAACATTCAAATATGCTAGGGTTGGATCCTAATCTTATAATGCATCATTTATCTATAGCTCCAAATGTCAAACCTGTCAAGCAAAAATTGAGAAAGATGCATCCTCATGTTGCACTCTTGGTGAAAGCTGAATTAGAGAAACTCCTAAAAGCTAGATTCATCTGAGTTATTGACTATGTAGAGTGGATCTCTAATATTGTACCTATTTCAAAACTAGATAAATCAATTAGAGTATGCATAGACTTTAGAGATGTAAATAGAGCATGCCCTAAGGATGATTTTCCACTACCTAACATTGATATGATAGTGGACATGACTGCGGGTTTTGAGATGTACTCTTTAATGGATGGTTTTTCTAAATATAATCAAATAAAAATTTCTCTAGAAGATCAAGAGAAAACTACTTTTACATGTGCATGGGGTACCTTCTATTGGAATGTTATGCCATTTGGGCTTTAAAATGCTGGTGCTACATATCAAAGAGCCATGACATCTATTTTTCATGACATGATGCATAGGACTATGAAGGATTATGTTGATGATATTTTAGAAAAATCTATGATTCGAGCTGAACATCTAAATGACTTGAGCAAGATACTAGACAGAATGGAAAAATTTAGTCTTAGACTAAATCCTAAGAAGTGTGTTTTTGGTGTCACTTCTGGAAAACTCTTAGGATACATAGTCTCAAAGAAGGGAATTGAAGTTGATCCAACTAAAGTAAAGGCTATCATGGAAATGTAACCTCCAAAGAATATTAGTCAAATGAGGACATTGCAAGGAAGAGTTCAATCTATCAGAAGATTTATATCACAGCTAGCAGACATATCACAACCTTTTACAAAAACATTACATAAAGGTGTGACCTTTACATGGAATGAAGAATGTGAGAATAAATTTGATCATATCAAACAATATTTATCAAATCCTCCTATTTTGATGCCTCCTATTCATGGGAATCCATTGATCTTATATGTCTCCGCTATAGATACATCACTGGGGGCATTGCTAGCACAACATGATGAGAACAAAAAGGAAAGAGCTATATACTATATCAGTAGGACATTGGTTGCATATGAGAAGAACTATTCAATGATTGAGAAATCTTGTCTAGCTATGATCTTTGCATCACAGAAACTAAGACACACAATGTTAGCTCATACCACACATTTGGTAGCTAAAATTGATCCACTCAAGTACCTACTAAGAAAAGATGCCCTCACAGGTAGATTGGCTAAATGGGTCATGCTCTTAAGTGAATTTGACATTGAATATGTGGAAAGAAAGACTATCAAAGGATAGGTTATTGTTGATCAATTAGTAGATGCACCTATGATTGATGATACACCAATGCAAATAGAATTTCCAAATTCCTCTATCACGACTCTTTCTTCTAGAGAATAGCAGTTATTCTTTGATGGCTCCTATACACAGAATGGATCAGGAGCAGGCATATTATTCATAACTCCTCAAGGATACTCAATCCCAAAAGCATTCAAATTAAAGTTCCCCTGCACAAACAATATTATAGAATATGAAGCCCTTCTTAATGGAATGAAAATAGCAATTGAGTGGAGAATAACAAAATTACACATCCATAGAGACTCTCAACTTGTTATCCATCAAGTCAATGATGTGTACCAAACTAAAGATGAAAATCTCATTCCTTACAAGAGAATGGTAGATGATCTTAAGAAGTATTTCATATCTATCACATTTGAGAAAATTCCTAGAATGGAGAATAAGGTTTCCGATGCAATGACAATGCTATCTACTTTATTATAGCAGCCTGAACATGAGCTATGCTACAAGTTCCTAGTGGAAGCACTATCTTATCCTGCATATGATTCCCCTAAGACCCACATGATCTACACTATTGTAGGTCATGATTCATCTAGATACAAAAACTTATTTTCCTATCTCAAAGACCAAATCATTCCTGATACCTTCAACCACCATGAAAAGAGATACCTTATCTATAATGCCTCCCGATATGTCATCATTGGTCATGATTTGTACAAATGAGGTCTAGATGGTACACTACTTAGATGTTTAGAATAGGAAGAGTATCAATGTACATTAGAGGAGGTCCATGATGGTATTTGTGGGTCACACTCGAATGGTTTAACACTAGCTCAAAAACTTATTAGGGCTAGGTACTATTGGCTTGAAATGGAGAAAGAGTCTATCAAGTTTGCTAAGAATAGTCAAAAATGCCAAGTGCATGGCAACTTAATTCATGCTCTAGGGAAAGATTTAATTCCCTTTACTACACAATGGCCTTTTCACCAATGGGCTTGATCTTATAGGAGCTATACATCCTCATTCTTCTAATGGACATACCCATATAATCATAGCTACAGATTATTTTACAAAATGGGTAGAAGCAGTCCCTTCGACACAAGAAAATGGAAAGAAAATATCTATGTTCATATTGAACTATATCATATGCAGATATGGGATACCTCATTCCATAATCATAGATAACAGTGGGTAACTCAAGAACAAAGACCTAGATGATCTATGTGCCAAATTCAAGATCACACAAAATTGGTCTTCTATCTACTATCCCCAAGGGAATGGACAAGCAGAGGCTTCTAACAAGAATCTATTGAAAATCTTACACTGTACAGTCAACAAAATAGGAAGAGACTGGCATCTCATAATCAATCCAGCTCTTTGGGCCTATAGAAAAAGTATCAGAATGCCAACTAGGGCTACACCTTTCACTTTAGTTTATGGGTCTGAAGTAGTATTGCCTATTGAGGTTGAAATCCCATCACTAAGAATCAGAATGCATGGTCTAGTAATTGATGATGACTACAGAGTGTCTAGGTTGCAAGAACTTGAACTACTAGATGAGCATAGACAAGAAACGTATGATCATCTTAGAGTATATCAAAAGAGAATATCTAGAGGTTACAACAAGAAAATTAGACACAAAGAATTCCAGGTTGGTGATCTAGTCTTGAGAGAGAATCCAAAAAATCAATCACATCGAGAACGCAAGGGGAAGTTTGAACCCAACTAGCTGGGTCCCTTTGTTATCACTGCTACTTTTGGCTCTAGTGCCTATCAACTCTCAATGAATGAAGGAGAATAGCTCCAAGAACCAATCAACATTCTCCATTTGAAGAAATTCTATGCCTAAGGCATTTAGTCTATGGTAAAATATCCTGAAAAAATCTTAAAAATTGGAAAAAGTTCCTGAAAAAATGAACATCTTGGTGAAAACCTAGCAATAGGTGCCTTGATGATTCACAAAAAAGCAAAAAATATCAAAAGTACAAAAAAAATTGGGAAAACTGAAAAATACAAAAAAATGAGAAAAAGAAAAAGTGCCTTGGTGAAAACCTAGAAACAGGCGCCTTGGTAGAAAAAATAGAATCACTACCAAGATGGTGAAAACCTAGCAAATGGGCACCACTTGTTTCAATACACTCCATCTATCAGCACAATCCTGGTCTTTCCCAGCTTTCAGTCTTGCTTTAGTTTGTACATATCTCCCAGTTTATTTTTGCATTCCAGTTTTCCATAAGTCGGTTTGTACGCCAATAGGCTCAAGCGTCTATATCCTATCAATGTTCAAACTTGGGGGCAATCAAAGTCATATCCTATGACATCCAATGTATCTTATATGTATCATATCTAGTCAGAGTCCTTTGAAGCTTCATTTGAGTTAGTCAGTTAGTCTCGTCTCCAGAAAGGATTTTGCATCAACATCAAACTAAAAACTAAAAACTGAAAACAATCTATGCTTTTTACATGCTTTTATCTCCTTGTATGCTTATTGATTCACATTGAGATTTCTTTCATATTGTGTCCCTTTGAGCTCTTCGATGATGTCCTTTACAGGATTTAGAGAGTGATGACTGGGGGCATAATCTTTTCTTTGTTTTCTTCTTGTATGTTAAAATCTAACAACTTTGGAAATTTTGGATTGAAATGGTGTCCAACTGTAAGAGCCTCTATCTTGAATTGGATGGCCATGCGTACCTTGACCATTGATACCTGGAAAACTCAAGGAAGTTTTATCTAACTATTGTCTTTTTGAGTGAGTTCTTTCTCCTACTGTGAAACGTGATCTTACCTAAGGATGTGAACGATAAAGGGTCACTATGGGTAATTCACATTGGATTTAGAATGATCTCTTGACTATTTGATGTGTTTGTATGCAAGGTGTATTCTGGTCATCATGACATCTATGTTTTGATCCTTATACAAATCGCTATATCAAAATGGAAATGATATTCAGGTCATCCTGGTGTTTGTGCCTTGGTGCTTATATCTAATCTGACATTTTGTAAACAAAATCAATATTCATATATCCATGGTTTCCTAATCAGTGGGTGTTGTATTGATTCCTGCACATACAAATTGATATTCATATGTCTATGGTTTCATAACTAGTGGGCATTGTATTGATTTATCCAGTTACCTAAAAATTCAATGATGAGAATGATTGACACATGATCAGTGACTAGGTCCTAGGTCTTAGGTTGCATTTCATATTGCATGTTTCTTTGCATTTTTCATGTTGCATGATCTCACAATGGTTAAATGAACTTCAATGCTTAAACAATTCTTCAAATATCTCTTCAAATCTAACAAGAGTTGAATCTCACATGAAGGTTCCTCAATCGAAATAGTAAGTAGAATCCTTTTTCGGGATCAAAATCAAAATCTGAGATCATTTATATTATTCACTACTTGCATAATCAACTTTCATTCATCACAGAAATCTTGTATTCAACTTAACTTATTATCTTACATCAAACTATCAAAATTTCAACTTGGTCAACTATGGTCAACTCATGGTTTAACCTAGTCAAACTTGGTCTTTTGGACCCTCCAACGATGTAGAATGCATTCTCAAATGTGTGTAACCACTTTTCAAATCAATTAACATGCTTCTAAACCATAACGCTGACTTTTCTTGTCAGATTTCAATTTTCATCCTAAAGGGGGCATGGTATTGCACATCATTCAAAGTCTGTAAATCTAAATCTGAAATCATATCTTTCCTCAGTAATCAAGACAACAAACACGTCTAGTTACTGATTCATCAAAAAGACCTCATCACTTGGGGAAAATTAATCATCACTGGGGGCATATCAGATTCATCAAGATCCATATCAATCTGGTATTCTCCTAATCTTGTAAATTGTATCAATTTTTGCAACTATCGGTTCAATTGTGTTATTTCCTTGATTCTTTAGTAACTAAAAGGTTCAGATGTGATACCAATGTGATTCAATACAAGGACAATCAGGTTTGGAATCGGTCACTCACTTCTTTGCAATCATAAGGTTTAGAATTAGACATTTTGACACTTTTTTCGCAATCATCGGTTCATTTGCTATTATATTTAACATTATCTTTGATCACTTAGGACCTAATATCTTCAAATCTTTCAATCAATTTCTGTTTCATATCAATTTCTATTTCAAACATCAGTTTCAATATCATACACAGACTGTCTTTGAACCATTGCACTTCGCACAACAATTCAAAGAGGGGCATAATATAATACCCCAAAAATGGGCTATAGGTTCATTAACCTCCTACATCGACATATCGGACAAAATCATCATCAAAGTCCTAACCAAAGGCACATCTAAACATCATCAAATCCTAATTGATTATCATAAATTCTGCATTGAGGAATATTCCTAATTATCCTAATTATCTTTGATTTAATGATTATTTGGCGATAAATCTTGTTTATCCTAAAGTTTGATTAATTAAATATTCTCAATATTTAATTAATTAGATTTAATTCTCCCACTTAATTATTTAATTGAAGTTAATTTTATTTATTCTTAAATTGTATTATTTAATTTTGACAATAAATGCAAAAATCCTATGAATAATTGATTAAATTCTTATTTAATTAATTAAAGCAAGTTGTCAATTTTTAATAATATTATTTTTGAATAAAAGTTTGAAAAATAATTGATTAATCCATAAATCAATTGTTTTATTTTTCAAAATCAGTTAAGTTGGAAATAAATCACTTTATTATTAAATTAATTCATAAATAAATCATGCACAATCAAGAAAAGTAGACAACTATAAATTATCAATTAAAGCTAAACTCTATTTTGAGTTGAACTCTACTTTTGCATGTTTTTGTGAGTTAAATAAGCCTTTATTTAAAAATAACTCAAAAATCAACCTGATTTTATCAAGAGTGATTTATGGCTTTTTTTCAATGCATCCTCAAAGCCCTGGATTTCTATAAAATCAAGGCTGAGCTCTTCACAAATCATCGACAGAATCCATAAAATCCATCCATCCACGAATTGCACACTCGCCCTGCCAAATTGGAGACTGAAGAATCAATCTTGAGAATTTGATTTGTTGTAAGATTTTCATTGTTTTTGCATAGTAACCATATCATTTAGAATATTATTGTTCGATCATTTTATCATATCAATTTTCATATAGCATAGATTCATATGAAGTTTTTTCATAATTGCACAAAAAATCCAAAAAAATAGATTAATTGCATTCATTCCATATCTAGATTTTGCATTTAAATCCTTCGTTTAGGTGTCGTCAAGGTCATTGATCTCAGTCCAATCTAAGAATACATACTTGCATCTACTAGAAGGTAGTAAATCATCTGGTTAGTTTAGTTTTCATTCTATTGCATGATTTTGATTTTAGCTAACCTCTAATGTTTTATTGAAGTGTTGTGTCTACAGATCAGGTACAAAAATCACACACACAAGTATAACCTTTTTTCTTTGTATACAATATGTTCTGAATAGTAAGCTTGCAAGACATCAATAGCAACATGTACTTCTTTTCTATTACTTGATGAGAAAAAATACAAAATCTTACAATCCTCGACTGAGGGTTAGGGTTTCAAAATTTCTGTATATCAACACCTAAAACTCTCAATGCCTAAAATGATCATGGAAAATCCTTTAGATACAAGGAAATGCAACAAGCTATCGATCATTTTAGGGTTTACAAAATTTTACCCTAAAAACTTTACAACAACCCTACTGGGCTTACAATAAATCCCTTGACTAGATTTGGAGAGATATTTGCAGATAGCCTTCTTACTTTATGTCTTCAATTCTTTCATTGGCTTCTTCCAACAAATCTGATCACCATCTCTTCATTGTCATCCCTACAATAAATACCTCTTTATATCTCAACAACTCTTAGGACTCAAAAAGTTGCAGCCTTTTCTTGGCTCAAGAAGTAGGTGGAGTATCTACCTTTTCTGCATGAGGTATGTACTGGTACCTCCATCTATTGTACACCTCCTCACTTGGGAAATCAAAATTTGCAAACTCTGCCCCTTTGCTGGATAACTATTCCCACTTGTCCTCCAACTGACTAATTTCTCACTGAATAAAATTGAACTTTGACTTGGCAAAAATTAATGTCTCAATAGTGTGTATAAAAAATAAGGTATTCTCCAAAGTTAAATTGCTAGTCATTCTAGCAGAAAAATCATCATCCATTTGTGCTCTCCACTTGATTAACTCCTTAAGTTCACCATTTTTCTTGAAAACTCCTGGGATTAAATCATAGCAGGGGAGTGTCAATTCTTTCTTCAACAAATTGAATTTTCTTTCAAAATCATCTAAAAATATATCATGCTCCACAAGCTTCTTCACATTTTGATGCAATGGTTTGATTAATGGGTTAGGATCAACTTGAGCCTTAGACAACCATCTGAATAATCTTACATTTGGAGATCTCTCAATCCATTTATTGAAAATTGGCCCTAATTCCTCCTTATGTTTGTTAAAAGATGTGAGCAATATCTTTAATCTCCTAGCATGGTCAAACATAATTGTAGGATTCAAATTGGTAGAAAATTGCATCACGACCTCTATAACCTTTTCCTCATATCTCTACTCTAACAAGCTTTTAACCCTTAAATATTCATCCCTTCTCTTGTTGAACTCTACCCTTTTTTCTCTAAAATGACCCATTTCTTCAAGTAATTGTTTCTTTTCCCAGCTGACCCTTGCATCTATATTTGTCTCTGAGAGTGGTGATGGTGGAAACTCAATGATAGGACTTGATGAAGAAGCCACTGCAAGCTTATCAGCTATCATCAATTGGGGTGACCTATGATCTTGTAGTCCAGACAATTTTACAATCAATTTGTCCTTCTAGATCAAATCTATTTTAAGCTCATTATAAGATTTAAGGATAGTTTCAAACTTTATCCTTAACTCTTCTCTTTCTTGTGCTTCTTTCTCTACTGCTTTAACATTAAATTTAGTAGTCTCCAAAATGAGGTTTGAAGCCTCAACACCAGAAGTTTCACCTACCCTTTGCACTAATAAATTTCCACTGTATTCTGGAGAGAGAACATCTCTTTTTCCTTTACTTTCTTCCTTCTTGAGGGACCACATAAATAGGGCAACATGATCATCTAAAAAATTGATACCCCTAGCAGCCTGTTGTGCTTGTTCTATAGTGGTGAGGGTCTTTACCTTACTCTTCCTAAGTTGATAAAAAATTATTGCATCTACAATATCCCACTTAGGAAGAATCAAAACTCCTACAGTGTGGATCATGGCCCTTCCTTCTTCAGGGGTGATCTTCTCAAAATGTTTCATCATTTCCCCTTTGGTCTCCTTTTCAATATCCGTTATGTCCATATTAGGGAAATCTTCTTTCTTTTTCTCACAAATCTCTTTAAATTGATTTATTTTCATCCTCCATAAAAATTGAAAGAATGCCCTAGTCTTTACAAACTTGTCATCAACAAAAAAAGAATCACTAGCCTGTTTCAAAATAGGGTCAATTTTCTTACCCTCAAACTCTGCAATAGTGAGATCTATTGCTACCCCCTTGGGTGCCTTTGGTATTCCCTCCTGTAATTCATCATTGGAAACAATAATGTTTCCCTCATTTCTCATCCGTACCAACTAGTCAGCAACCCCATGTTCATCTACCTATAAGGGGGACTAAGAAGGAGAATATACCTCCTCTTCTGGTCTTGACTCCTCCTTTCTCTACCTCTTTGGGGAGGGTTCTTGTGCTACTGGTTCATCCATAGGTCTTTTCCCCTTAGAAGTAGATGGAAGACTCACATCCTTTTGCTGGGCTAGGAGAAGAACACTATATCCCTTTCTTTGTTGGACAGTATAGGTTCCTCTTGGGGTTAGTTTTATATATCCAGGCTAACTCATAATTCTCCTAGCTCTTTTAGGATCTATCTTGCTTACCATACTTCTCTTCTCATTTACTACATGCATGATTCCTTCAAAATGCTCCATAAGAGCATCTACCTTCCTAGCCCATGGCTCAAAATTCTTCAGTGGATCATAACTTTTATCAAAATTTCTAATAAAATCTATAGTCTTCTTATAGATTACCCATTTTTCCTTTTTAATCTCTTCAGTTTGGAGATCAAACTCATTCCTTATTATATCTTTAGGAAAATTAAATTGATGCTCCATAGAAGCACACCTCACCTTCTCTCTAAACATTCATGATAAAAAAAACCTTCATTATCTACACATCTGGCTATAGCTGTAGGCATCCTGTAGGGTTGCAAAACTTGCTCTAAATGCACCCATCCTCCCTTGGTAATAACATACTGGTGTGCAATTGTGATATCTGGGAACAAGGTTCCCCTTCCTTTACCAGTGAGGGTTGTTTCTTGCAGGTCACCAATCTACCTCAAGATCTCTGCATATCCTAACTTTAATGGAACCTGGTAAGGTAAAATGTATGGTTCCTTCTTGCAACTATATACCCTAAAAACCATGGAAACTAGATACAAAAATTATGTCACCAAAATTATGAACTATAGTGGTATCTTTGTAGTACTCTTTTGGCCTAATTAGCCTTAGTAATTCCCTTGGGATTCTAGGATTGTCAAAAAACAATAATTTCCTAAGCCTTGAGGCAAAATTTATGTCAAACACAATCAAACTGGCATTATTTCTATCCCATGACGAAACTGTAGTCCATAGCTGAATTGGGAGAGTTCCCCATCCTTCACTTTGACAATATTTATTGTTGAACTAAAGAAATGTTCACCCTTGTATAAGAACATATGCATTAGCATAGAGTACCACCCAAAGGGTCTACTAACCTTCATATTTTTTATCCCCATCAGTCCCTCATGGATTAGGTCAGCCAAGTGAGAAGCAAAGTCAAAAACTAGTGCCAGCTGGGGATGTAGAGACTACACCATCATCAACATATAGGGAATAGGCATATGAGTTGCCTCATCATGCCCCAAGATCAAAGTTAAACACTTGTAAAAACCTTGTACATGTCTACTGAACAAATCTAGCTTGAAAGGTTTAGGTGTACTTGGGCTAATGACACACATTGATCTAATCTGGTCAAGAAATTCTCCTAAGGGTCCTATTCTCAAGTAATCTCTTTGTGCTTCATAAATCTCAGTGAACTCATTAAAATCTATCTTTTCTAACCCAACAGAAGGGTCATTCAATGAGAATGCCTCCCTGATTTCATCTTTTTTAATGCTAATTAAATCATTTCCATTTATGTCCTTGACCCATTTAGTCACAAGATCATAACACTTAGCAATTTGAATTAGCAACTCTGCATCCATAAATACTCCAGGGACAACCAACTTCCCTATATCAAATTCCCAAATATTACTAAGGGGGGCACATGAATTTCTCTGTGAATACGCTGCCTTGAACAAAATAAGAATATTGTGATCCTTCCCCACCCTAGCATCCCTCATCCATTTTCCTCTATCATGGAGCCCATCATTTACATAATCCCTAGGGTTTCTTGGAACCAACTCCTTCATCTTTGATGCCCCATTATCTGAGTGTGGGAGCAACTGCATTAGGTCCTCAAAGACACTCCTATCTTTATACTCTATCTTTCCTGACAACTCCCTCTTAGGTGCCATTTTAACTAGGTTTTTTTCTTATATAACAGGAAAACACCAGAGAAACCCTAAAAATCATTGGATAACAACACAAATTCTTTATAATTTCCTCAAAGCTTCAAACAACTCTTAAGTTAGAAATTTGGCCTACAAGACATCTGCAAAAACTCTACTTGATATTGCTCCATAAAATAATCCACCTCGCCATGATGCTTTGAAAGAGGTAAAAACTTCAATGATCAAATCAAGGTATATAATGCTTTGCCAACCATTTACAATTCATCTGCACAAAGCTCATTAAGCTCGCCATTATTGAAAATTAGCGGCCTCAATGTTTATAGGACGTGAACAATGTCATTGATCAAGAATTCAAATTCGGACCACCGATTTCATTCACTTTTCAATGCATTAGATGGCTAGCAAAAATGGAAATATAAATTTTTAATACATTTCCCCAGACTAGTTCTCGACTAATGAGAATAGTCATAATTATGCATGTGCAAAAGGTTATAACTTAACTTAGGCTTTGATTGGACTAGACAGGTGTCAACCTATTGCTAAAGCACTAACAGAAACATGTCAGGGTTGTCAGGCTAAGATATAACGATAACCGTTGATTCACTTTAATCAAACGATCATCTCAATCTGCAAAGTTTGGCCCCACTTCTTTCTTTATGAGCCCTTTTATGCAACCAAAAGTCGCCACATTGCAAAAACTGGTAGGTGGACTTCTCCTTTTCTCTTTCTCAGTACCACCTATTTTGACAGCTACCACATCAGTACTTACCTTAACAAATCAACAACAGACACATCAGTGTGACATGGCAATTTAGGGCCCACTTTCTAGCTCATATCATACATAGTGAATTGGACGACTATCGCTATATCGCAAAGCTTAAAAACCTCACATCTTATCCCAACAGTATAGTGAAAACCACAAGATCTATCTGAACTTTAAACACTTTGAAAAATCTGACCCCACTACTCTACATCACCTAAGACAAGTGTCAATATAAAGAATTTCCACAAAAGAAAACTGTCAGAACACTCCAATGTCAGAAAGGGTCTTGATCAGACGCTTGTTGCTAAAGTGTGATGATTAAAGGAAAGTCATCTTGACCCAACGGTATAACAACCGTTGATTGATCTTGATGTTTAATTGATAACAGACCTTTGAAGACAGGCCCGCTTGGACAAATGTCATCTTATCGCTAAAGCACATGTCAAAAATTTTGACAACTGAGAACTCAAGATTTAATGATAGCCAAAAGTTTTAAAGGGTTAGTCATTTGGAAAAATTAAAAGGAAAACTAAGGCTTTGAAAGAATTTACTTAAAAGGGGACCCCACTCGACAACCTAGCGGTATATCACATAAAGTGGTCACTTCATAAGGGTATAAAAAATGCACATGTCTATTTTTGAATGTTAATGAGCAAAAATGTAAGGCTCAAACATAACAATGTTTAGACCAAACTAGGGTTTTAGTTACAATGCATAAGGCTAAGCCCTTAGAACCATAATTCTCACAAAATCTAAGTATGAGGATCAAAATTTAAAAAAGTACTAACAATAACCACTCATTTGTTGATTCTCAATTATCATGAAATAACTGAGGCCTAAATACATAAAACTAAAAGGATCGAAAGGATTTGATTTAACTTTTTTAGAATACAACACATCCCAACTAGACATATATCAGCATAGAGTTTACTTGTTTCAGATTAGTGCCTTATCCATTGAGAAAATCATCTAGTACACTATAGAATACAAAGATTGATTACTATTATTTCATCAAAGATCCAAGTCATAAATACAAATACCGAGAACTATACTGCTTATAGAAACCCTTGTGAAAACCCCATGAATTTGTATTTCATCAAGAGCATAATTTAATCTGATTAAAACCAGAACTAAAGATAGACAACACATGCATAGATAAACTCCATACAAAGAATCAAAATATTCAAAACCCATAAAACTTGACACAGATGGAGAGAAATGGAACTGAAAACTTGAATTAAGAATGAGGATCTAAGCCTCTACAGGCACCTTTCTTGAAGATTCAAAGCCACTGAGATAATATGCAAAAGATATACAAATTTCTACTATGTTCTAATACAAATTGGACAAAACATGTCCTACTCCTTGACTAAAGGCACAGGATGTAACCTTGTGAACCAGAAAACTAGCAGCCTCTATAAATGGTCTTGGAAATCCTTATAAGGGATTGCAACAAGCTTAGGACCATTTAGGGATTTTTAGGGCTACATAGTCAACCTTAAGACTATCAAAAATATCAAAGACAAATATGATATCCTTTACATTCTAGAACATATCTCTACAAAATATCTTCATTCTTACCTAAATATGAATTCAAGATATAAAATCCATTACTACTCCTTCCCACTTGATCAAATCTGATTCTCATTGCTGCCATTGCATTCCTTGTTCCATGTCATTTCTATTGATATATTATACTCATATATTTGGGCAAAAATGAAGCACTAGACATCATTTTAAATCTGTGAGCAACTTTAGTCTTTAAAATTTTGAATTTGTTATAGTGCAGACCTTACAAACCTTTTAATATTTGCATAGACCTTTGATTTTAATGCAGGATCCACATGCCATGTGGCACTACCTAATTGGGTTGATCGGCCACCTCATCACCCTATCAAACCTCTACATCATCACTTATGACATGTGTTGCATTCTTATTGGTCTATATTGTCCACCCGGGCACCTGACTGTGTCACCTCACCACATCACCAGATTGCCACATGTCATCACATCCTAGTCACGTAGCAACTAACCTCTAGGCATCTTCATGGATGTGAGGCTACGATAATCATCAAATCTAGCACACATCCCAATGCATCAAATCTGCACACTCTAAGTTTCATCAAAATTTTCTTACCTTACTCACCACATTGTCATCCTCATCATCACCAACTTAGAGCCTTTGGTTTTGTGCTCACGTGGACTGGCCTTTTTGTATGCATCCACACTTGCACACAATACTACCTTGTGTTTTTTATTATAAATATCTAGCTTCCTTCCTGCACAGTGAATGTGGGATATATCTTTCTTCAAATATAATATTCTGCTTCAAAATTTTGTTATAGTTAGTAGGAATGGGAACAATAAGAGGGGGGGGGAATTAGTGTTCACTATATTTAATCTTTGTTCTTTACTCTTGAACCTTAATCTTGATTTCTTAAGTACTGAAATAAACTTCAATGTAAACAAGATAAACAATCATAAAACATAACACTAATATGATTACGAGGAAACCTAAATAGGTAAAAACCCCAGTGGGAATTGACACCCACTAAGAACTACACTAGTGCCTTATGATCCTTGTTAGAAGATATGCAACCTTGTTAGGAGTTGTTATTTACAATACTTTTTGTACAGTGACCTTGTCAAGGGTCAAACCCTATTAGGAGTCTTTTACAATAGCCCTATTAGGGGTGGGGACACACTATCCTAAAGCTCACTACTAAAGTACTGAAGGCTATAACCTTCTGATCTCAGATACACACTATATATATTGGATGAACTGGCACTATGACACTTCTTGTTTGATAAGTTCATTTGATGCACTGATGCTTTCACCTCTTGCAAAGCTCTAATACATTCTTACTACTCTTCACACACTTCTTCTCTTCTTATCTTATCTCTATTTCAACTTCCATACTTTATTACCAAGGTGCATCTAATATTTATATGCGCTACCAAAACAATTAACTAGGTCGGCCTATAACCGATTACATACATCACTTCCAAGTGAATTGGCTCAAGTGTGTTTACAAACAAACATAATTACATGTCTACAACTTAATTAAAATTAGCGCATAGCCTTTACAAAACAATAATTGTTAGAAAGTAAAGACCACCAAGATAACTGAGAGGGGGGGGTGAATCAGTTATCTGATAATTAAACCATTTATCATCATTAACTTCAATATCAACTTCAACAACTTTAAACAATATAATTAATGCAGTAACCAACCATAGAAGGATAATCATACACAATGACACAATAACACAAGATATGTTAACTAGGGAACCTCTTGATCAAAGAGTAAACCCCAGTGGGAATGATGCCCAAAAAATGATGTACTAATATGAAAGTTCCTTTTTAGAGGATGGACCCTATTAGGAGTCTTATGAAATACATTTAGTACATATGAATCTTTGTTAGGAGATTTTGAATCCCTGTTAAAAGATTCTAACCCTGTTAGGAGTTATGGAAGACAAAAGGACCCACTGCCCAAACAGCTTCAAGGCAAGATCTCTGAACTCACTGTCCAACAAATCTTAGGATTATTCAATAAAATAATATGAAATATGTTACCTCCTTCACACTATGCCAAAACTACACTCTGTGCTACACAAGATCACAAATCCAGATCTTTGTACTTTGCAAGTCTTCCTTCATCACTGAATTAGCTCTTTTCTTCACTTCATGCATACATTCGCATCATAAATTTCATAATTTCATACCACAACTATTAAAATCCTCTTATAATAAGGAAAAAATTCCTTCCTTTATGCCACACTCAAATAATTACAAATGAGTCAGCATGCAAATACAAAATAATAATTTCAACACGCTACATCAGAATTACATAAAACTGTCAACTTCCAGATACAATAACTTCCCAATCGTCTGACCTCAAAGTTTACACTATGAACCATGTCACCAACAATGAGTCTCCAACTTCCCTTTAACTACACAGAATCAGATTCCATCCTGGTTAGGAGATATCCTCCGATTACCAAAAACTGCTACACAGGAATACTACCAGAACACTGCTTCCTACCAAAATGCTTATAAATTTCATGAATAAATGAATTTCTTTTTGTGCTCTTAACCATAGGCTAATAACACACCAAATATCATATCATTAATTGTGCATAACTCAATCTACAATATAACATGTGTGCAAAAGAAAACTATGCCTGCTTCTCTGTTAAACTCCAGAATATCATTGTGTTGACATCAATGACAATCATAGTCATGAATGCAACAACTACTGCTACAAAATGACTACCAAAAGGCTTCAGAATTCATTCCTAAGAATCTCCCCAATTGGCATTGATGGCAACATAGATGAAAAACATCCAATGTTCCAAAAATCCAATCACTGCTGCTCAACTGCACTGCTAATCATCATCAATCAAATCTTGCTTCGTTATCATATTCAATCTCTCAACAAATGTAGTTCCTCAATGTTTCCTCAATGTTTTTCATGATTCTCTCCCCCATTGACATCCATGACAAAAATTATATCACTATGTCAAACAATAGCTCAATGTTAAAAGACACTATTCACAAAATACATTCACAAGAGTCCTCAATGACTCAGCTCAGATACACATACTCCCCCATAGAGGAAGTACCAACATCCAATCCAGAAAATAGATAGGGCCATAAACCACTGGATGGATGTAACCAACTACATCATTACTCAAAAGTAGGTTGGGGCATAACCCCAAGCATACCTCTCAGATACTCAAATGTATCCTTAGGCAAAGGCTTAGTAAATATATCTAATATCTATTCCTTTGTGCTTATGTACTCCAGTCTGACTTCTTTATCTGCAACTTTCTCTCTTACAACATGATACTTGATCTCTATATGCTTTGTTTTAGAATGTAAAACTAGATTCTTAGACATAATAATTGTACTTGTATTGTCACAATATATGACAATAGGCTAATCAAACTTGATTCCAATGTCCATCAACATCTGCTTCATCCATATTATCTGATTACAATTGTTTTCTACTGCTACATATTCTGCTTCTATTGTACTCTGTGAGATATAATTCTACTTTTTGCTCAACCAAGAAACTAATCTTCCTCCAAGAAAAAAGGCTCCACCACTAGTGCTTTTCTTTTCATCAATGTTGCCTCCCCAATCAACATCAGTATATGCACATAGGGTAAAATCATCAGAATTTTCATACCACAATCCATAGTCCATTGTGCCTCTAAGATATCTCAATATCCTTTTTACTGCTGCATAATGTGACTCTCTAGGTTCATCTTGAAATCTTGCTACCATCCCAATTGAATGTTGTATATCTGGTCTAGTGTGTGTCAAGTACTGCAATCCACCAATCATAGATCTGTATTTCTTTTGCTCAACTTCTAGTGTCTCATCTTTACTAGATAGTTTATGTCCTGTAACCATAGGTGTTCCAACTGGTTTACAATTCTCCATACCAAATCTTTTCAACAAATCATTCAAGTACTTTGTTTGACTTATAAAGATACCATCTTTGTTTTGTGTTATTTGTAATCCAAAAAAGTATTTCATTTCTCCAATCATACTCATTTCAAATTCTATCTTCATTTCATCAGCAAATTTGTCACTAGCTTCATCTTCTCCTCCAAAAAAAATGTCATCAACAAAAATAACCAAAACTAACAATCCATTCTGAATTTCTTTTGTGTATAAGTTACTATCAGCTGTTCCTTTTGTAAATCCCAATTTTAACAAATATTTATCTAATCTGGCATACCAAGTTCTAGGTGCTTGCTTTAGTCCATACAATGCTTTCTTTAGTTTACATACCATGTCTCCTTCTTGAGTCACAATGCTACTCAATGTAGACTTCTTCCTCTAATTCACCATTCAAAAATGCTGACTTCACATCCATCTGATACACTTTGAATTTCTTAAATGCTGCATAAGCCAAAAATATTCTTACTGCTTCAAGTCTTGCCATAGGGGCAAAAGTATCTTCATAGTCAATTCCTTCTTGCTGTGAGTATCCCTTACATACCAATCTTTCTTTGTTTCTAATTACTTCTCCTTGTTCATTCATCTTGTTCCTGAATACCCATTTAGTTCCAATCACATTTTTATCTTTAGGTCTAGGGACCAATTCCCATGTCTTGTTCTTTTCAATCTGATCCAATGCTTCTTTCATAGCTTTAATCCAATGTTCATCTTCACAAGCTTAATT
Organism: Chamaecyparis obtusa; assembly: GCA_027943335.1. Lineage (NCBI taxonomy): Eukaryota > Viridiplantae > Streptophyta > Pinopsida > Cupressales > Cupressaceae > Chamaecyparis > Chamaecyparis obtusa. The sequence goes on from BSBK01006717.1 coordinate 101,288, forward strand.
TTTAGACTTAGGTTCAATTTGAGAAATCAAACATAAATGTACCTTCTTTCTAGTCATAACTTCTCTGTCCAAACTTCCAATAACTTGCTCAACAGGATGATGTCTTGATATATACCTATTAGGTGTCATAGTCCCTGATCTTTCTTCAACTATAGATTCTTCTCTATTTTCTTCAGCATGAATTTCATTTAACAATTCACTGTCAGTCTCAAAAAATAGTTTAGTAGTTTCAATGTTAGACTGAGGGTTAGTTCCTTCATCAAATTCATAATCAAGCATTCTTTCCTGAATTTTAAACTTCTCATCAACTTTTACATTTTCACTTTCAACAATAGTTTTAGTTCTCCTATTGTAACATCTATATGCTTTTCTTTTCAAAGAATATCCAAGAAAAATTCCTTCATCACTTCTAGGATCAAACTTTCCTATATCATCATCTCTCTTAATATAACATTTTCTTCCAAAAATTCTAAAATACTTAATTGAGGGTGCATGTCCAAACCATAATTTATAAAGTGTCTTGTCTGTGTTTGCTTTGATTTGTACTCTGTTCATTGTATATACTATTGTATTCACTACTTCTCTCCAAAATGTCTTTGCCAAATCACCTTCAAATAACATAGCTCTAGCTACTTCAGTTACTCATCTGTTCCTTCTTTCTGCAATACCATTTTGTTCAAGTGTTCTAGGGGCTGATAACTGTCTCTTAATACCATTCACTTCACAAAAAGTGTTAAACTCTTTAGATGTAAATTCTCCACCTCTATTGGATCTCAAACATTTAATCCTCATTCTTGATTCATTCTCAACTTTATTCTTCATGACCTTAAACTTATCAAATGCTTCAGATTTTTCTTTCAAAAATACAATCCACATCATTCTAGTAAAATCATCAACAAGAATCATAAAATAACTTTCTCCATAGAATCCTCTAGTCCTAGTAGGACCGCTCAAGTCTGTATGAACAATCTCCAAATTTTCTATAGATGTGAACTTCTTGCTAGCAAATGAACTCCTTTTCTGCTTAGCCATCACACATTCCTTGCAAATCATGTTAGTAGGCTTCATAATCTTAGGTAAGTCTCTTACTGCAAGTGTAGAACTCACTTTCACAATATTATCAAAGTTTATATGACAAAACCTTCTATGTCATAACCAACTGTCATCAATCTTAGTCATCAAGCATGTCATCTCAGTAGGGTTCAACTGAAATACATTACCTCTGGTTCTAGATCCAGTTCTAATTAGATTTCCATCTTTATCCTTAATCACACAAGTTTTCTCAGTAAACCAAACTTGATATCCTTTATCCACTAAGTGTCCAACACTCAAAAGATTATGTTTCAATCCATCAATAAAGTAAACATCATCAATATTAATCTTTCCATCAAGAGTAATAGATCCTATACCTTTAATCAAAAAAGGTGCATTGTTGCCAACTCTAACAACTCCTCCATCATAATTGTTAAACCTTATGAATTTTCCTTTATCACCAGTCATATGATGTGAACAACCACTATCTATAATCCAATCAACTTTCTTTTCAACTTGGGAAACTAAAGCTTTTTCTTCTTTAATATTAGATTCAAAATTTTCTTCCTTAATTGCTACAAATCCTATGTCATCAAAGTTATCATTATCACTATCACTCAAATGTCTTTCAATTCCTGCTTCAATTTCTTCATCATTTGCATAATAACAATCTTTAGATCTTCTAGGCTTAAAATTATTCCTATACTTCTTAACTCTCTTAAGACACTTAGATGCAAAATGACCATGTTCTTGACATGTCCAACATTTAAAAATTTTCTTACCATCTAGTTCTCTTTTCACAAGCAAGGCAATACCTCCTTCAATCTTCTTATCTTCATCAGATTTGGATTTTCTACTGCTGGCATAATCTCCATTCACACTTGTACTTCTAGACAAAGTCAGTCTGATGCTAAGACCACTGAATGCTATCTCCACTCTAGGTAGTTCTCCTGATAATCTCAAATTCATCTTTGTTGATTCCAATCTTCCAAGAAGAGTCTCTCTTGAAAATTTTGGTGTACAAGGTATCACTTGTTCAATCATTTCTGTAGTCTGTCTGAATACTAGTGTCAATGTTCTCAAAATTTCCATATTACTTCATTCTCTATCTTTTCACCTCCATAAGACTTTATTCCTGCAACAATTTCTAACATCCTACCAATATAGCTTCTAACAGATTCATCTTCCATCATTCTTATGTCTTCAAATGCACAAATCCAATTATGTAACGTAGCTTTCTTTTCATGTTCATCACCTTCAAAAGTAGAATGTAAAGCTTTCCAAATATCATGAGATTTAGTTAAACCTTTTACCTGACTATATTCATTCTTTGGAAGTGCTGATAAAAGTGCTTCTCTTGCAAGTATATTACACATAAATAGATCTACCTCATCTTTAGAACTTGTTTCAAGATTGTCTTCTTCAATTATAGTCCTTTCATTTTTTGTAATCAACCAATAACCTGGTCTTAAACACAAGAGATGCATCTTCATCTTTTCTTTCCAGCTATCAAAATTTACTCCATCAAACTTAGGGCTTTCTTTCCTAAAATTTTCCATGGATCTCCTTAAGTTGTTAAACTTCTCTTTCAAGGACCTGTCGCTCTGATACCAATTGTTAGAAAGTAAAGACCACCAAGATAACTAAGAGGGGGAGGGGGTGAATCAGTTATCTGATAATTAAACCATTTATCATCACTAACTTCAATATCAACTTCAACAGCTTTAAATAATATAATTAATGTAGTAACCATGAACCATAGAAGGATAATCATACACAATGACACAATAACACAAGATATGTTAACTAGGGAACCTCTTGATCAAAGAGTAAACCTTAGTGGGAATGATGCTCACAAAATGATGTACTAATATGAAAGTTCCTTGTTAGAGGATGGACCCTGTTAGGAGTCTTATGAAATACATTTAGTACATATTAATCTTTGTTAGGAGATTTTGAATCTGTCATGCCTCGCAAGGGAACCGGGGAAGAGAAAAAAGATTCTCTTTATTAAAGAAAACCTAAGTATTAATTTATGAAAAATTTTGAATTTTTAAAACAATTATAAGAACAAAACTTAAACTTAGTTTCCTCCCAAGGTTCCCTTCTATTTAATGCATGATTCATTCAAATCCATTAAGTAAAATAACAACAAGATTTATTTCCCAAAGCCAACTGCATCATATCTTTAAGAAATACAAAATATTTTCATTTCAAATTTCCATTTAAAAACCATCTATATTCCTAAGTATTCTTTATGAACAATCCAACCTTTAAATCAAATAGAATCATCTAAATCATTTGATACATTGCAATTAATACATTTGTTCTTCAATAGCCTTTTTCACTTAATCAATAATAAGAAACATACTAACATACTTGAAATGGTACAAAATCCTTCAACATAGATCATATACATAAAGTTCACATCTCCCTTTCCCTTTTTCCTAAATCTACCCATTCGAGATACATCATTTTAAATTAAATCAATGATTACATTACATGCATCTCCACTCAGGAGGTAACAATAACTTTACATCATGAAAGATAATCACAAAGCCTTTATTCTTCAAAAACTGGTACATAAGCAAGCATGAATCTTCAAACACTGCATCCGCAAAAGATACCTCGATAAAATATTTACCACCCAACCATGTGGAAACCCAAAGGCTCACTCCCCCGTGCTAGGAGATAAACACCAAGGTCCACAAAGAAGGAATAGCTAGGCCAAACCTAGGGTTGGGTAACCTTTCCCAATAGCAAATAAAAGATGATAAAAGTATGAATCTTTCCCCAAAAGGCTCTAAGGCTTGGTAGAAACTCTAAGAAACAACCTAAGTGAGTATCATCGCATAGCCCTCACTCCTTGGGTTGTCCTGGTACTAGCCACTCCGGGCCCCGGCCCCCAAGTAGGCACATGCGGGATCAAATGCCTTTCGTACTGACAAGTGCTATTCGATCGTACCTACGCATAGGTACCTTCTCCCACTCCCATCCATAGCCTTTACTAGTGCTAATGGAATGGGCGAGGCACATTTAATCTTTTTAATGTTTTAACCCATTCCCATAAGTTTAATTAAGTTTTCACTTTTTAAATAACTCTTCAGTCGGTTATCCTGGTTCTAGCCACTTAGGGCCCCGGCCCCACACTGAGAGCCACTCACTAGGTGTCGTTAGGTTTTCTACCCTTAACCCCCATTTCACAATCACATCATAAACATAGTAGAAACATATCATAAACACATTTGTAAGATTGCATCAAAGAGTAGAAAATAATAAGATAGTTTATGAACATTTAGGGAAATTAGGAACGTTTAAGGATGTTTAGAATGTCCTGGTCCTTTAGACAACCCTAAACCCTAAACTACTTCCTAAACACATCCTAACCCCTATTAAGGCATCTAAATGCATTGGATATAACCTCCGCCAAACATATTTAAGGTTTTCACAAATTTCCATATGCCAAAAGATAATGTTCCATAAATTTCCATCTAAGTTTGAAATTTGACTAAGTCTAATTTTATTAAAATCTAAAATCTAGAAGTTGCAGCTTAACTCCTAGAAATCTAAGACCTATTCCAATCAATTTGAAAGGTACCTAATCCCTTTATACAAGTATAACTTAAAGTATAAGGAATTAAGTACGTAAACTTATACTTAAATGTTATACTTGTATACTTTTATACAGTGGATATTATTAAAACCCATATTTAAAAATTTAAATAAACAATTATAATTTCCACCAAATATTTATAAACCAACTAGACTATGAAATTCCTATTAAACCATAACTAAATTTAATAGCAATCTAAGTATCTTAAATTTAATATTCATTGAAATCTAAAAACAAATAAAACCCCTACCACAAATTAAATTAAAAAAATAATTTACAAGTGACTTATGGGGGGGACCCTGTGGGCCCCGCACCCCATTGACCTAGCACCCTGCGCCCTTTCCCAACTCACAGGTACTGCTACTGCAGTACCCGCTGCCGTAGTAGTCAGGTACTGCCATAGCAGTGCCTGCCAGTGCTACAGTTGGGAATCGTGAGGAGAGTGGGGAAGGTGGTGGCCCCCACTTCCAAACTCTTTCATTTTTTTTTGTTTTGTTTTATATTAATTTATTTTTTTATAAATCATTTTTTTTTTAAAACAAAACTTTATTTAAGCATCTATAATTGTTTATGCATAACTTTATAACTATATAGTTTTGTTTTTATTTTTATTGTTTTACATTAATAATTTATTTATTGATTTTTGAAGCACAACTTTATTTAAACATACATAATTATTCAAGTATAACCTTATTTAAGCATAATATTATTTTGACAGCTAATAGATATATTATTTATTTTGACAGCAAATAAGATATAGAATACTACCCATATTTCTTATTGATAAACTATATACAAATAATCTATTTCTGAATTCATCCTATGCTTAAATAAGCGGCTGTCATTGTTCATTATTATAGCAATTTATATATATTTGTATAAACAGCTACTATGATATAGAAATTAATGACATAATACAATAATGTATTTACATCGGGCATAATACAATATCATATAAATGGCTCATAGAATAATGTATAAATATTTTGCACATATGGATACAAATAAACATATACAGCCGCATTCAAACATAACAAACATTCTTAATATAAAAGAGAATAATCTCTCAGTATGGATTCCAACCTGGAGTCCTGCGGAGACCGGTTGATGAAGGAAAATCAAATCCTCTCCAACGTTTCCAGCGCTCCTTTGAATCCCTTTGCTTGCAATCTTCCAGCTTCTACCCGTAACAATCGAAATGCCAAACTCACTGAATAAGGGACTTCTCTCCTTAAAAATATCAATTTTTCTACAATAATAATACTAATCCTCTTCTCGAAATCAATTCTTCTCCCCAACTCCCATACACAGGAAAGCCTTTCCTGTAAATAGATTGGAGGAGGTGGTTGCATAGGTAATCCAACCGATGCAACCATCTCAACTATCCATTCGTTAATAGTTAATGGGATGGTTAGCAAAAATCATTCCCATAAAGGTGAATACATTTTAAATAAGACTATAATCTATGTTCCCTAAATTTAAGGGTGTTAAAATAAATAATATAATCCCAAAATTAATTTACTAACTTATTTAAATATGGTAATAGAATTTACCAATCCTAATTACCACTTATAAAAATAACATAAGAATAGTTTCCTTCACACAACTAATTAATCTATTCTATAATAATATATTAATATATGTATTCATAGGCATATGTGTGCACCCATATGCTTATGGTACATATACCATAAATAAGACACATTATTATTAATATTAAATATTAAAATAACATTATTATAAAATATATTATTTATCCATACACTAATCCACATTCTAAAATATATATCAGGTAGCTACTAACATAAGTTCAATTTTTCCAGTATTTATTTAAAATATTTTATTATTACTATTGTCATAGTCACTTTGTTATTATGAGTATTATAAAATAATACCATAAAATTATTCATTATTATAGGTATTAAAATCACATGATTTAAATCACATACCGACTCATTCCTAATGAGATATGCTAGTATAATAGTAGCTACTACTAAAGATAAATTGCTAAATCATACCTTCAATGAACAATGATTCACATCAACATACCCTAAAGACAAGAACTAGCTACAAGATCCAAAAATCCAACAACTACGAGATCACACAATACATCCACACAAGGGACTGAATCAACACTTCCCACCTAAGGATAAAAGGATCAAAGGTGAAGTTTCTTCCTGTGGAACCTGGTGATATCTCCGTAACAACAATGACGATTGAGGATTTTGAGGGATCACTCAGACCTATGGAGCCAGGTGGAGACAATACCCGGTACTTGCAATCCTGCATCACCAAGAAGAGATGCATATATATACATATGGATATACAAATCAGATATATACAAGCAGATGACCAGGATCGATACATCGTGTGGACCTCGGCTAAGTGAGTAACTATGACTTCGTCTTGAGTCATGAAAACACATCAGACACATATCCATGAAACATAAAACATCATGATAATGGTTAGATTCAAATCATTGGGTTAGATCCATAAAACATATAAAGAATCTCATAAACATATAAATGATAACCATAAATGAGCATATCCATCATATCATCATTCACAAAACATAAATGTAAATGTATAGTCCTGACCATCATAATAAAATGTCCAAATCAGCAAAGTCTAAGTATCACCATAGGAGAGGTATTACAGAATCCCTGTTAAAAGATTCTAACCCTGTTAGGAGTTATGGAAGACAGAAGGACCCACTGCCCAAACAGCTTCAAGGCAAGATCTCTGAACTCACTGTCCAATAGATCTTAGGATTATTCAATAGAATAATATGAAATATGTTACCTCCTTCATACTATTCCAAAACCACACTCTCTACTACACAAGATCACAAACCCAGATCTCTGTACTTCGCAAGTCTTCCTTCATCACTGAATTAGCTCTTTTCCTCACTTCATGCATACATTCGCATCACAACTTTCCTAATTTCATATCAAAACTATTAAAATCCTCTTATAACAAGGAAAACATTCCTTCCTTTATATCACACTCAAATAATTACAAATGAGTCAGCATGCAAATACAAAATAATAATTTCAACACGCTACATCAGAATTACATAAAACTCTTGGCTTCCAGATACAATAAATTCCCAATCATCTAACCTAAAAGTTTGTGCTATGAACCACATCACCAAAAAATGAGTCTCAAACTTCCCTTTAACTATGCAAAATCAGATTCCATCCCGGTTAGGAGATATCCTCCGATTACCAAAAACTGCTACACAGGAATACTACCAGAACACTGCTTCCTACCAAAATGCTTATAACTTTCATGAATAAATGAATTTATTTTTGTGCTCTTAACCATAGGATAATGACACACCAAAGAACATATCATCAACTGTGCATAACTCAATCTACAATATAACATGTGCACAAAACAAAACTGTGTCTATTTCTCTGCTAAACTCCAAAATATCACTGTGTTGAGATCAATGACAATCATAGTCATGAATGCAACAACTATTGCTACATAATGACTACCAAAAGGCTTCAACATTCATTCCTAACAATAATATCATCGCTAATCAAATTACCAATAGTCGGCTATATACTTTGTTCTGTTCTTGCATTCACTGTCTAGGCTACTTCAACTATCTGTATCTTCTGATCATGCACTCTTAGACCAAGCATGAATACACTCTTATCAACTTATCTTCTAGGGTGCATACCATAAATTTTTCTTACACCTATGCATTAATTCTCTAATCTACTAGTGCTCTGTTATGTTAGAATAGCTGAGAGGGGGGTGAATCAATTATGCACTGCCCCAAATACAAAATGTATATCCAAAAATAATGTAAACAAATTTCTGCAGCTCGGTAATATATATTAGTAAATTGTCTGTACTTTTACTGATTACCAGTTAATAACTTGAAGTAACTACCAATCAAATCTAATATGCAACATGTAAAGTATGGCATCCCACAATCATCACAATCAACACATAACACAAGAAATTTAACATGGAAACCCTATAAAGAGAAAAACCACCTGGGACCGATAACCCAAAAATTGTTCACTCTTCTGAAGTGAGGTTAGTGAAGACCAAACCTTGTTAAAAATTACAAAACACACTATAAAGTGTGACCTTGATAGAGGATTTAACACTAACTGCTATCGTCCAACCAACATCCACTATGGGGTTGACAGGATAAAAAATGTACATTCTATGAATGACATTACAAGACTTTCAAGTCCACTTAGTTAAGAGATTTATCTAATTAAAATGGTTAAACTATAATTGTAGTTGATCTAATTACCATACAACTTCTATTATAGATGTTCAGATCTATTCTTAAGCTCATAAAAATCCTCTAATCAATATTTCTATTCAATTTATCAACATTCAATAACTTACTGGTCCCTCGATAAAAACTCTCTAATGCTCAATAATCTCTGCAGTTCAGTTATCCTTAACTAGTTTGATTAGGCATGCATGAAGCTTGTTGATGTGATATCTTTGTAGTATTCTTTCCCCCGGCATAAGTTTCATAATGAAACCCTAGTCTCTTAAATAGATAAGTAAACCATTTTCCTTTTCATCCATTGGATTTTTCCACTTAATCTCCATCACTGATTTTTCCGCTTAAACCTTCCTCGGCTAATGTGTCAGTAACATGTTTCAAATTTTTCCTTTAGATCTTCCTTGAATTTTGCTAGCCATTGATCTCATAACAAACTTTATCTTTCACTCCAATCACGAGGTACTTTCCAGCTTATCAACTTCTGTCAGCTAAACAAATCATTTAGTTCTTTTGTTCATTCTCTCTTAACAAATAAATGTGTCGGTGAACACAAGCTTGGTTTATACTATGCTCGGTATACACTAAACTACTCAGTGTATACTAGAATGCTTCATTAACCGACAACACTTCTTTGTAACATTTTTCTCCCAACTCCATAATAGATTAATGCAACATAATCAAGTGAACAATATGAAGTCATAGACTCATCAATAAGTTACCAAGAGTAATCCTTATCTCATCTATCATAACCATCTTCCTCAATGTAGATATCTCAGTTCTTCATCTTTCCCTTCTCTTCTACAGATGTGTTAGATTTTTGCAACTCCATGATAAGTACTGTCAAAACTAGTTGAGCTCAATGACAATATAAAACTGATTGAATTGTCTTACATAATAGTTCAGTGCTCCGTGATCTCTAATTACTTGAAGTTCTTCAATTAGGTTCTCAATCAGTTGTAGTTCATCAATCTCTCCCTTTGGTATTGATGGGAACTCAAGAAATATGAAGTATACCATACACATACCAAATAGGTATTCTAAAACTCTGTAAACAAATGTTGTAGCTCGGTAAGCTCTCCCTTAGCTTAATATGTTTAATCACTACGTTTCATAACAACATTACAATGTGCATACTATCTTCTGTAGATATGATCTTTAGCAGCTCTTAGGTTCCTTCTATTTTCAAATTGTCTCTCCCTCAGATAGATGTTCCAGTATTCTTCTCAGTTATCATATTGTTTATCTCTCCCTTTGACAAAAATTCCAAAGAAACAAATAAACATACAACTCTATAGTAGCCATGTAACTATCTATTGTCATGTGCATTTACTGTATCTTTGTATACTAATTATGCCACTTGTTTCTCAGATCTTTCACAACCTTAGATAGAAATCCAAAGTGTGAACTATGTTGCATCAACATGAATGATCTTCTGATAAGATTAGGCTGATGTAACCTCTAGATCACATTAGTGACTGGTATACGAGGGACAGACCCCAAGTCTAGTCCTCAAGTATTCAAATATATCTTTTGGTAGAGGCTTTGTAAATATGTCAACAAGTTTCTCTTTAGATGTAACAAATTCAAGCTTCACTTTCTTCTCCTACACTTGTTCTCTTAAGTAGTGATACTTGATAGATATGTGCTTTTTTAGAGAGTGCATCACTGGATTCTTTGAAATGTTTATAGCACTAGTGTTATCATAGTATATAATTACCGGCTCAGTGATTATCTCATTCATTCCTTCTAACACTTGCTTAATATATGCAATATTTGAATAGTTTTTAGCAGTAGAAACATACTCTTCTTTGTCTATAGGCTGCGAAATACAAGACTATTTCTTACTTGTCCATGTAACAAGTCTTTCACCAAAGAAAAATGCTCCTCCAGTTGTGCTTTTTCTATCATCCACATTTCCAGCCGAATCAACCTCGGTGTATACTTTAAGTTCAAACTTGATTTCCTTAGGATACCATAATCCATAATCCTCTATCTTCTTTAGGTATCTTAAGATTCTCTTTGTAGTAATCATGTGTGACTCCCTAGGATTTGCAAAAAATCTTGCAACAATTCTTATAGCATGTGCTATATCTAGCCTACTATGTACTACATACATTAACTTACCAATCATTGATAGGTACAGTGTCTCATTCACCTTTTTAGTTTCATCCTCTTTAGTCAATTTGCAGCCTATGACCATTGGTTTTCCAACTGGTTTAGTATCTTCCATGCCAAATGTTATCAGTTTTTCTCTTATATACTTAGATTGTGTGATGAATATCCCATCACTCTGCTGAATAACCTACAGTCCTAGAAAGAACTTAATATCTCCAAACATAGACATTTAGAACTCTTTTCTCATCTCATCAGCAAAGGATTTACATATGTGATCTTGACCTCCAAAGATAATATCATCCACAAATATTTCAACAATTAGAATAGTATCATCAATATCTCCTTTCATATACAAATTTTTGTTCTCACTAGTTCTAACAAATCCAATACTTAACAAATAAGTATGCAACCTTTCATACCAGGCTCTTTGTGCTTGCTTCAAACCATACAAAGCTTTATGTAATCTACATACCATGTCTTTCTTTTCTGGATCAAAGAACCCTTTTGGTTGTTCTATGTAGACTTCTTCTTCAAGTATCCCATTCAGAAATGCAGACTTAATGTCCATTTGATAAACTTTAAATTTCTTATGTGTTGCATAAGCCAGTAACATTTGAACTCCTTCTAGTCTAGCAATAGGTGCAAAGGTCTCACCATAGTCAATTCCTTCCTCCTGTGCATACCCCTTGCAAACTAGTCTAGCTTTATTCTTTGTAACCTCTCCATTTTCATTCAGCTTGTTTCTGAAGATCCACTTAGTACCGATAACATTCTTATCCTTAGGTATAGGTACTAATGTCCATGTCTTGTTTTTATCTATCTATTCAATCTCTTCATTCATTTCATTTATCCATTCTTCATTCTCCAATGCAACTTTAACATTTTTCAGTTCATATTCACAAACTAAGCATGTACCTTGTCTTGACTTACTTCTCGTTTGTATGCTAGCTTGCTTGTCACCAATAATTTGGTTCTTAGGATGATGTCTTCTTACAAATCTTTCCATTATTTGATCTCTTCTTTCTTTTTCATCCTGTTTAGGATCATTTGCCTACTCGGTAGGTCCTTCCTTCTCGTTGGTTTCTCTTTCCTGTTCCTCTGTGTTGTTTTCCTACTGACCAGTTGTCACTATTTGCAGCTTCGGTAGATACTCTAGATGCTTAATATATGTGAATATGCTATAGTCTTCTAGTTCCTTTATGCTTTCTTCTGCATTCTTGTCATCAAACTCATCAACCCTGACATTAGCACTTTCTATCATTTTATTAGTAACTTTATTTAGACACTTATATGCTTTGCTTTTAGTGGAATATCCAAGAAATATCCCTTCATCACCTTTTGAGTTAAACTTTCCATTTCTTTCATCTTTCAGAATAAAGCATTTACTTCCAAAAATTCTAAAATAACCTACAGTGGCTTTGTGTCCAAACCATAACTCATAGGATGTTTTGTTAGTGTCCTTCTTCAACTATAATCAATTCAAAACATAAATAGTTGTGCTAACTGACTCTCTCTAGTATGTTTGTGCAACATTTTTCTCTATCATCAGTGTTCTTTCACAGTCAACTATTGACCTATTCCTCCTTTCAATAGTGACATTCTGCTAAGGTGTTCTTGGTGTAGAGACTATCTTTTAATACCATGCTCATTAAAGAAGTTAGTAAATTCATCAAAAATAAATTCACCACCTCAATCAGATCTTAAGCATTTCAATTCTTTACCAATCTCTTTCTCTACTTTTTCTTTATACCACTTGAACATCTTAAATGCCTCTAATTTTTCTTTCCTAAACATGACATTCATCAATCTAGTATAGTCATCAACAAAAAGGATGAAATATCTATCACCATAATAACTCTAAGTTCTCATAGGACCACACAGGTCGGTGTGAACTAACTCAAGTATTTTCTTTGTTGAATTATCTTTTCTTTTGAAACTAGATTTTGTCATTTTACCTTTCTGACACTCATGACACATAACATGATCAAGCTTAGATAAGTTAGGAAAACCTCTAACCTTTTTCTTTTTACTGATTTTAATCATGTTATCAAAGTTCACATGACATAAAATTTTATGCCATAACCAAGCATCTTCATTTATCATAATTAAACAAGAAGATTCATCATTGATAAGATAAAACAAGTTACCTTTTGATTGTGCTCCTATTCCAACAAGTCTTCCTCCATCATCAAATATTTTTACTTTCATTCTCTCAAAAGCAACTCAGTGACCTGAATTGTTTAGCTATGCCACACTTAGCAAATTATAGTTTAGTCCTTCTACCCAATAAGCATTATCACATTAGATTCTATCATTTATCAACAAGGATCCCTTTCCTCTAACCATACTAGGTATATCATTACCCATTTTTATAGATCCTCCATTATATTACTCAAGATGATTAAATTTTTCTTCATCACCAGTCATGTGATGTGTACAACCACTATCTATGATCCATGTATCATTTTTATTAACCTTAGAAATCAGTACTATTTCTACATACTTTTCTTCTTCCTTAGAATCATCCTTCATAGCAACAAATACTAGTTCTACATCATCATCTAGATCAGAATCATATTCATTTTCTTCTACAATGTAACATACCTTTTTGCCTTTATCATTGTTGTCTTAGTTGTCTCTGTTGTAGTGTCGGTAACTTCTTTTTTCTCTTCTCCCATAGCTTCCTTCACTAGATCAGTCCTTGTTTCTATCATCTTCCTTCCTGTTTGGACATCTAGCAGCAATATGACCAACCTCTTTGTAGTTAAAACATGCTAAAGGTAATTTTCCTCTATATCTACCTTTTCCTTTAGGTAATCTCCTAGCCATAAGAGCTTCAAGCTCAACAAGTTCATTATCAGTATTTCTATCACTATCATCCTTATTATTTCTACTACTAGACTTACCAATCTTTAGAGAAGTCATAAAAGCAGATTCAACAGTCAGTACAACACTATTATCATTGTTGTTTAGTTCAAATGTTGTTAGCATTCCAATCAAATTATCAAGAGTAAGAGTACTGTTAGGTGCTGACCTATTTTCATGAATTATAGATATTCTGATGGCATAAATAGGCAATAAAGTCTTTAGAATTTTTATTACCACAGTGTCTTCATCAATAACACCATCAGATGCTCTAATAGCATGAACTACCTCCTTTATTCTATTTGTGTATTGCACAATGTTTTCTCCTTCTTTCATCTTCATATCATCGAATCTTCCTCTTAGGATTTCGGCTCTGGCTCTCTTGACATTTTTATCACCACTATAAACTTGAGCAAGTTTATCCCACATATCTTTAGCAGCAGTGCAATCTTTAATATCTTCAAACTTGGCATTTGTCAAAGAAACAACAATCTCCATCATAGTAATGTTATGCTCATGTCTATCTCTTAGTTGATCTAGAGTCAAAGGTCCAGTGGGTGGTGCAATGTAGCCATTCTCTAATAGTGTGAGGGAAGAATTCCCAATTCTAGATATATACAGTTTCATTCGACTTTTCCATATTGTAAAGTTGTCCTTGTTCAGCTTTGGCACATCCTTCTTATACATTTTGTGATCTTTATGTTGAAGTCCTTAAAAATCTATTCCAAGCAACCAATACGCTCTAATACCAATTATTAGAATAATTGAGAGGGGGGTGAATTAGTTATCCACTATCCCAAATACAAAATGTATATTCAAAAATAATTTAAATAAATTTTTGCAGCTCGGTAACATATAATAGTAAACTGTCTGTGCCTTTACTGATTACCAGTTAATAACTTCAAGTAACTACCAATCAAATCTAATATGAAACATGTAAATTATGACATCCCAAAATCATCACAATCAACACATAACACAAGACATTTAACATGGAAACCTTGTAAAGGAAAAAACCACCTATGATCAGCAACCCAAAAAATTGTTCACTCTTCTGAAGTGAGGTCGGTGAAGACCCGACCCTATTAAAGGTTACAAAACACACTATAAGGTGTGACATTTTTAGAGGATTTAACACTCACTGTTATCGTCCAACCAACATTCACTATGGGGTTGACAGGATAAAAAATGTACATTATATGAATGACATTACAAGACTTTCAAGTCCACTTGGCTAAGAGATTTATCTAATTACAATGGTTAAACTATAACAACAGTTGAACTGATTAAAATACAACTTCTATTCCAAATGTTCAGATCTATTCTTAAGCTCATAAAAATCCTCTAATCAATATTTCTATTCAATTCATCAACATTCGGTAACTTATTGTCCCTCGGTAAAAACTCTTTGTCGCTTGGTAATCTGTGTATTTTGGTTCTCCTTAACCAGTTTGATCAGGCATGCATGCAGCTTGTTCATGGAATATCTCTATAGTATTCTTTCCTCTGGCGTAAGTTTCATAATGAAACCCTAGTCTCTTAAATAGACAAGTAAACCATTTTCCTTTTCATCCATTGGATTTTGCCACTTAATCTCCATTGCTGATTTTTTCGCTTAAACCTTCCTCGGCTGATGTGTCAGTAACACATTTCAAATCTATCCTTTAGATCTTCCTTGAATTTTCCTAGCCTTTGATCTCGTAACAAACTTTATCTTTCACTCTGATCATGAGGTACTTTCTAGCTTATCAACTTCTGTCAGCTAAACAAATCATTTAGTTCTTTTGTTCATTCTCTCTTAACAAAGAAATGTGTCAGTGAACACAAGCTCGGTTTATACTATGCTCAGTATACACTACAATACTCAGTCTATACTAGAATGCTTCATTAACTGGAAACACTGATTTGTAACATTTTTCTACCAACTCCATAACATATTAAGGCAACATAATCAAGTCAACAATATGAAGTCATAGTCTCATCAATAAGTTACCAAGAGTAATCCTTATCCTCATCTGTCAT
Organism: Chamaecyparis obtusa; assembly: GCA_027943335.1. Taxonomy (NCBI): domain Eukaryota; kingdom Viridiplantae; phylum Streptophyta; class Pinopsida; order Cupressales; family Cupressaceae; genus Chamaecyparis; species Chamaecyparis obtusa. Next base: position 117,202 of record BSBK01006717.1, read on the forward strand.
AACCATCTTCCTCGATGTATATATCTCAGTTCTTCATCTTTCTCTTCTCTTCTATAGATGTGTTAGATATTTGAAACTCCATGAAAGGTACTGTCAAAACTAGTTGAAATCAATGACAACATAAAACCGATTCAATTATCTTACATAATAGTTCAGTGCTCAGTGATCTCTAATCACTTGAAGTTCTTCAATTAGGTTCTCAATCAGTTGTAATTCATCATGTTAACTATCCAGTCTTCTGTACTTAGCCAAATTCTGATCTTCTGATAATGTGCACTGACTCCAAAAACACTATATGACTTTTTTTCCATAGTGACAACACTATATTTAGTCATATACAATAGTATAGTCAACTTGTCAACAATCTCCCCCTTTGTCATTGATGGAAACAAAGGAACATGGAAAGGTTACTAACTGTGCCCTTATACAAATTTTTTTATAACATACTTTATCTTATATATCCCTTAGACTCTATACTATACATCTTCTTTACATATAAGACTCTAAGACTCCATATTCTATACACAATACTCCCCCTTTTACATTAATGACAAAGGTGCTTCAAAAAATGTATCTCTACAAGTACTTACAAAGAAAGTACATCCGGATATAAAATTTGTAAATTGTGGATCTCTTGTTTCCAAAATGCAATCAGTGCATTGATAGTTTGGAGATGGGTGCATAAGGCATATGTTAGCTTCTCCATCTTCTCCAAATCTATGCTAGGACCTTGATCATATGTCACCATGGTGGCATCGATCTCCTTGATGTTTTGATTAAGTCCATCTAGAGAGGGTGCAAGAGCATTCTTGAGCTGTGTTTGCCTTGCCCTTATCTTAGACATCTCTTTCTCAACTTTTTCAATCTTTTCTATCTTTCCTTGGTACACATTATTACACATGTTGACATCAGTGGAGGGATCTTCCATTGATTTCCTTACATTTTCTATCATTCCTTCTGCCTCTTGGATCTTCTTGTATAGATCGGTAGTTAAGTTATCCTAGTTCATACATTCAACAATAATCTTCCTGCCCTTTCCTGTAAACTCCCTCAAAGATGCTTGACCAATCTTTAGTGAACTTAGGTCAAGTGCAAAGTTGCTAACCAATTCACTTGGCCTCTTCTTCATATATTTCTCTTCTACAACTAGGGATGCAGATTCTTCCAAGCTAGAAAAACTAGTCTCGAAGTTTGAAATAATTGTGCTTACATCATCAATTGAATGGACCTTAGACACTTTCTTGTCTGAAGATAACAGGTTGTTCAAAATGTTGACTGATTCAACAAACAAGGGATTCCTCATCACCTATTTTTCTTTTGATTTCTCCATTACTAGGATGTTGATCTTAATCAGGTCATCTTCTCCCCAAGAGTCCAAGCTAGTGGTGCCTAGTGTCAAACTTGACAATAATGATACATAAGGTAATGGAGTGATAGGAGTTCTATCAATCACTTCTTGTTTTACTCTGATTGGCATCTGAACAGATTGCTCATCTATTTACTCACTTTCTTTCATTTATTCTTCTCCTTTCTCCTTTTCTGTTTCCTTTTCTTCTTTTTCATCTGTTATATCCTCAATCCATACTTCTTGTTGATTAGGAGGAGTGTCACCACATAGAGTCTCAACCTCTTGTGTTCTTAGAAAGGCTTCTTCAAACTTATCCAAATCAATGTCTATGGCTGCCATAGCAATTTCTACATTATTAATAAAAAAATGTATCTTCTTTTTGAGTCTCTGTCATGGGTACAAATGTTTCTACCTCTATAGGTGTTTCAACTATAGGTACTGAATCTTGAGGACCTATAAATGGTACATTTGTGGTCTCTGACTCCTTGGCTACCTTTGTGGGCACTTGAGTTGTGGGTGCAGTAGGTGGGTACATGTGCCTATTCAAAAAAACTTTCTCAAAGGATTTCTTTATTTCCTTTGCAACCAACTCATAATTCTTATCCATGATATGTAGTGTTCTAGACTTGGTTCTAAGGTGTGGCTTTACCAGATCTCATAACAAATTTTTCTCCTCTAGAGAACAGACCAGGAGTCTTTCATCTATAATTTTCTCTCTTATTCTCAGATCTTCCTCAATTTCCTGTCTCTTCAAGAATTCCAAAATGTTCCATACATTGTTTGGAATCATTATCTTTAATTCTAGGAATGTCTTCTTAAACTTTAGCATATGTTTGATAATCATTCCATGAATCTCCAATTTGTCAATCTCACTATATTTCTCATAGAATTTTCCTATCTAATCAATTCTTCCTTCCTCAATTATTTTTGTGCTCAACACTTTTAGACTAGGTTTGAAACTTACTTGTGGAGGTGCTTGTGTGCTTTTTCTCTGACTTCTTGTAGTGTGCGAGGATGGGTGACTTTTACCTATCTCTTTCTTCCTCTTAGCCATTGTCTTATACTCAGGAGGAGCTATAAGATCAATTGTTTTTATGGGTGCAGTAGGGGTAACATTAGTTTTGTCCTGTTTGTCCTTTGGTTCATCAGTTTTCTCAATCTTAACCTTTTTCATCTTAGGATCATCAAAATCTTCTTCTACTATGGATGTACTCTCAATTCCCAAAGTAATCTTTTCTTGTCTTTCTTTGTCAAGGTTTTCCTATGCTACTCCATGAATTCTAAGTATCTCAGTAACCTTAGCTACTTTCCTCTTAGTTGTTGCAATATTCAAAACTGCATCAACTTCTCTTGTCTTTTCTTCATAAGTCCCTCATCTTGGTTCATTAGGGTCCTTAGGTACTGATAGAAATACTTGTGCATATGCTTCTAGGATTGGTTCCTCAACCTCATATCCAATTGGATGAATCCACTTTGTTCTAGGCTCCACTTCTTCCATGCAAGTTGTGTCAATTTCTACCATGAAGAAAATGATGTACCTATATTTCTCTACAATACTATCAGGTATCCTGTACCTCATCTACATTTTGGCCCTGAATGTCTTCAATTATAACATTATGTAATCCTTCAATGTGTTCTCACTAGATGCCTTGAGAGATATTTGAGGCATTGTAGTTATACTCTTGTCTAAGTACAAACTTGAGACCTTTCCAACTATATGGAGGTACATGTAGATAATCAAGGACCCAAACTTGAATATTTTGGTCTTATCATGTTTGATGGCTCTAATGTTATCAATTAGTTGTGTGTGCAATATCTCACACAAGTTGAACTCACCATTTTCTCTGACAAGTCTTATTGCTACAAGAATAGTGGCCACAAACACACTATTCACCCTATTGGTGTGTTGAAACCTATAACCTAATATCATAGACATCAATTTGATGTCTTTCTCCTCTATAGGCTCAATTTTCATTTTGTGCCTATCACTTCTTGATTGACATGCCTGTTCTACTAGTTTTCTCACATCCTTACCTACTAGAAGAATGACCCCTTTCTTAGAGAGGCATGTCATCTCATTAATTAGGTCTCCTATGATTCTCACTAGTACTTCACCTATCTAGAATAGGTCATCATGAATTATGCTAAGAAAAATCTTTATCCATTCATACTCATAAAACTCATATGTCATAGCATATTCAACTATGGGATGGTTTTCCAACTACACAAACTCATCAAGGAAGGTTTTATCTAGTTTCAACATAGTCTCAATGTGCACTCTAATTCTATCAAGACCTACTAGTTCCTTCTTATACTATATGTATGCACAAATGTCTTCAACATGCATAACACAAATAGGGGTTCGAGAGAATGCTCCTTCTAGGTCATACAAAGTAGATTTGATAGGGTGCCTCTTGAAAATGTATCTCTTCCTCTCTGCAACATCAAACACAATAGGAGTATCCATAACTTACTTGTATATCACTTCACAATTAGTTTTTGAGAACTTTTGAATCATTGCAACGGATTAGGGCTTCTGTAGCTGATCAAACACACTTCTTCATTGGTGAATTAGGATTCAATCCTTCACAATCAACTGCTAGGGCTGTTGTGCTCTCTAATCACTCAAACTCAAATGCAATGAGTGATTTGTAAGTCTTTGAGTACTTTAAAGTGAAAAATTCCACCATTAATGCTTGCTACGTAAACCAAACTTTCACTCAAAATCTCCAACTTTCAGTTTGCAATCAATCAAGTAGTGCGCTCTTGCACATAGGTTATACTATTCTCCAAAAGGTTAAATCCAAAGATGCATACTCTGAGGGTGAGTATACCAGCCACACAAGGATCTAGAGCTAAATTAGCTCCCCCTATGACCCTAAGGGTCATTCATCCAGATGTAGAGGGTGCGTCCACTATGGATGCATCCAATACATACTCATCAACCTTATCCTTCTTTTCCTCTGACCAAATCAAGCTCACATCTTCTATAGCTTTCCAAAATTGATTCTTCTGGCTTTTTATGGCTTTCTTGACTTTGCGTTCTTGGTCTACAAAACTTTGAGATGTGTCCAGCCTTGTTACATGAGTGACAAATAACTAGAGGCCTTAAATGCATTGGCGCATTGATATGGATTACCATTTTACACTGTCTAGCTGAGTGACCATTATAATTACATATCTAACACGTAATACTCTGAGGACTTCTTGCATTTTTTTGATTCTGATTTCTCTGATTATTCTGAGTCTTGTTCTTCTGACTTGTTTTACAATTCATTTCTGTATGACCAAATTTATTGCATGAATAACAGTAACCATTGAAAGTTCATACCTTTTTACAATTCCTTGCTATATGTCCATTCTTGTTACATGCATAACAAGTTTGGTCTACTGGCTTGTGCTCATCTTTAGATGGTTCATCATTGTCTTTAGTATAATTTTTAGTCTTCTTGGTATTTGTGGTGTCTTCTGGTGCTTTCATTCTTGCTTGCATGTTTTCAATCTAATTTTGTGCTTCATTGAATCCAATGCCGCTAGTATCTCCTTTAAGTTTATGAGCATATAACTAAGATTGAATCAGATCCTTTCTTGTATTTAATTTATCAATGTGATTCTTTGCCTCTTTCAATTTAGATTCAAATTTTTCTTTTTTGTTTCTTAACTCCAAGATTTCCATGTTTGCTTGCCTCAATTCTTCATTCAGTTGAAGGTTCTCCTTGATCTGTTCATCATAAAATCCTTAATTGTTAGTTATGTTTTCATTCATCTCTTCAATCTGATCTTTCAAAGATGCATTCTCTTCATTTATATTTTTGACCATCTTCCCTAAATCACTGTTTGAACAATCTTTCAAATCTTTTCTTAGTATTTTGATGACTACTTGAGAATCAATGACTTTTTCTTTTAGTTCTTCAATTTATTTTTTAGATCTATCAAGGTCTTCAAGAGAAGCTTCAAGATTCTTTTTCAGATGTTTCATTTCTCCCTTATCCATGATCACCTCAAGTGGTTAAACTTCTTTTGTGAGGACCAAAGCTCTGATACCAATTGTTAGGAATGGGAATACTGAGAGAGGCGGGGGTGAATCAGTGTTCACTATATTTAATCTTTTTACTTTACTCTTGAAACTTAATCTTGATTGCTTAAGTACTGAAGTAAACTTCAATGTAAACAAGATAAACAATCACAATAGATAACACCAATATGATTATGAGGAAACCCCAATAGATAAAAATCCTGGTGGGAATTGACACCCACTAAGAACTGCACTAGTGTCTTTTGATCCTTGTTAGAAGCTATGCAACCCTATTAGGAGTTGTTCTTTACAATGCTTTTAGTATAGTGACCTTGTCAAGGGTCTGACTCTATTAAGGGTCTTTTACAATAACCCTATTAGGGGTGGGGACACACTATCCTAGAGCTCATTGTTAGAGTGGTGAAGGATACAACCTTCTGATCTCAGATACACACTATATTTGTTGGATGAACTGGCACTATGACACTACTTGTTTGATCAGTTCCTTTGATGCACTAATGCTTTGACCTCTTTCAAATATCTAATACATTCTTACTACTCTTCATACACTTCTTCTCTGCTTATCTTATCTCTATTTCAAATTCCATACTTTATTACAAAGGTGCATCTAATATTTATATGCACTACCAAAATAATTAACTAGGTCGGCCTATAACTGATTATATACAATGCTTCCAAGTGAATTGGCTCAAGCATGTTTACAAACAAACATAATTACATGTCTACAACTTAATTACAATAGGTGCATAGCCTTTACAAAACAATAATATCATTGCTAATCAAATTACCAATAGTCGGCTGCATACTTTGTTATGTTCTGGCATTCACTATCTATGCTACTTCAACCGTTTGTATCTTCACCATATTGTATCTTCTGATCATGCACTCTTAGACCAAGCATGAATATAGTCTTACCAACTTATCTTCTAGGGATCATACAATAACTCTGTCGTACGCATGTGCGTTGATGCTCTAATCTACTGGTGCTTTGTTAACTATCTAGTCTTATGTACTTAGCCAAATTCTGATCTTCTGATAATGTATGCTAACTCCAAAATACTATATGACTTTGTTTGCATAATGAAAACACTATATTTAGTCATATACAATAGTATAGTCAACTTGCCAACAATAGTGTGTGCCAACTAGGTTGGGCCCACTCAAATTTGGGAGGCCCCACATAGCCCTCGCTCTTCCTTCACTCTTTACCTCTACATTGGGCACTTTTGTTTTTAAATACCTTCTCTCTACTTGGCATAGTGAATGTGGGAGATATCCCAATATACAATCCTCCATTTTGAAAAATCCTTCATGCTTGTACGTTTGGAGGTTTGCAAACATTTTATTTGCCTTTGCTTGGGCACTTGTCCTTTCCTGCAATCAATACCCAACTAAAGGCCACACAACAGCCAATGAGATGAGTGCACAACCCATTCAATGGTGAATGTGCAGCCCCAAAGGAGGCACACACCGTCTCTTTGGAGGCTCACGTAACTACAAAGGACTGCGTTCAGCTTAGTGCATCTAGATTTTCTTTGGTTCCTCCAAACATTTGCAAAGTGTGCCCAACATTCATTAACATGTGTGTAGCCCCCATATTAGCCTATAAACTTTGGAACATGGGAAACACCTCTTTGGCATTTCTCTTTATTTTTTTGCACAATTCCCCTTTGATGATTTGGTGTACTCATCATTATAACAAAATATGTATGCAACATTGAAAGGAATATGTGCAGCCTCTTTAATGGTGCACCCAACAAATGGAGAGTAGCTCATAAGGAATATTCACTTCCATTTTGTGCACAAAGAATTCCTTACAAAAGACTTTGCAACCTTCATTCACTACTACATTTGGGGCCAAATTTTGACAAAAGTTTCTGATGGGTAACTTTTTATTACGAATTTGGTATTTTTTTTTTTGTAATAGGCCCCGATGATGTCGGTATTTTGATGTGTGTTTAATTGACCATCAAAATTCTAACAGATTTAGGGTATAGATAAAAAAAAAAAAAGTGAAACAGCCTCATCATTTTTATTTCAATTGGATAGAGCAGCAGGAGAAAAGGAGCGAAAGCTGAGCATGGGAGAAGGTATGTGATTTCTTCATCTTTTGAGCCTCTAGCATCATATTCAAATGCATTTCATTTTATTTGATCATGAATGCTCTCTGAAATGACTGAATTATACTGGTGTCTTGCCCTAGCTAGTGCTGTATCTCTATTATTTGATGTTATTGGTGCTTGTGCTCAAGGATATCGATTCACTATATTCAAATGTTTGGATTCATGTTTGTTGATATTACTAGCATATATGTTTAATGATGCCATTGTATATTGTTGTCACTAAAATGACTGCATTCTACTAGTGTCATGCCCTAGCCTATGCTTTAACTCCATTATTTGATGTTATTGGTGCTTGTGCTCAAGGATATCCATTTTTTTGAAATGTTGATTGTGGTTATCAAATGGACAACCTGTGAGCTTCTAGCTAGGTGCCATTTGTATTGATAGCTTAGGGCATCAAATGTATAGTATTATTGATATTTGAGACTTTGATAAAAGGAAATAGGACAAAGAACAATTTTTATTTAGTTTCTCTATTTTGATCCCTAAGTGGCTTACAACCCTAGAGAAGTATATGTAGATTTACGAATGCAGTTGCAGGATACATAGCAGCTAATAATTCACAAGAAATCCATGCATCCAATTTGAATAAAAATTAATACAAAGAACTAGTGTCCTCCAATGGCCCAATCATCTGGACCTTAATTGTCCCCTTAACCAGTGACCCTTCAAAACTGGGTTATAATGCAATCAGTGAGTGATCCTTCATTCTCTTGGTGAGCTTCTAGCTAGGCACCATTTGTATATTTGATAGCTTAGGGAGTCTAATGTATATTGTATCATTGATAGTTGAGACTTTGTTAAAAGGAAATAGGACAAAGAATGATTTTGATTTAGTCTCTATATTTTGATCCCTAAGTGGCTTACAACCCTAGAGAAGTATATGCAGATTTAAGGATGCAGTTGCAAGATACATAGCAGCTGATAATTCATAAGAAATCCATGCATCCAATTTGAATATAAATTAATACAAAGAAATAGGTTCCTCTAATGGCGCAATCATCCAGACCTTGATTGTCCCCTCAACCAGTGACCCTTCAAAAATGGGTTATCATGCAATCAGTGAGTGATCCTTCATTCTCCTAGTCTTTCTTCCATCCAAACATGTTGGAAATACACAATGCAATGATAAAAAGTCTTTCACAATCCCCCTTCCCTCAAGGAACACTATCAAACATCCCTTTCACATAGCATTTCACTATTTTATGAGTGGATTGTGTAGGAACATTTAACATTAAACAAGGAGAAAACTCCTCAACACATCTTGGAAACTATTGAATTCAATAATAAATGAAACCTAACACCAACATTATTCCTTCCATAGTTGCAGGATACATAGCAGTCGATAATTCACAAGAAATCCATGCATCAAATTTTTATAAGGATATCCTACTAATCAATAGGAATTTTCTTGAGATGACCAATGATTATGCATTTTGATGGCAGTGTGCTAGTTCAAAAGGATAATATAAATCTGAAGAATTTTTTTCTAATTTTCTCAAACTATAAATGTGGTTAAAGGGAAAATATTATGTGGAAAACCCACAAACCAAGCTAGCAAATGATTGTACATCAAATTATTCCTATATTCATTCAAGTATTCCTATGCTTCAGCTACCTGACCTTTGAGCTTCATCTAGAGGAATGTGTAGCTTTAAGATAGAGTTACTTCTTGGGCCTTACAATAGGGTGGAATATGATCAAGATTTGTTTAGGTTGTATCTTTGTTAGTCCCATTGTTAGGTTCTTATAGTTCATGGTTTGAATCTATTATGGTTGTGTAAGGGATTTGTAGAATCTTTTTCTAACATAATTATTGGACACCATGATTGGAACAACTAGTTATTGGTTATTGTACACATGAATCATATCTGTCAATGGTTCTTTGTGTTCAAGAATTCATTGATCAATCTTTGAGATTGATTGTCCCAGCTTTAAAAGAGTGATAAAAGATATAGTGAGTGCTATCTTTTCCAAGTGTTTTGTGGGTGCCATTATCTTCTAGGAGTAATTTCTGGAACCAAATTATGTTCTTTGCCTCTAGTAAATATTGCAGACACAACCATCTTCTTGGTGAAGGGTTTCTTCCATCCCCATGAGGCACTATTGGATGGTTTCCATTCCCTAGTAGTATAGTGAACCTAATTTAATACAAGTGTGCACTATTTTGGAATCCATAATTTATGGCCCCTACACTATGGTTGTTAGCCTAATTAAGATAGGCCTACCTTTGTATATAATAAGAGGCCAACATGAAACAAACATCCAAAGGTTAGGGGGTTGTTCCCTATCCATAATTTATTATTTAAGTGCCAAGTGATGATGGTTATATCATGTAACTCATACCTAGTGTGTCTCTTTCTTTCTCTCCACATTTCACATTAGGAGTATATGTTATAAAATACTAATGAAATTAACTATTGGTCAAATCTAATCAAAATTTCAATATAAAGATTAAAATAGATCTTGAAGAAATATGGGAACCATTTTTGATAGATATTGTGCAAATGAAGAGAATACTCCAAAGAGGAAATGCTTCAATGTGGAACAATTGAAGGATAATATTTTGCTTTTATATGCACATCTGCAATGTTTTTGATATATTTCTAAGATAACAAAACCATAGTAAGAATAGAATATAGAAGAAAGTAAAGAATAATGATCATACTTTGAGATATTGTGGAAACTTAAAGGAAAGAATGCTTGGTGGGGTTATCATGTAATCAGTGAGTGATCCTTCATTCCCATCTTCCAGTGACCTTTCAAAACTAGGTTAGCATGTAATCAGTGAGTGATCCTTCATTCTCCTAGTCTGCCCTGCATCCAAACATATTGGAAATACACAATACAATGATAAAAAGTCTTTCAAAATCCCCCTTCCCTCAAGGAACACTATCAACCATCCCTTCCACATAGCATTTCATTTTTGTATGAGTGGATTATGCAGGAACAATTAACATTAAACAAGGGGCAAACTCCTCAACACATCTTGGAAACCATTGAATTCAATAATAAATGAAACCTAACACCAAAGCTATTCCTTCCATTCACTTCTACCAAGAATAAAGCATTTGATCCATTCAACATTACATATAATCATTAGATAGTTACATTTCTTGACTGTGTAGAGGAACAGTCATGACCAAAATGATCAAAACTACTTTCACCCTTGCACAAGCTATTCAAAACTTCAAGTAAAATGAGCAATATGCTATATAAAATCATTCATATTCATAGTAACCATTCAAACGATCATTTTGTCAATGAACCCTTTGACTGTACCCCTGTGGTAGAGAAAGGAAACCTCAAAATAGAGAAAGGAAACTTAGTAAAACCAATCTATGCCAATGTTTGTGAGGGAAACTTAGTCACAACATCAAGTATCATCTCATCATGGTCTATTCACCATGTTTCAACACCCCATTCACTCTAATCTATTCAAATTACACCATTCTTCTTCTCCAGGACTCAAAGGCTTGAAACAATATATGTGGTAAAAAATCATGAAATACTAAAGAAGACCTACTATTTGTCAGACAAATCTTTATTGTCCCCCACAAAAAACTAAGTAATAACTACTCTACCCTTAATTTTTTTAACAATGCACCATATTAGATAAAGTAGGTTCTATCAAACATGGCACAAACTCTCTTCAAACTCACAATACATTTCATATGTAGTACAAAACTCATGAGATTCTAAAGAAGGCCTCACTCTTAATGAGTTATAAACATGCCATTGTTTCAGTTTTTCTTGCGAGTTATGATAATTTTTGTAAACATGTCATTGGTTCAGTTTAGTGTATTCATTTTTGTCAGACAAATCTTCATTGTCTTCTGATTGTCTTCTTTATATAGTAGCATGTATTAATTGGCTAACAAATAAAGAAGCATTTAGACAATCAAAAGACAATGAAGATAATTTTAAATGCATCTAACACAATTTTTTTTACAAAACTAAACCAATGGCATGTTTACAACAAATAAATAGAGTGATAATAATATTCTAAAAATTATATTTTGTTTAATGTACACGCCAAAGGACTAGTCCCAACAATTCTTAAACATACTTTATCTGATATGATGAATTCTTAAACAATTAAGGTTGGAGTAGACATAGTTATCACACAGTTTTTTTGTGTGGTACAAGGAAGATTTGGTTGATTAAGAGTGAGGCCTTCTTTAGAATCTCATATAAATTTGGCAGATTAAGATGAGAAGAAAAACACAATTCATTAGTTAAATTTTTTAATTTCATGTATTTTTTCTCCTATTTATTAGGTGCATGAGTTGAAGGTTGAATTTAAGAGTCTTATAATGTTGTGTTACCTTTGGATCTCAATTTTTTGATACTCTGATGATGATCTTTCTCAACAAGTATTTTATTCTATTGTTGTTTTTTGAATAACATATTGGGAAAATACAAAATTGTGTACTTCTACATGACAATGAACACAAAATTGAAGCATCAAACAAGACTTGATCAAGTTGCAAGTGGAACATGCATGCAAATAGTAAGTAATGTAGAATAACAAAATAAGTAATTTGTCATGTCTACATTTTGTTATTTTATGAGATTACATCTATATTCTATATTCACAGAATGGTTCAAAATTAAAATTTACAATTCGATAAAAGTACTGATGGGTGTTGTTCCCTGCACCCTCAATCAACAACTTGCCTCCATTTTATTTTGATTTACAAACTACTATATTATTTGAATATATTTCTTTCTTGCCACAATAGGAAAGATTTTGAGGTGGAAGACTACAATAATAGAAGTGTTTCAATTTGGTATACTATACTACAACATCATTTCATAACTAAGTTTTCAATTTCTATATATAATTAGATTATAGATAATCTAAGTGAAGAAGGATCATGTCAGAAAATCCAAGTGAGGAAGGTAATGGGGATGCAATCAATAGATTGTGGTCGAACTTGAAAAGAAAAGGCGATGGAAAATGTTATTGTCCCTCTAATAATTGTAAGGGATTAAACATTAGAAGATTGCTAATCAAAACATCTAAGAGACATTGTAGAGATAATGGTCACATTGAAGGGGGGTATGATTATCATGAATTGGTAATTTTTTCATTATTTATATTTAACAATTAATATATATATATATGAAATACACTTGATGATGAGATCATTATCACGGTTTATTTGTGTTCATCATTTTTATATAGGTCGGCCTCCCTAGGGGAGTACATGATATGGACCATGGAGATGCGAATATTGAAGCTGAAGATTATGATCCCATGGAAGATGACGATGATGGTACTAATACATTGATCCATGACACATTTGGTATTGGCGCAACTAATGATGATGATCAGGATAATGTTGATGTCATCCATGATATACCTCTACTTGAGAAGGCAGCCACGCCCCTTTACAAAGGCTCCCAAACAACTCTTCTCTCTGCTATATTATTGTTGTTGAAGTTGAAGGTTATGAATGGTTTATCCAACACAGCAATGTCACGTATGCTAAGGTATGTCATATATGTCATTATAGTAATTAAATGGTGAAACATGTACCATAAATATTGTTAATATTAATGACATATATTTTTTTCTATAGATTTATAGGTGAGTTCTTGTTACCACCATCAAATATTCTCCCTCTCTCATACCAAGAATTATGTGCCACTATGAAAGATATTGGAATAGAGTATCAAGCAATAGATGCTTGTCCCAATGATCATATTATTTATCATAAAGAATATAAATTTGCAACATAATGCCCTAAATGTCATATGAGTAGATATCAAACGAATCAAATAACAAAAAAGGTGCCTCACAAGGTTCTTCATTACATCCCCATTATACCACGTTTGCAAAGATTATTTAGGTGTAGTAGCTTGGCACAATTTATGGATTACCATGCATGCAATAAGAGTCAACATGACATTATTTGAATGCCTGCAAATGGTTCTGTATTTAAGGACATAGAGGAAAAGTGGCTGCACTTTATCGAAGAACCTCAAAATCTTAAGCTTTTAGTGGCAACAAACGGTGTCAATCCATTTGGAGAGCTAAGATCTGTTTACACTATTTGGCCTATTTTTGTCGTCAACAATAACATTCCTCCATGGATGTCAATAAAGAGGGAGAACATTATGTTGGCAATGATTGTTCCAGGTATTTGATCATTTAATATTTATCTGCATGTAATTATTAATCTTTTAGTAAAATGGTCACAATAATTATGTAATGTCATTGTTCATTCAACCAGGTAAATACCAAGTTAAAGATATGAATGTTTATATTGAGCCTCTTATCGACAAGTTGGTAGAGTTATGGAAAGGTGTCACTATGTATGACATCTCTAGACCAATAGGAGACACACAATTTCAATTCCATGCAATGTGTGTATGGCCAATACATGATGCCCCAGGGCTAACACATTTTTCTAGTATGTTATGGTGAATTCAAGTTGTACATGATAATTATAAAAATAAAAATTAACATATTTAATCCAATTGTATCATTACCTTGTAGGTCTTCAAACAAAGGGAAAATTTGCATGTCCAATTTGTGGTCCAAAGATGAAATCTCATCATTCAAAAAGTTTAGGAAAGTAGGTGTTTGATGAGTATAGACACTTTCTCTACAAAAATCATAACTATCGAATTACCAAAAAACATCTTTTCAATGGGAAAGAAGAGACTACATTTAAGCCACGGAGAATGACACCTCGCCTATGGAAGTTGTAATATAATAGAATTAATTGTCAAGGTACTACCATTCTAGCTAATGGTTTATGTTTGGAATTTTTATATTTTTATTGTGTTTTGTTTTCTGATTATGTGATTGATGATCATGAATGTCATCAAGGCAACACTACTGAGTACCTTCCAAAGGAACTAAAGAGTTATCCTAGACAATTTAATAGGCTGCTCTACTATGAGCAACTGCAAAATGTGTATTTGTTTGATACTATGCATATTGGAAAGAATGTAATAGAGACATTGTGGAAGATATTGGATGGAAGGTGTGACAAAGAAAAAATTGTCAAAATTTGTAGCAACATTCATGAATCCAATCATGCAATGAAAAATTTCATTGAATCAAATAGAAATGGAGAACAGATTAATAAAATTTCCCTTCCTTGGTTATTAACAGAACAACAAAGTGATGCCATAAAAGAAGTCATATGAAAAATTCAATTTCCCATAGGATTTGCTGCAAACATAAGTAGTACCATATCAAAGAAAAGTGAATTTGGGCTAGGGTTGAAAACACATGATTGGCATACCTTCATCAGGGTAAGTCACATTCTTTTGTATTTACAATATGTTTGTAAACTTCATGTACTTCTCATTGTATTATATGAGAAAAGAATGACATGATTATTTTTATAATTGTTGCAGTACGTGCTACCCCTATCTCTCCCAGAGAACTTCGACAATAACATCAAACATGTGATATATGATCTTGGAAAATGCATGAGGTAAGAAACGATATCTATTCAGTTTGTTGTATATATATATTGTAAAGTCTTGTGTTTATATATTTTTGTGTCTTGAATGTCTTGTAGGTGGTTGTCATCTAAAGAAATCCATAAAGAAGATATAAAATACTGGAAGAGAAGAATTCCTCATCTAATGTGTGAAATGCAAAAGTGTCTACCTTCAACCTTTTTCAATGCACAAGAACACTACCTCATACACCAAGTTGAGGAGATTTAAATGTGTGGACCCATACACACTCGGTCAATGTGGATGGTTGAGAGGCACCTAAAATTTTTGAAAGATTTAGTTTGGCAAAGAACACATCCTGAGGGTCCTATGATAGAGGGAGATATGGTATACCAGACTATGGTGTACGTTACTAAATATCTTCCTAAACTTGTAGCAAAGATCTATATAGATCGCATTTGGGATCTTGACACCATTAGAAAATTCGAAGGGGAGTACTTGGTGGGGAAAGGTAGAATGAGGAAAGTGAGAGGTAATAAATTATAAGATATTATTGTAGCTGTTAATTAATTCTTAATCTTCAAAATTAATCGGTTGTAAGTAGTCTATTGATTTTTTGTACAGTTGCTTGAGAGTGGGATACAATACATTTTTATATTGCAAACAATCAAGACTGGATAATGAAATGGATTGAACAATGTCATCATTTAGGTCGCACATTAACATGGGAAGCTATGTCTTCATTGGTTAATGAAGCTCATTGTAACGGAGATCCAAATGTTACGCAAAGAGAAATAGATTTCGCACATGGTTTAATAGATTTCTAGGTATGTATAAATTTGTTAATCATTCATATGTTTATGAACTCTCGATATATTAATTTATACATGTTTTACATATTTTTTTAGGTCAAACACCACAAGGCTATGTTTTGCAATGGTCATAAATTTTGCATCAAAATGTTGGATGACACAAAGAAAACTTATGATTCTGGGATAAGTGCAGTCTTTCAGGTGACTAATATTTCATCTAGAAATGACTTACATCCTCAAGAGTCTAAAAATTGATACTATGACATTTTGGATGATATACTTGAGTGTGACTTTAATTCCTTTAGATTAGTTCTCTTCGTCGTCAGATAGTATAGGCTATGACTTAATCAAAATGATCTTGATAGAACTATTATTGAACATGATAATAGATTTCCAATGATTAATACAAGGTGGTTTGAGCCAGTTGGGGATGAACCCCATGTTCTTCCAAGCCAATGTGAGCACGTATTTTACTCACAGGTTCAACATAAATTGGGTTAGTTGTTTGTTGTTAGACATGATCCAAGAGGAAGGCCAATGAGGTATAATGCAATGGAAGAAGAAGATTGTGAACAACTAGAAGATGATGTAGATGATGATCATGAACAACAGTTAGTCAATGATGTTCTTGACACAACTTTTCTTCAAGAAGAAGAAGATGATGACAATGATGATGCTACTGATGATGCTACTGATGATGATGATGATGATGATGATGATGATGATGATGATGATGTTGTTGTTTTTGTTGCTGCTGATGATCATGATCATGATCATGATGATGCTGATACTGATGCTGATGACGAAGATGACAATGAAGATGAAGATGACAAAAATGACATTGGTGTTGATGATGTCGATGTCAATGATTATCATGGTGATTAGTTGGATGAAGAAGAAGATGATTGAAATGAATGAAATGTACAATTACATGATCATTGCTTAATCTATTTAATATTGATTTCTTGATAGAAATGTGTAGTTATGCAATCAATGCTTAATCTAATTAATTTGTGATGTACTTACTATGGGATGCTTATGGTTTTTAATGTACTTACTATGTGGTTTTGAGTATATGTATCATGAATTTTTTAGCTAAGATTAGATAATTGAATTACATATGTAGGTACCCAGACTGCTTTCACGAGCATCCCACATGGTCTCATGGATCGACAGGTATAAGTCAATACACCCTATAGAGATTAATGTATTTCACAATTTGCAAAATATCTCACATTGCTTGCTATCGCTCTCATTTGATGGAGTTTAGGTACTAGCAAAAAGGTATTTGTCAGATGTGTCTTCCTCGAGCGAAGAAAGTGAGTCATTTAGTATGTTTGAATTAGGAAGATCAACTAAAGGTCAAAAGACTAGAAGGAAATTCAATAAATGCATGAAATTTTTCCATGCTCAAGGGGGGTCATGTTCTTATGATGATGATAGAAAAGGTGACATCGAGGTGCTCTCTAGGTACCAAAATCTACAGAAACAATGGGGCCCCATGGAACTTCCTCCAATAAACACTAATTTTAGTGTTAAAGGCAAGATATACCATATTGCACCATCATCAATACATGGTTTAGGCCTATTTTCCATGGATGGAATAAAGGTCTCTTACAACAAAGTTGTTGAATTGATGGAGTATGTTGGACCTTGTTACAATTACAAAAGTTGGATGCAAATTTTTTAATATAAAAAAAGTATGCGTACGTATTGTTGGCAATTTGGTTGAGTTGGTTACATAGATGTTGTCATTATGGAAACATATGATCTACATGAAGATTAGATAGGACAGAGAGCTAGTATGACATAGCACAATGCAAAATTGTCTAAGTATGAGACAATGTTTTTACCAGTAAACCTGAAGATAGTTTTTGTTTGCGATGTTGATTGGAGTAAGTTCAATGCTTGTGCACTTGAACATAGACTCTATGATGATTATTGAAGACTCATCTCAGAATGAAAGTTAGTACGACATGTACGGAAGGAGTTATGAAAGTTTTACTAAAGACAGTGTCAAGCCGTTAGGACAAAATATGAAGATAGAATTGGTAAAGAGTTAAGGGATTATTTTGTTTATCAAAATAATGACTTAAAAATATAAAGGGATGACATCCTAGATGTTAACCCTTGGATAAATTTATTTTGATAGCTGACTAGAAATTTATTAATCCTAATAACTTGTATAAATGTAATTTTAAATTGTAAGAAGGACATGAATGAACGATGTAATGAAGTAGTGATATGATGTGAAATATATGATGCATATGTAATAGTGAAAGAGTGGTGAAGAGATATTGATGCAAGTAGTATAAGGTTATGTACCTTAACCTACTTTTGTAATTAGTGTATATTGTACATTACTTGTTTGGGCAGTGGGCTCATCTGGTAATCACATTTTGTATTGCCAACTCCTAGCAGGGTTGAGGCTTCTAACAAGGCCTATAGTCCCTTAATCAGGATTGAGACACTATATGCATGTAATAGACTCCTAATAGGGTCAACATCCTTAATAGGATACTTCTGATTAGTGGATCTTTGTGGGTACCATCCCCATCGGGGTTTTCCCTTGGCTAGGGTTTCCTTGAGAACAATTAATGTGTTATGAGTTCTTTAGTTTTATTGCTATGCATGTTGTTTAGCTTCTTATATTATACATGTGTAAAGATAATCTATTATATCCATAATTGGGCAAAAGATAAAGTTTGTAGAATATTGATTCACCCCCCCTCTTAGTATTCCCTATTTCTAACAATTGGTATAAGAGCTTATTTACTCAGAAAAGAATCATTCAAGGATAGCCTAGCAGCTTGAGTAAGATCTCTATGGATATGCAAATATAGAAGAATCTTGAAGAAGCTCTTGAATAGATTGACTTGTTTACTATTGAAAGAGACACTTTTAAAGAAAATGATGAAAGCAAGGAACCAGATCTAAAAATATCTGAAAGCATAAATGAGAAGAAGTCTAATGAGATTAACAAGTCTGAAGATACACCTAAAGAAGAAGAATCACCTAAGCAAGAGGAATCACCTAAAGGTATGCAAAGACAATTCAAAGGTAGATGTTTTTCTTGTAATACTATTGGTCATATGAAGAGAGATTGCACAGGCAAGCAATTCAAACCTCTTAATGGTTATTGTTATAATTGTCATGGTTTTGGACATAGAGCTATTGAATGTAGGAAACCTAAATTTATTGAGAATAATGATGGTAGTAGAATGTTTAGGAATATCAAAAATGTAGATAAGAAACATACTGAAGATATGAACAAAAGAAATGGAGTAATATGTTATAGATGCAACAAGGTTGGACACATTGCTAGAAACTGCATATAACAGATCAATCAGCCTGGACCAAGATATGGAAACAATGGAATTGTTTGTCAGATATGCAACAAGATTGGACATACATCAAGGTTTTGCAGAATGAAAAATAGATTTTTTCATCCTAATCCTAATCCCAAAAATCATGCAAGAAGAAATGAAGATGCAAGTAACAGTCAAAAAGGATGTTGTAGTAATTCAGATGAAGTGAAGTTTATCAAAAGCATAGATCAAGGAGACATATTCAACATTGAAGGTAATAAAGAAGGTGAAGTATCAAAAGGTAAGAATGAATCTTTACCTGACCCATCTCAAAGTACTTAATTTATGAAAATTTCAGTAGAATAGGAACTTAGATTAGTGTAGAAGTAGATATATGATGAACTAAGTCTTTCACAATTAATGCAAGGTAGTATATGATGTTTTAATGCTATGGTTAAGAGCACAAAGAAAAATATTATGTTTTGCGAGATCGCAAGAAGTTTTAAGTTTTGTAGGTTAGCAGAAATAACTTTTTGGAAAGAAGCGGCAAAAGAATTGAATGCGATGTCAGATCTAAGTGAGATTGAATTAATAAAAGGTCATGATCAGTATTATTTGATCATCAAAGTTAATTCAAGTGTTAAGGAGATCAAAGAGTAGTGATTGGAAGCATTTTTCAAGGATTTGGAGAAGAATTTTGTGTCGAATCTACGCAAGCCCTAAAATCATGAAATCAAGGTATTTTACTTGACAGATCTTTAAATCAATGAAGGAATTAGAATAAATCATGGATGTTTCTTTAATTCACAATGTCAGAGATAAGAATAGACCTAAGTTGAAAAGGGAACCAGTAGAACCCTTGGAAGATGATCCTAGGTTAGCTTTATCATCTGTACCAGACAGATTTTTATATCTAGAGAATGTCAGAAGTTATCTTGGATGCAAACTAGAGGCTATCAGTGATAGTGATTTCACCAATGAATATCAAAAGATTTACAATCAGGACATGACATTGAAAGAAGGATTTGAACATTTGAAAGATAATGAGATTATTAAGTATGCATTATAGTATGAATTTGACAATGAAGAATGTACTAAGATAATCTTAAGTAGAATTCATAATGGGAAGTTTTGGTTAGAAGATAGAGTGATAGATATCATAGCTGATTTGATTCATGATGTCACTAGACTATCTAAAACTGGAGCCATTCCTTTAAATGAGAAAAACATGAGGAAAATAGTCATAGACAACACAAATTCATCTTATAATGGTAGAGGAATTGTGATTAGTAAGATCAAACAAGATGATGTCAGATACTTATGCAAGATCCTAACCACTAAGTTTTGTGTAAATTCAAGAGAGGATGACATGGTAGCTGGAATGATACATGTAACTTATCTAATGTGTGTTGAAAAAGTACAAGTTGATATGTGTGAGATTTTGAGAATTCAACTGTTTGAGAATTTGGAAAAGATTAAGAAAACTAAGTATACATAGTTTAGGTTCTCATCCTTAATCACCTATATGTTTTTTCATCTATTGAGAAGATTTCCCTACACCATTGGAAATGAATGGAATGATGGCCAAACTACAATGGAAAGGATTAACCTAGTGTACAAAAGGCATTGTATCTACACAAATTGCAGAAGATGACCCTCTAGAGAAAGCAAAGAAAGTGATGAACACTTTTGACAGTGAATCACAAACTTATCTGATATAGCAAAAGTGAAAGCTCAAGAAGCCTATGAGGCCAAAATGCTTTTGAACATTAGCCAAATTATCAAGAATGATATCAACAATCTTGATATCTGTATAAAGGACTTGAGGAAGAATTTGGAAACAGGAAAATATTTTTACATCCAGTGTACAAAATTAGAGACATTGACAGCAGAAGAAGATCAGAAGATGAAGATGAAGGAAGTAAAAATTCAGAATGGAAATAACTTTCTTTCTAGCCCCAATGTGAAGGTATTTGATGTTGAGAAGAAAATTCATAAGTTATATGATGAAATCAAAATTTTGCAAGATGAAAAAGATAGGAAAATGAGAAGATTCACTTTTTTAAGAGAGCACACTTCTATGAAGTTAAGTATTGTTGAAGGACAATTGGAAGAATGTCTTTTAGCTAAGACATCTTTTCAAAAGTTTAACTTTGAGAATCTCCAAGCATGTGAGATAGCATCTTATGGTTTGAGCACACTACTCAATGTGGTAGATTCCATTAAGAAATCATCGGAGAAGGAGTTAGAAGCTATAAAGATTGATTTTGTAGATTGTGTTGCAAGCCTACTACCTTTGCAATAATGAATTAAGGTATAATCTTTTTGTGATATAGTTTTGTAACCCTCCTTACCTTTATTTTGTCATTGTTGTCAAAGGGGGAGAGATATATAGCAGAAAATTGATAAGTAAATGATAAGGATTGATACTCTTAGGGGGAGTACTATATTAGAGATAAGTTTTTTTTGGAGTTATAAGGATAGTATATATTTTATATTATGGCCACAATTTTGAGATTTTGAAGTTATAAATTTAGCCAATTTTCTCATATGTTGCCACCAATGACAAAAGGGGAGATTGTTGGCAATTCGGCTGAGTTGGTTACATAGATTTTGTCATTATGGAAACATATGATCTACATGAAAATCACACAGAATAGAGAGCTAGTATGACAAAGCGCAATGCAAAATTGTCTAAGTATGAGATAGTATTTTTACTAGTAAACCTGGAGATAGTTTTTTTTTGTGATGTTGATTGGAGTAAGTTCAATGCTTGTGCACTTGAACATAGACTATATGATGATTATTGAAGACTCATCTCAGAGTGAAAGTTAGTATGGCATGTACAGAAGGAGTTATGATAGTTTTACTAAAGACAATGTCAAGCTGACAAGATAGAATTGGTAAAGAGTTATGGGATTATTTTGTTTATCAAAATAATGACTTGACAATATAAAGGGATGACATCCTAGATGTTAACCCTTGGATAAAGTTATTTTGATAGACGACTGAAAATTTATTAATCCTAATAACTTGTATAAATGTAATTGTAAATTGTAAGGAAATGAATGAATGATGTAATGAAGTAGTGATATGATGTGAAATATATGATGCATATGTAATGGTGAAAGAGCAGCAAAGAGATATTGATGCAAGTAGTATAAGGTTATGTACCTTAACCTACTTTTATAATTAGTGTATATTGTACATTACTTGTTTGGGTAGTGGGCTCATTTGGTAATCACATTTTGTACTGCCAACTCCTAACAGGGTTGAGGCTTCTAACAAGGCCTATAGTCCCTTAATCAGGACTGAGACACTATATGCATGTAATAGACTCTTAACAGGGTCAACATCCTTAACAAGATACTTTTGATTAGTGGATCTTTGTGGGTACCATCCCCACAGGGGTTTTCCCTTGGCCAGGGTTTCCTCGAGAACAAATAATATGTTATGAGTTCTTTAGTTTTATTGCTATGTATGTTGTTTAGCTTCTTATGTTATACATGTGCAAAGATAATCTATTATATCCATAATTGGGAAAAAGATAAAGTTTGTAGAATACTGATTCACCCCCCCCCCCCCCTCTCAGTATTCCCTATTTCTAATAGGTATTCACTCTCGACAAATTATATTCAACAAAAAGACAATGAGAAAAGTAAAATACTGGCTATATACATTGACGGAAGGCCAAAAGAATTAAGAAATATTGTAGGTTTTATAAATAGCATGTGACCTCTGTCAACTATTAAGAAACCCAATTGCATATTTGAGGTGCACGAGGGAAATCATGTATTTGTATGTGTGATGAAATCAATAAGTGGAGGGGAAGAGCTTCTTATTGATTACAGTTTGAATCACATAGATACAAATGATGTCACTATCATTAGGGTGTAGGTACATACTATGTACCATTAAATAATTGATTTTTTTTGCCAACCACATTTAGAGAGTCTCCTCACCATCCACCTCATCTCCATCATCATCTTCTAATTAAATTTATTAATGTACTCCTTTCTAATTATTGGTTAACTTTAAATAATAACACAGGACCACAATATGGACAAACCACGTAGTGGGGACAATGATGATCATGTATGCACTTCTTCCCAGCAGGTAAACCTCTTTGTTATTGTACTATAAATTAGATAGAAGAAAAATGTTAAATAAAGTTTTTTATTATATTATTTTCATCACTGTTTCAGATTAATTCTAATAATGTTAGTAATATTGTTGTCATAGATAGGTGGTCAGTAGAGAAAGGGAAAGGAACCCACAATCCCTGAAAAGGAGTCCTTTGACGAGGACCTAGTTGTTGATTTTGGTGCTTGTGATGAGCCGGCCTTTGCAATTAAAAAATGCCTCCACAAAATTGGAATAAGATTGGTTGAATTGGCATCTATATTCCCTCTGACTCTTGAGTCACAAAAGAGGACAACTAAATTGATGCTCCTATCTCAAAATTACCGAGTAAGTATTAATGTAATTTTTAATTATAGCAAAAGTTCAATAATAGTTTTTATGTTATAGTAGTCTTTTATGTCATTAAAAAATAATTGAATGTGTTGCTTTTACAACTTTTTTGCATAATTTTGATCCTCATCATGGCCATGATCAGGGTACTACAACTAGTTTAGGTAGATCACATGTTGGACTATATTTTTTTTTTACTCTCTAACAATATTGTCCATGCTAGTCATTGGTTTTATTATGCTCTAACAATCTTATTCTTCGGCACATGTCAATGATCATTTACTATCACCACCTCCTACAATGATAGGCTCAGATGTACTACATCCTACAATGTTGGCAACACATAGCATGGCCACAGACATCATGGCACCACCTACTCGTACATGGATTTTATTTTCTCTATCATTCTATATATGTTTATTTCCCTTGAAGTGTTCTTTCTTAGGGCCATTTCCTAATGGATTAAATTTATGCAACAAGGGATGCAACACTTGATGGTGATTTTCCTAGATGTACTAGTATTGCTAGTATGAGAATGGTGAAGGATTTCATATTTCTTGTGAGTGAAGAAGAAGGAGTTCCCTTGAAAATAGCAAAACTTTCAGGTACTTTAAAGATTGGACCTTTCTTTTACTATACAATCGTATATTAATTACACCTTGCATTCAATATGAGAAGTTTACATCTATTGTATTCTTATTTTATACTATTATATCCTTCGACTAATGATCCCATGATTATTTTGTAGGGAATGATGTTTTTTATAGTAAACTTAATGATGAGTGTTTGTGGATATTTGGGCCCACCATCTATACAAGGTGGAACATCATATCCGAACTAAAACCCCAATCCACTATTTTCATTTCATATCATTGCTATGATAGTTATCATTACATCCATTTTTTAATCTAACACTATTTTCTTTCTTAAAAGGTGGAAAACCCAAAGTCAAAAGTTAAAGGATGATCTCGTAGAGAGTATGACAAAAAAATTTTGGACCTCATGCATTTGAGAAGGGTAAGCTCCTTCAAAGAGCTGGGATATGTTTGAGGTATATTAGGGACCAGTACAGGTGTACATTACCCAAAAACCCACATTACCAGTGCCCACCTTGCATTCTTGATTTAGAGTGGAAATCTCTTATTCTGGATGCAAATGAGAAGAATGAAGTAAAAAAAGGAAATACACCACTAGAGAACAGAAGAAGGTATGTGATACTATTAAGAATGTAATTGTGTACTAAATACTCTTCATATTTATATGAACTAACATATTTCAATCTCTTCATAGATTTCCTGACACATCAAAGGCAACAAAGGAAAGATTGCAAAAGCATGGGCAACACAAGCTAGGCTCTGATGGTTATTCGAAACTTGCTGCATGAGTTATAAGTGTTAATATTGTTAGAATTGAATGAGGAAAAATACAATCAGTAGATGACTTTTAACACTGAAAATAATTCTTTGATCTTTAAATATTTATTTATAATTTGAAATCTTTTTTGTTTTGATGAAACAATAAAATAAAATTTGATGATACCAAGCAAAAATGCAAGGTGTGGAGTTCAATGTAAGTCTCACAAAAGAGGACAAGAGAATTGGCTTCCAACAAGGCTATAAAGCCGTGGAAGAAAGAATAAGAAGTGCACAAGGTTCTACTGATGGATCTGATGTGTTAATAAGCTAAATAGATGATATTTCAAATTTAATTATTTACCAATTAGTTTATTTGATGTTAAGTTCCAATATAAAGTGAGTAAATTTTTTTTAAGTAAGAAAACAATGATAACATGAATGCGTATGAAATTGAAATGCAGCCTATCGATTCTTGCCATACACAACCTATGCATGTTGATGACATTAAGGATGTGCATTAGAGTAATACAAGTAAACATCTTAAATTGATTGGTGTAGTAATACAAATTTAATTGCAATTGGTGTTTGGATTAATGTAATAATTTGTATTGCAGCTGTAGAGAGTGTAGAGGCCGTTGTTAATGAGCATGTTGAGGTTGAGGCTGAGGCTAGACAAATTGGCCTCGATGTTGATGATGTTACTAGATCAGGTAAAGAACTATATGATTATGGCATGTAAAGTACTGAAATACTTTAAAATGTTTTTAATTTAACCCTTTTATATGTTATTGCAGATGACCCCCCTTTGCATCAACAGAGAACTAGGCATGCATTGAGATCTAATGATAGGGTATATGATCATCATGATGATATTGATACTCATCTTAACGATTACATCTTAAAAACTAGAAATCAAAAGAAAAAAAAGAAATGATTGTCATCTTTGCACCTTAATTGATAATGACTGATTTTTATATGCCAATGAATTTAATTACATGGTAGTGAATGTTCATAAATTTTATAATATGTTAATGAATGTTATCGTGTGATAATTAATGAATGTCACATTTTATTAATGTGTCAATGAATGTTATCATGTGATAATTAATAAATGTTACATTTTATTAATGGATGAAATAATGAATGAATGTTAGATGTTAACAGAGAATTTAGAGTGATGTTCGGGGGGTGGGGCCAAATGAGCTTCCATCTTCATGTGGTTGGCCCTATTTAGTACAGAATATAAAACTATTCTTGAAACAAAGTGAAGCTCAATAAGTTTGTTCCTTATATAGGGTCTCAAATGTAGCTTTTATCCCACTCTCAACATTGCAAGGCTTCAAGTGGTGTTTTGATATTGGTTTCTCCATCTCCCACTGACATCTTGTCTTTCTCCTAAGAACTCTCACCAAGCTCTGATACATGGATGAGTAGAAGATGTCCCTTACAGGCTACACATATATAATATGGTAGATCTAGGGAACAAATATACTACAACATAGAATGAGTCAACTTGAATCTATAGTTTCTTCATTCACAATGAAAATTCAAATTACAAGCCATATTTTAGATTTAATATTCATATTCATCTTCATCATGGTCAACATTTGGTTCAACTTCATTTGAACCACACTCCATGTCAGGTACCATTATAAGGCATGGAGTGTGGTCATACCCATGTTACCATAATAATGAGTTATCCTATACAATTATGAATACAATACCTCATGTATCATATTTATAATATTACAGGTGCACCCAGGATTGGCCCAGGCACCCAAGTTCCTACCAAAGGAACCCAAGTTGAACCTAGAGGAGAAAAAAAGTAGATCCGGAACCTAGCCTCAAACAAAGAACTGGATAACTTGGTTTTTTTCTAATTCAAGTTTATTTCTGAATTCTTCTCCAATTCCAACCTGATTATTCCATATTTTGTTTTCCAATTTTCCTTCTTCCTCACTCCAAATTCAAGGATCACCACCCATGAATTATGTTGTTATTTCCTTTTACTAATTGTGCTATTTCAAGGATCACCACCCATGAATTGGTTAAGATGATGAATGATGTCAATGCCTTTATTACCAAGGAATCACCACCTGCCATTAATGAATATTAATGATCATTATTTCCTAAGGGTAATAGTTGTTTGTGTATACTGATCACCCAAGTCTTTGGCTATGATTTGCATGTTGTGAGGTTTGTCAGAAGTGGGGGTATGACATGCTGGTTGGATTATAACATATTGACACTTACACCATGAAGAAGACAAATGATTAAATAGAAACAAAGGACCAACTGAACCATCTTGTGGTTAGTCTATATCACATTGAGAAACAACATCAAGACTCAAGAATCAAAAAAATCAAAAGTTTCTTCAAGACCATGAATGATCAACAACATTCCATTAGAAAACAAAACACTAATCCATATTATCACTAAGCCATAAAATATTTCTTTAAAGTTTAGAAGCATCAAAAAAACTTTCAAGAAACACAGTACTATCCAAAACGAATACCCTCTAAATGATTATGATTATGTTGATGTTGATGTCTATAATTTATGTCTAATGATTATGATGATGTTCATGTTGATGTCTATAATTTATTTCACTTATTGATACTTGCCTAGATTGAATTTTGAATTGCCAGGCCAAAGAACGCTTTCAAAGTTTAGGGTTTGTTCTACATGATACTCTTAGTTACAGCTCAAATGCAACTCAACATATTTTTGATGTTGGGCAACCCATTGCAGAAACTCATCCATAGGTGAAATTTAATGTTGGGAATCTTGGCATTGTTAATGTTATTACTTTTCCTCACGTTTCATATTTGTGAAAATGTTTCTTGGCACTATCTTCTTTTTCAATTCCTATATTTGCAGCTTTTTAGATCATTAACTTAAGCATTACATGTCTTTGTTCAGATTTTATTCTAACACTATATTATATCTTATTCTTATTACAATGTTCTTTGTTGTGGGGTAGGAGGTCAATCTTCATTGTCTTCATTGTGGGGGACAGTGAAGATTTCTTTAACAAATAGTAGGTCTTCTTTAGTATCCTATAATAACATGCTAAACTGATAAAGGTGTTATGGGTATTTAATCTGCAATTACTAATAGACTAAGCATACTATTACTATGCTTAATGTTCCATTTAAATGCATTTAACACAAAAAACAAATTTACAAAACTAAACCAATGGCATGTTTACAACAAAGATGTGTTGAGGAGTTTTCTCCTTTTTTAATGTTAACTGTTACTGTACAATCCACTCAAACAACAGTGAAATTCTATGTGGAAGGGATGGTTGATAGTGTTCCTTGAGGGAAGGGGGATTGTGAAAGACTTTTTATCATTGTATTGTGTATTTCCAATATGTTTGGTTGTAGGGAAGACTAGGAGAATGAAGGATCACTCACCGATTGCATGATAACCTAGTTTTGAAGGGTCACTAGTTGA
This sequence comes from Chamaecyparis obtusa, assembly GCA_027943335.1. NCBI lineage: Eukaryota > Viridiplantae > Streptophyta > Pinopsida > Cupressales > Cupressaceae > Chamaecyparis > Chamaecyparis obtusa. The sequence continues at coordinate 145,544 of BSBK01006717.1, forward strand.
GGGGACAGTCAAGATTCAGATGATTGGGCCATTGGAGGACCCTATTTCTTTGTATTAATTGCTATTCAAATTGGATGCATGGATTTCTTTTTAATTATTAGCTACTATGTATCCTGGAACTACATTTGTAAATCTGCATATACTTCTCTAGGGTTGTAAGCCACTTAGAGATCAAAATAGAGAAACTAAATCAAAATCATTCTTTATCCTATTTCCTTTTAACAAAGTCTCAAATATCAATGATAAAATACATTTGATGCCCTAATCTATTAATACAAATGATGCCTAGCTAGAAGCTCACAGGCTATCCATTTGATAACCACAGTCAACATTTCAAAAAATGGATATCCAAACATTTGAAAACCAATGGAATGCTTACAACAAAGGTCTAATAGAACTCCCAACAGTTCTTAAACATACTTTATTTGATATGATGAATTCTTAAACAATTAAGGTTGGAGTAGACATAGTTATCACACATTTTTTGTGTGGTACAAGGAAGATTTGGCTAGGTCAAGTCTACCTTCATGCTAGCAATCTATAGAACTAGACCTTTATTAACAATTGATCATATCAGATAACTAGTATGTTTAAGAATTGTTGGGACTAGTCCTTTGGCATGTATTAAATAGAATAGAATTTTTAGTATATTATTATCATTCTATTTCTTTGTTGTAAACATGCCATTGGTTCAGTTTTGTAACTTCACTGTTGTATGAGTGGATTGTGTAGGAATAGTTAACATTAAACAAGGAGACAACTCCTCAACACATCTTGGAAACCATTGAACTCAATAATAAATGAAACCTAACACCAACACTATTCCTTCCATTCACTTCTACCAAGAATAAAACATTTAATCCATTCAACATTACATATAATCATTACACAGCTACATTTCCTGACTGTGTAGAGGAACAATCACAACCAAAATGATCAAAACTACTTTCACCCTTGCACAAGCTATTCCAAAATTTAAGTAAAATGAGTAATATTCTATATCAAATCATTCATATTCATAGTAACCATTCAAAGGATCATTTTTTCAATGAACCCTTTGACTTTACCCTTGCAGCAGAGAAATGAAACCTCAAAATAGAGAAAGGAAACTTAGTAAAACTAGTCTATGTCATTGTTGGTGAGGGTATAGTCATGATAAGTGCCTCTCAAACCTCTCCAAACATGTAAAATTGTCTTTAAATAATTTATTGATCTCTTCTAAACATTAACCAAATCAAACCTACATTTGAATCCACACACAATAACCCCAAAATGAAGGGTTTTGTATCCTTTAATGAATCTTAGTCATTGGTAGTGCATGGATAGTAAAACCAGTAGTCTCCAAAGCATTCAATAAGTGACTGGATTGTATTTAATACACACTATTTCTTCCATTCACTTCTACCAAGAATAAAGCATTTAATCCATTCAACATTACATATAATCATTAGACAGTTACATTTCCTAACTGTGTACTAGAGGAATAGTCATGACCAAAATGATCCAAACATTTGAAAATAGTGAATCGATATCCTTGAGCACAAGCACCAATAACATCAAATAATGGAGATCAAGCACAGGCTAGGGCACGACACTAGTAGAATGCGGTCATTTCAGAGAGCATTTGTGATCAAATAAAATGCAATGCATTTGAAATTTGCAGTCGAATATGATGCCAGATGCTTGAAAGATGAAGAAATCACATACCTTCTCTTGCGTTCAGCTTTCACTCCTCTATCCAATTGAAATAAAAATGATGAGGCCATTTCACTTTTTTTTTCATAGCCAAATCTTCCTTGTACCACATGAAGAACATGCCATTGGTTCAGTTTTGTAAATTTGTTTTTTGTGTAATTAGTAATTGGCAGATTAAATGCAGATAACACCTTTATTAGTTTAATTATCATGTTATTATCATATAAGATAAAGTATGTTTAATAATTGTTGGGACTGGTCCTTTTGCATGTATTAAACATAATGGAATTTTTAGCATATTATTATCAATCTATTTCTTTGTTCTAAACATGCCATTGGTTTAGTTTTGTAGATTTGTTTTTTGTGTTAAATTCATTTTTCATGAGGAGGGGTCTTGTTTTGAGGAGATTGATGAAGATTGTGCACCTCAAAAGCCAATTCATAAGGTACCAATCATGTTTCCTATTTTCTTATATTTTTGGATTGGTAAATCTCCTTATAAGTTTCATGTTCTTTCTTTTGATTACTATGGATGAGATATATATCTTATATTTAACATTCAACTTCTTTACATTTTAGAACATGTAGTGTGTTTTTTGAGGATTTTACCAAATCAACTTTTAACATAAACTGAAAACACCAAACTGATATCTTGCCCTTTCAACTTGACAAAATATTTGCATTTGACCAATAACTGCAAGCAACTGAATGATAAATCCACATACCTGTATCTTTGTAAAATACTTGGAACATCAAAAAGATGGCTAAGTGGCTGCCCCCATGATTTTTATCTACTAAATATGGGAAAAAAAGAACCAAAAAGAATTAAATAGAAAACATGATTGGTCATTTCAGATAGCATTCATGATCAAATAAAATGCAATGCCTTCTCTCGCGCTCGATCAGCTTTCACCCACTCATTTTCTCCCACTCCTTTTCTCTACAATCGAAATAAAAATGATTTGGCCATTTCAAAATAGTGAATGGATATCCTTGAGCACAAGCACTAATAACATCAACTATTTTGATCTGTGGGTACCCTAATGTTGGCAAGAGTTCTTTTATTAATAAGATTACTCTACAAGCTTGAAGAAGCGATATATTTTGGCAAATGAAGAGTGGAAAGATGATGATATTCCTGAGATCATGGATGGACACAATGTTGCAGATAGAATGGGAGAACATCTTTCTAGCCTGGCCCTGGATCCTTTGACAATTGGGGTAGGATCCAGAACTAGGCTAAAAAGATGTCTTCCTTTCTGTTGTGGAATTATCCCTTCTTTGACCTCAACTCATTCCTCTTCTCAAAAACTGTTATCTAGAAACTTTGGATACTATTTATCATCCATGCATGAAATGTGCTAGTGATCATATTAAATTACTTTAGGCCTCCAATATTGATGAGATGTACAAGTGTAAAATGTTTTTGTGAGACTGGGATCAATTTATGCAGTGTACATAAATGCAAGGCGGTGATTATTCTCAATGATCGACAGATATAAGTCTTCCAGGCCTTACCCAGTAGCTAGGACTAAAGATAACATAGCTCAAGAGACCATCATAGGTTGTCTTTTTCTTCGGTCTACATTATTGATAGAATGTTTTACCTTTCATTAGCTCATCAAATCCAGGGATTTGAAAGAATTTAATAGAATATTTTCATGACAACATATATTATTTAAGTTTACATTGCATGAATTTATCTACTTTGCACACTTGTAGACTATGAGGATGGCGATAAAGAAGCATATCCTCCCATGGCCATGCTTCTTTATTGTCATGCTCATAGTCTACAAGTGCGCGAAGTAGATAAATTTGTGCAACATCAACTTAAATAATATACGTTGTCATGAACATATTCTATTAAATTCTTTCAAATCCTTGGATTTGATGAGCTAATGAAAGGTAAAACATTATGTCAATAATATAGACCAAAGAAAGAAATAACCTATGATGGTCTCTTGAGCTGTGTTATCTTTAATGTGCATATCCATCAATTTTTTGACACTTTATAATTCATTCTGATAGAAGTGCTATAAATCCAATAGATACAATGTTGGAGAAAAATACTTTACGATAATTCTTGTGACAGTAATGCTATACGTCCGACAGGACAACCTGTCTGAGATATGCTACACTACCGTCACTCTTCCGACAGTTAAAATGTTGTAGATATCAAAATTTTGACAGAATCATCTGACAGTAATGCCATGTAACCGATGGGTGTATCTGTCGGAAGCTGGTAGCAGATCTATCGCTATTCCAATAGTTGTAATGTCGGAAAGGATATCTTTTCGATAGTTCTGACAGTGATTGTATATTTTTGATAGGTCTTTGTGTCAGAATTCCGATAGATGGACCATAGGAAATGCCATAACAAAGATGTTATCATGTACAAATTTTCAACGTAAAGTGTTGTCGGTAAACTGACGGATGTCTCTTCCATCACAATTTCCAATGCAAAAATTGTGATGGACACATGTGTCGAAATGCTGACAAATTAGCATTGCAAATCTGACAAATGGCCATCGGAATTTGACCTCAAATGTACTAGTGATTGCTTGCAACTTTCATTTGGTTTGCAGTCAAAGATATATGAAAGGCACGTATAGTCACCAAAGAGAAAGTACCAGAATAAAAGGGAAACACATGTGCAAAAAGAACACAAAATCATTCATGAAAACAAAGAATTCATTCACCTGCCAAGTAGAAAAGAACTCACCAGTAGTGCATAAATAGACAACATGTTTTAAATTACATTTGGAAGAAAATGGAATAATTCTACTGCGCATTAACTAAGAAACCTGGGACCACAAAAACTTTCAAAAGTTTATGATAATTTGAATAATCAACTGGGTCAATGCCAAATTTCAAGTAACTCACAAGCTTTTAGTACTTCCTTTGTAAAATGGCCTATTATGGCTCGTTAGAAAAATGCAAAATAATCACTGGGAACCATCCCGGAAGGAGATGGATTAAAAATATGAAAAGATGAGCTGAGGGCGAGCCACTAAATCTGGGAGAAGAATCATCTACAAAGATTAAAACAAAACAACCGCCAACTAGAGACAAGTATCTGACATAAAGTTGTGAATTTTGGAAAATTGCTACTTTACAAAGTTATTCTATCGACACTTTTCATCATTCTTGAACACCTTTTGTCTAATCTTGCAATCAGATCAAATGAAACCTTAATGGTTTGAAACCCTAGATAAATGATCTCTCTCATATGTATAAAACAATTCTTTGATTAGTTTCACCAGATGATCAACTGGCTATCAAGAATTAATCTTCAAAGTTGTGCCTCCAGAACATCCTTAACTGAAACATAGTAAAAATGCATAAACTGGGCTTGGAATTGATCAAGCAAAGTGATCAATCGGATTGGTCACAGTCCAAAACTTATCAAGGGGAGTCACTTCCATGTCTACATTATGAAACAACCTTCAATTCCTCTTGACCACTTACTGAATATAATTTTCATGACCTCAAAGTAGGCTACTTCAAAACTGCATTCCCAATTTCAGGAAAACTGAATAAAATGCAATCAGAAGTACCCTGGTAAACTAATCATACAAACATTTATGAATCTAAAAATGGGCACGGAGACATAATTTTGTGCCTAAAATATGATGCAATATTCCTTTTATCATGACCATCATCCCGATGTCAGATGTAAACCTTCAAAGTAAGCCATTCAGTGAAAACCAGACAGAATGCAAAGTGCAGATTTGACCATTGGCCTCCAAATGGGTATCTTTAAAACTTGTCAGAACTAGATTTTGGGAGTTGTAACCAATTGCATATGCTTAGTGGAGGGTGAGGAAAACATGTCCTAAGCCCCATCTCATGGAAATCATCAGGCCTATCTTTGTATGCACTTGGACTTAGGCATTTTTAAACTATTCTTTGAAGGGCATAAACTTTACCTTAGGAAAATTCTCTGATTATGGGCTCAAAACTATCTGATATTTTTTTTAGCTCCAATAGTGGCTCTGATTGGGGATGCATGCCCCTTGTGGGCATGTAGATAATTCAAGAACTTTGGTACAACAAACCACTCAAAAATGAAAATCGACTTCCTTCTCTCTCTTCAAGAAAAAGGGAACCTTACTGAAAGAAACACACCACACGACTAAAAGAAAGAAAATGTACAATATATACATTACTTGCAAAGGCTTAAAGCCTCAAAAATGGAACCACTTCTTACCTCTGTCATATATATGATTTTCATCCATATGTGAGACCAGGCGCTTAAAAAACTTTTGACAAACATGTTGCCAACATATATGAATGAATTTGAGATGGAAAGTAATTTTGTACTTGCCACAACCCACATTCTTTTGGTCACAACCATCCTCATATTCATATTCTAGAAAATACAAAAGGTCCTTTACCTCTTCTTGCTGAGGACTAGAAGTATAAAACTTATCTAGTAATGCCTCAAGATGTAAACTACAATGATGATCTTGCATCACTAAAAACTCATACGACTGAGAAGGAAACAAATTTTTAGACTTATCTTTATGAGATATTTCAGCTATTGAAAATCTTGGTTCCTCTAGGATGTACTCACAATCTGAATCATGAACCAAGTACAAACCCTTTTCATCATCATTGTGACACAAGAATGACTGATCTGTATCATCACTTTTGTCAAGAAATTTACTCTCCTTATCATTGTCACAATCATCATCATACTTATCAAAAGAAGGAAAAGAAAATGAACAAGAAACTTGTTCATCATTTGAATCTTCATAACAGGACAACACACTATCATGGTCTCCATTCACTTCTTCTACAAACTTATTAGAAATATCATCAACCATAAACTCTTCTTCATCATCATCATATTCACTGATCTCACTGAATTCACTACCAACCTCATCATTAGCATTATCAGCATAAAAGGAAACATCATCATCAAGTTTATTTTCATAGGGCTACTCATAAGAAAAAACTTCTTTTATGTCCCGATAATCTAATTTTGGATCACTAAAAGAACATACTTCATTATCCGGCACAAAACCATAACCAATGTAAAATTTGGAATCATCATAAATGTTGTCTTGATTTTTTAGCCTTGTATATGGAAAGCAATCAACACCTTCATTGCATGTTTGAACATCAAAAGAAAACCTTTAAAATTAAACCATGTGCATATCACACAAGTGCTCAAGAAAATCATTTTGAGCTGCAACTTGTGGCTTCAAATTGAGTTCATTCTGAGAGACATCATCATGTTGGACTGGAAAAGTGAAAGATGTTTTTTCTTCTTGGTAATTGATATGTCTTTGCTGGCTTGTTTCAATGCCTTCAAAAAAATAGGACACCAACACTCTTTACATCCAAATCCTAGAAGAAAGAACACACCTCTAGCTGAAGCAAAAAATCTAATATGGAATTTGAAACATCATTCATACTTTCATTAAATGTTTCAAATTGTGGCTCAAACAAATTAGTAAGCAGCCCACTACACATGTCTTCCCTTCGACATATGTCTCCTTGACATAGTTCATTGTTGTAGGGAGTGTTGTCAGCACTATTAACCTTTTCTTGATATGACACTAATTCCATATCATTAATGATATCAAAATCTTCAATATCCATATCAAACTGGCTAACTTCCATTTTTGGTTCAAGGGAAAACTGAGCTACCATGGTTTCATATTAGGGCTCATAAAAGCCTTCAACCATCTTCAGGTCAATAAATTCACATGATGAATCCAAAGATGAAAACATACAAACTAAAAAATTAGTTTCATCATCACAATCATCTGAAACAAAATAATTCATTAGTGCTCTAGTCATATCATCTTTTTCACAATCATTTTCAGCATATGATAATTGTTCATTATCTTCACAAGGCTATCTGTAAACCATTACCTTGTCTTCAAGAAGATCAGGATCACTTTGACTCCTTGAATATTCTTCTCCACTATCAGTCCTACTAAAATTTGAGAGAACTTCATCACTTGGGTCTTTATCATCATCTAATGAAAGATCTTCCCCCTCTTCATTTTCAATTCTTGACTACAAACAATAAGTCTCTATAGCCTCACAACTAGAATAACTAGTTTCAAATCTACTTGATGTATAACCCTTGTATATATCTATCTCTACATCAAGAAAAAGTTGTGATTCTTCACTAACCATGTTAACTTCTACACTAGGGATAGTCATTGTCAGCTGGAAGTTTTCTTCATTCACATTCTGTTCAGAAGCATAACTTGAAACTATTAGGAATAGTCCCAAGAGATAGCTGAGAGGGGGGGTGAATTAGTTATCTACAAGCTTCAATTCTTTATCTAATTAAGTATACTTAAACTTTAACCATAAACACAATGAAATAACACTTGAACACAACACCAATATTTTGGTTATGGGGAAACCCAAATAGGTAAAAACCCCAGTGGGAATTAACACCCACTAATAAAATGAACTAGTGTATAATTATCCTTGTTAGAAGATCTTACAACCCTATTAGGAGTTGATCTTTACAATGCATTAAGTACAGTGACCTAGTCAAAGCTTGAACCCTGTTAGGATTCTTTTATGATTGACCCTATTAGGGGTGAGGATGCACTATCCGAGAGCTCACTGCTCAAAGAGGTGAAGGCTGCAACCTTCTGAATAACAGATACATACTATATGTGGATCTTGGTGAACTGTGAGTTAGACCTACTATCTTGATCAGTTCCAATGAATAGCATACTTTATCTTCTCTATCATATAGACCTCTTCTTCATGACACAATACTTCACACTCTCTACTCTGCTCTAATCTTTCATCTTAATGTCATACTTCTAGCGATCAAAAATGACTGACAATAAGTATCTTTCCTCTAAATGATATAATCAAGTCAGAATGTTATAACCACCTTGAAATCATATTAGAGAAATAATAACACTCTTTAATAACATTTGTGTCAGCTCTACTAAGCATGCAACACAAATTGGGACATGTCCAAATCAACAAGTGTAGACACACGCTACACACTATCAACTCTACCAAATTAACTAATACTTTCTCCTCAAGCTAAATTACATCATGCTCACTTAACCAAAAATTCTTAACTCTTTTATAATCACTAATCCAAGCACTCATACCGAAATGATAGGTGAAACTCTTATACCAATATAATCTCTGTCAGCTCTTCTGGATAAACACAGGAAACTGTAACTAGTGAATAGCGACTGCATAACTTCACTTCTACTGCACATCAAACTCTGCATCCATGAATGTAACAACACTAATATGTTTCCATCACATATCCAAATGTGGAAGGCTCCATGGTAACTATATGAACAATCACTCACAGAACACTGCCTGTAACTTTGTCAGGAACACTACTGACACAAGCTACTACATAATTGTCTGTACTAATAATTAACCTATTGTCCATGATATCATGCTGATAACATGTCCATTCTACATATACTCAAATCTTACTGCATGATTCTTCCATGCATACTACTTACCATATGTTGTCATCAATGACAAACATATAGTCAGCATTGGCTTGCTAGCAAATCTCCAACAATCTCCCCCTTTGGCATTGATGCCAACATATGGAATGAAAAACACCACCAATCCAAATGAACAATTATTTTATAACATTCTCCATTTCCTCATCAAAACTTCCCTAAGGATGAATCCTCCATTTGCTGCAATATTCTTTAATATTCTCCATTTCCTCAACTAAACTACTTCCATGACTGAATACTAATCACCCTTGCTGCTATATATTACTCCTCCTTAACTCTTTATGAACTCCCCTTTTAATATTATTTTTCATGACTATATACTACTCCTCCTTTGACATCAATGGTAAAGGGTGCCAAACATTTAAGCATGGGTACTACTCCTGAAGTAGATTAGTCAACCATCCATTAGTCAATGAGGACTGATGCTCTCTCCACTTTTTCTAATTAGAATCAGGGAAGGGAATTACTCCCAACTTCTCCCTGAGATACTCAAAAGTATCCTTTGGTAAAGGCTTTGTAAATATATCTACTAGCTGATCCTTCATACTCACATAATCCAATTTGACTTCTTTCTCTACCACTTTCTCTCTTAGGAAGTGATACTTAATCTCTATGTGTTTTGTCTTTGCATGCATCATAGGATTCTTTGACATGTTGATAGAGCTAGTGTTATCACAATGAATAACAACAGGATAATCAATATGAATTCCAAAATCCTTTATCATCTATTTGATCCAAACAATTGTAGGACAATTCAAAGCTACTGCAACATAGTCTGCTTCTACTATTGACTGAGAAATACAATTATGCTTCTTGCTTGTCCAAGTGACTAGTCTATCACCAAGAAATACTACTCCTCCTAATGTAATATTTCTATCATCCATGCATCCTACCCAATCTACATCTGTATATACATGAAGCTCAACATTCTCTGAGTTAGGATACCATAGACCATAATCTATAGCTCCCTGAAAATATATAAATTTTCTCTTTACACCCATGAGGTGACTTTGTTTAGGCTCTGCTACAAATCTTCCAACTATGCCAACTGCATTAGAAATATCAGGCCTAGTTTGAGTAAGATATATGAGTTTACCAATCATAGACTTGTAAAATGTTATATCTACTGCTCGAGAATCATCTTCTTTTGTAAGCTTGCATCATGTTATCATAAGTGTACCCACTGGCTTGCAATCATCCATCTTGAACTTCTTCAATATCTCTTTCACATATTTAGACTGATTAATGAAAATACCTTTCTCTATCTGCTGCACATTTAATCCCTAAAATTATTCAGTAGGTCCAATCATGCTCATCTCAAACTCCCTCTTCATCTCCTTAGAAAATTTTGCACTAAGTTTGTCATTACCCCCAAAGATAATGTCATCAAAAAATATAGCTACAAGTAGTAAACCTTCAGATGTTTCTCTTATAAATAAATTAGAATCTATTGTTCCTTTCTTGAATCCAATTTTTGTTAGATATCCATCAAGTCTCTCATACCAAGCTCTAGGGGCTTGCTTAAGTCCATATAGGGCTTTCTTTAATCTGCATACCATATTAGGCATGTCTGATAAGGTGAATCCTTTTGTCTTCTCAATGTATACTTCTTCCTTTAACTCTCCATTCAAGAATGTTGACTTAACATCCATCTGATAAACTTTGAAATTTTTAAATATTGTATAAGTTAGAAATAACTTAATGGATTCTAATCTACTCATAGGTGAAAATGTGTTTGAATAATCAATACCTTCTCTTTGTGCATATCCCTATCATACTAACCTTTCTTTATTCCTTACTACTATACCATCTTCATTCATCTTTTTTCTGAATATCCACTTTGTTCCAATCACATTCGTATCACTAGGTCTTGGGACTAGTTCCCAAGTATCATTCTTAATAATCTAATCTTGTTCTTCTTTCATAGCATTATGCTAGTCTGAATCATTGCATGCATCTTCAACACTTAAAGGTTCAATCTGAGATAGTAAACATACCACTTCATTTCCTGTTGAACTCTTTTCTTTTGATCTTGGTTTGACTTTCTCACTCTGATCTCCAATGATGTCATCCTTAGAGTGATATATAGATGTAAACTTTGGAAATTTATGTTACAAGTAGTGGTTGTCATTGCACCAAAATATCGACCTATTAATGCCCGATACAACCACTAGACTTATGGAACACAGGAGGATATTAAACCATGTCACAAATCCCGAAGGGAGACATTGGTGGTTAGTCCAACAATCCCCCCTTAGCATCACCTAAGGGGATTCAAACCTATGACCAAGCTTTGATACAACTTGTTACAAGTAGTGGTTGTCATTGCACAAAAAGATTGACCTATTAATTCCCGATACAACCACTAGACTTATAGAACATAGGAGGTTGTTAAACCATGTCATGAATCTTGAAGGGAGATGTTGGTGGTTAGTCCAACACTTTAGGTGATACTGTCTCATCTACCTTCTGAGTTTCTTCTTCACTTGTTTGGGGGTCATTGAATAATACATCAATACTATCAAACATCTCTTCAACAACTGTCTCACTAGTAGAAGGACTGGGTTCTTCTTCAATCATAGGTGCATAATCATGATATCTTTCTTGAACCATAAAATTTTGATCAATCTTAACATGAGCACATTCAATGATCTTCTTCAATCTCAAATTAAAAGATCTATAAGTTTTTCTTTTAGTAGAGTAACCAAGGAAAATACATTCATCGCTTCATGCATCAAACTTACCTACTGCTTCATCCCTCTTGATGTAGCACTTGCTTCCAAATATTCTGAAGTGTTTTACTGTGGGAACATTACAAAACCATAGCTCATAAGGTGTATTGTTTGTGCCAAGCCTTAATTGAATTCTATTGATGGTATAGACTATCATATTAACTCCATCTCTCCAAGAGGTGTGTGAAATGTTTCCTTCAATCATGATGGTGCACATTGTGTCAAGGATGATCCTATTCCTTCTTTCTATAATCCCATTTTGCTGAGGGGTTCTAGGAGCACTTAACTATCTTTTTATGCCATGTTCTTCGTAGTACTTGTAGAATATGTTAGAGGTGAATTCTCCTCCTCTATCCAATCTTAGACACTTTATCTTTAGTCCAGATTCATTCTCAACCTTAGCTTTGAATATTTAGAAGTTCTCAAATGCTTCTGACTTATCTTTCAAGATCGCAACCCACATCATTCTAGAATATTAATCTACAAACAAAATGAAATACCTTTCACCATAGTATGATCTTGTTTGAGTTGGTCGACATAGGTTTGTATGAGTCAGATCCAACTTGTTCTCTGTTGAGTTATGCTTGCTTCTAAATGAATTCCTTACATGCTTTCCCATTACACATTCCCTGCATATAGTATCGATTGGCTTTGCTATGCTAAGTAGGTCTCTTACTGCCTTAACATTACTGATATTTACTATGTTATCAAAATTGATATGACATAGTCTTTTGTGCCATAATAACCTATCATCTATTTTAGCAACAAAACAACTTGCTTCTGGATTAAGCTAAAAAACATTACTTTTAGTTTTTTTTTATCGTGATGCAATTATTTCTCTATTTTTGTTAATGATGCACTTGTTTCCATTGAATTCCAACTGGTAACCTTTGTCAAGTAACTGCGCAACACTTAGTAGGTTATGTTTCAAACCATCAACATAAAGAACATCATCAGTACTATTCTTTCCACCCAAGGATGGCTCATCTTCCAATGATGGGTTTAGGAGTGTTATCTTCAATTCTAACCATGCCTCCTTTGTATTTTTCCAAGTGAACAAATGTATCTTTGTCTCATGTCATGTGATGTGAGCAACCACTATCAATGATCCAATCTGTCCTGATGTCATCTTATGAAATTAGTGCTAACTCTTGTGAATTCTTTTCATCTTCAAGATCAATGAATCCAATTTCTTCTTCTATTGATTCCTCATCTGATACTCCATCTCCAACATAATAACATTCCTTTGTATACTTAGGTTTGTAGTTATTCTGGTACATTTTAACTCTTGTAGGACACTTAGATGCAAAATGACCAATCTTATTACATGAAAAGCATTTAAATAGAAATTGACCTTCATATTTCCCTTTTCCTTTCTTTTCTCTTTTAGCAATCATAGCAATGAAATCATCTAATGTTTTCTCTTCATTAGCATCATCAAAATTACCAGAAGTGCTTGCAGATTTCTTACCATGGATTGATGCTTTGAAGGTTGTTTCACTTTTAGGTTTTGTCTTCAATCTTGAAATCTCAAAAGCTGAAATTTTTTTGATCAAGGTCTCTCTTTTGAAATTTGATGTAAGCTTCATGGTCTCATCGAGGATGTTTATCTTGTTTTCATATGCTACTATGAGAGTGGTCTTCAACTTATCCATAATGTCTTCTTCTAAGATCTCTCCACCATTTTTTTGGATTCCTACAAATTCTTCATTAATCCTTTAATTGTAAGCTTTGATGTTCTCTTTCTGTAGCATCTCTAATGCATTGTATCTTTTCCTCCAAGTTTTTTTGTGTGCATCCTTTGCTTGTTTTTCTCCTTCAAATATGTCTTCTAGGTGCTTCCATATCTTGTGGGTTGTATCTACTTTCTTTATCACTGAAAACTTACTATCAGCTAGGCCATTGATAAGGGATTCTTTTTCTATTGCATTCTGATGGAACAAATCCATCTGATAGCTAGTAGCATCTTCCTTTGCAAGATCTTCTAGAGAGGGGATCTGAACTTCCTTAATAGTCACCTCAAAAACTTCAAAATCAATGCACTGCAAATGTTTCTTTATCTTGTTCTTCCAATCAAGATAAGTCTCTCCATCAAACTTAGGACTATCTTTTCTAAAGAATTCTATTTGACCAACCTGAAGCTATTAAACTTTCTCTCTAAGGCACTTGGCTCTAATACCAATTGTTAGGAATAGTACCAAGAGATAACTGAGAGGGGGGGCAGTGAATCAGTTATCTAAAAGTTTCAATTATTTATCTCAATTAAGTATACTTAAAGATAAAGCATAAACACAAAAAAAGAACACTTGAACACAACACCAATATTTTGGTTATGGGGAAACCCAAGTAGGTGAAAACCCCGGTGGGAATTGACACCCACTAATAATTTGCACTAGTGTATTATGATCCTTGTTAGAAGATCCTTAATCTTGTTAGGAGTTGTTTTACAATATATTTAGTACAGTGACCTGGTCAAGGGTTAGACCCTATTAGGAGTCTTTTATAATTAACCCTGTTAGGGGTGAGGACATAGTGTCTGAGAAAACACTACTTAAATGGGTGAAGGCTACAACCTTCTGAATAATAGATACACACTATATCTAGATCTTGGTGAACTTCTCTTTGACCTTCTATCTAGATTAGTTCCAATGTATAGCACAAATACTTTACTTGGTCACATAGACCTTCTTCTAATGGATCAACACTTCACACACTTTGCCCTACTCTTCACAACCAACTTTGAACCACACCTTAGCAATCATAAATGATTGCCTATAAATATCTTTTCTCTAAATGATATAGTAAATTTATCCTATTAGAACCACATTGAAATCATATTAGAGAAACCATAACATAGTTCAATAATAATTTTGTGGGCTCTACTAAGCACACAACACAATCTGGGACCTGTCTAATGTTAATAAGTGTAGACACACACTACATGCTATCAGCTCTACCAAAGTAAGTAAAACTTTATCCACAAGTTGAATTACATCATACACTCTTAAAAAGACATTAATAACTCTTCTCCAAGCACTAATCCAAGGGTTTATACCAAAATGATAGGTGCAATTCCATAACCAATATAATCTATGTCAGGTCTTCTGAATAAACACATGAAACTGCTACTGTTGAATAATGGCTGCATAACTTCACTTCTATTGATCATCAAACTTTTCATCCCTAAATGTAACATCACTAACATGTCTCCATCACATATCCAAATGCACAAGGCTCCATGATAACTGTATGGACAATCATTCACCAAACACTTCCTGTAACTCTGTTAGGAACACTGCTGACACAAGCTGATATATACTATCTGCACTAATAATTAACCTCTACATCCATGATATCATGATGATAACATGTCCATGCCACATATACTCAAAGCTTACTTCACAAGTCTTCAATGCATGCTACTTACCATATGTTATCATAAATGACAAACATACAGTCAACACTAGCTTGCTAGCAAATCTCTAACAGTCTCCCCCTTTGGCATTGATGGAAACGTATGGAATGAAAAATTCCACCAACCCAAATGAACATTTCTTTTATAACATTCTCCATTTTCTCTTCAAAAATCCCCCAAGGATGAATCCTCCATCTGGTGCAATATTCTTCAACATTCTCGATTTCCTCAACTAAACTGCTTCCATAACTGAATACTACTCCCCCATAGTATATTACTCCTTTTACTTAAATTTTTCATGACTATTTATTACTCCCCCTTTGACATCAATGAAAAAGGGTCCCAAATAGTTTAAGCACTGGTACTATTCCTAAGGTAGATTAGTCAACCATCCATTAGTCCCTAAGGACTGATGCTCTTTCTTGTTTCTTCTAGCCAGAATCAGGGAAGGGAATTACTCCCAACTTCTCCCTGAGATACTCAAAAGTATCCTTTGGCAAGGGATTTGTGAATATGTCTACTAGCTGATATTTAGTACTTACATAGTCCAACTTCTTTTTTTGCTACTTTCTTTCTTAGGAAGTGATACTTGATCTCAATGTGTTTTGTCTTTGCATTCATCATAGGTTTCTTTGACATATTGATAGTGCTAGTGTTATCACAATGTATAACAATAGGATAGTTAATCTGAATTCCAAAATCCTATCATTTGCTTGATCCAAACAAATGTAGAACAATTCAGGGCTGCTGCAACATACTCCACTTCTATTGTTGACTGAGAGATACAATTTTTCTTCTTGCTTGTCCAAGTGACAAGTCTGTCACCAAGAAACAATGCTCCTCCTAATGTACTCTTTCTATCATCAACTCATCCTGCCCAATCTGCATCATTATATACATGAAGCTCAAAATTTTCTAAATTGGGATACCTTAAACCATAGTCTATAGTGCCTTACAAGTATCTAGATATTATTTTTACTACCATGAGGTGACTTTTTTTAGGCTCTGTTGAAAATCTTCCAACTATGCCAACTGCATTGGAAATATAAAGTCTAGTTTGAGTAAGATAAATGATCTTTCCAATCATAGACTTGTACAATGTTATATTTACTACTGGTGAGTCATCTTCTTTTGTAAGCTTGCATCCAATTATCATAGGTTTCCCCATTGGCTTCCAATCATCCATCTTGAAATTTATTTAATACCTCTTTCACATACTTGGACCGATTAATGAAAATACCTTTCTCTGTATGTTGCACATTTAATCCCAAAAAGTATTTGATAGGTCCAATCATGCTTATTTAAAATTTTCTATGCATCTCTTTAGAAAATTCAGCACTAAGTTTATCATTACCTCCAAAGATAATGTCATCAAAAAATATAGCTACAAGTAGTAAACCTTTATATGTCTCTCTTATGAATAGATTACAATCTATTACTCCTTTCTTGAATTCAATCTTTGCTAGGTATCCATCTAGTCTCTCATACCAAGCTCTAGGGGCTTGCTTAAGTCCATAGAGGGCCTTCTTCAATCTACATACCATGTCAAGTCTGTTTGATAAGGTGAATCCTTCTGGCTGCTCAATGTATACTTGTTTTAATTCTCCATTCAAGATTGTTGACTTCACATCCATCTAATAGACTTTGAAGTTTTTGACTATTGCATAAGCTAGAAATAATTTAATAGCTTCAAATGTACTGACAAGTGAAAAATTGTCTGAATAATCAATACCTTGTCTTCGTGCATATCCATTACATACTAGCCTTGCTTTATTTCTTACTACTATACCATCTTTATTCATTTTTTTTTCTGAATATCCATTTTGTTCCAATCACATTTTTATCACTAGGTCTTGGGATCAGTTCCTAAGTGTCATTCTTGATAATCTGATCTAGTTCTTATTTCATAGCATCATACCAATCTGAATCATTGCATGCATTGTCAACACTTAAGGGTTCAATATAAGATAATAAACATACCACTTCATTGCTTGCTCAGTTCTTTTCTTTTCATCTTGTTGTGACTTTGCTAATCTGATCTCCAATGATGTCATCCTTAGAATGATATCTAGATGTAAACTTTGGAGATTTAGGTGATACTATCTCATCTACCTTTTGAGTTTCTTCTTCACTTGTCTCAGGGTCATTAAATAACACATCAATATTGTCAACCATTTCTTCAACAACTATCTCACTAGAGGAGGGTCTAGGTTCTTCTTCAATCATAGGTGAGTAATCATGATATCTTTTTTGAACCATAAAATTTTCATCAATCTTAACATGAGCACTTTCAATGATCTTCTTGAATCTCAAGTTAAAACATATATAAGCTTTACTTTTAGTAGAGTAACCAAGGAAAATACCTTGATCACTTCTTGCATCAAACTTGCCTACTGCTTCATCCCTCTTGATGTAGCACTTGCTTCCAAAGGTTCTGAAGTATTTTACTATGGGAGCATTACCAAACCATACCTCATAAGGTGTTTTGTCTAGGCCAAGCCTTAATTGAATTCTATTGATGGTATAGACTGTTGTATTAACTACAACATCTCTCCAATAGTTGTGTGCAAATTTTCCTTCAATCATGATGTTGTGTGTTGTGTCAAGGATGATCCTATTCCTTCTTTATGCAATCCCATTTTGCTAAGGGGTTCTAGGTGCACTTAACTATCTTTTTATGCCAGGTTCTTTGTAGTACTCATAGAATCTATCAGAGGTGAATTCTCCTCCTCTATCCGATCTTAGACACTTTATCTTTATTCCAAATTCATTCCCAAACTTAGCTTTGGATATTTTGAACTTTTGAAATTCTTTTGACTTATCTTTCAAGAATGCAACCCACATCATTCTAGAATAATCATCTACAAACAAAAGAAAATACTTTTAACCATAGTATGATCTTGTTTGAGTTGGTCCACATAGGTCTATATGAATAAGTTCCAACTTGCTCTCTGCTAAGTTATGCTTTCTTCTAAATGAATTCCTTACATGCTTTCCCATTTCACATTCCATGCATATAATATCAATTGGATTTTCTATGCTAGGTAGGTCTCTTACTGCCTTAACATTACTGATGTTTACTATGTTATCAAAATTGATATGACATAGTCTTTTGTGCCATAACCAACTGTTGTCTATTTTAGCAACAAAATAACTTGCTTCTAGATTAAGCTGAAAAACATTACCTTTAGTTTTTTATCCTGATGCAATTATTTATCCTTCTTTTTTGTTAATGATGCACTTGTTTCCATTGAATTCCAACCTGTAAACTTGTCAAGTAACTTCCCAATACTTAGTAGGTTATGTTTCAAACCATCAACATAAAGAAAATCATCAATACTATTATTTCGATCCAAGGTGATGGATCCTCTTTCAATGATGGGTTTAGGAGAGATATCTTTGAATCTAACCATGCCTCCTTTGTATTTTTCCAAGTGAACAAATATATCTTTGTCTCCTATCATGTGATGTGAGCAACCACTATCAATGATCGAATCTATCCTGATGTAAGCTTATGAAATTAGTGCTAACTCTTGTGAATTCTTTTCATCTTCAAGAGAAATGAATCCAATTTATTCTTCTACTAATTCCTCATTTGATAATCCATCTCCAATATAATAGCATTCCTTTGTATACTTAGGTTTGTAGTTATTCTGGTACATTTTAACTCTTGTAGGACACTTAGATGCAAAATGACCAATCTTATTACATGAAAAGAATTTAAATAGAAATTTACTTTCATATTTCCCTTTTCATTTATTTTTTCTTTTAGCAATCATAGCAATGAAATCATCTAATGTTTTCTCTTCATTATCACCATCAAAATTAACAGAAGTGCTTGCAGATTTCTTACCATGGACTGATGCTTTGAAGGTTGTTTCACTTTTATGTTCTGTCTTTAATCTTGAAATCTCAAAAGTTGAAATTTTTGTGATCAAGGTCTCTCTTTTTAAATTTGATGTAAGCTAAATGGTCTCATCAAGTATGTTTATCTTTTTTTCATACTCTATTGTGAGAGTGGTCATCAACTTATCCATAATGTCTTCTTTTGAGATCTCTCCACCATTGTTCTAGATTCCTGCAAATGCTTCATTAATCCTTTGGTTGTAAGCTGTGATGTTCTCTTCTGGTAGCATCTCTAATGCATTGTATCTTTTCTTGCAATTTTTTCTACATGCATCCTTTTCTTGTTTTTCTCCTTCAAATATGTCTTCTAGGTGTTTCCATATCTTGTGGGTTGTAACTACTTCCTTTTTCTCTGAAAAATCACTATCAGATAGGCCACTAATAAGAGATTCTTTTGCTATTGCATTCTGATGGAACAAATCCTTCTGCTAGCTAGTAGCATCTTCCTTTACAAGATCTACTAGAGAGGGGATGTGAACTTCCTTTATAGTCACTTCAAAAACTTCGGAAGCAATGCACTGCAAATGTGTCATCATCTTGTTCTTCCAATCAAGATAATTCTCTCCATCAAATTTAGGATTGTCTTTTCTAAAGAATGTCATCTAATCAACCTCAAGTTGTTAAACTTTCTCTCTGAGGCACTTGGCTCTAATACCAATTGTTAGTAATAGTCCCAAGAGATAACTGAGAGGGAGGGAAGTGCATCAGTTATCTACATGTTTCAATTCTTTATCTCAATTAAGTATACTTAAACATAAAGCATAAACACAATGAAAGAACACTTGATCACAACATCAATATTTTGGTTATAGGGAAACCAAAATAGGTAAAAATCCCAGTGGGAATTGACACCCACTAATAATGTACACTAGTGTATTATGATCCTTGTTAGAAGATCCTTAACCCTGTCAGGATTTGCTTTACAATATATTTAGTACAGTGACCTAGTCAAGGGTTAGACCCCATTAGGATTATTTAACAATTAACCTTGTTAGGGGTGAGGATGTACTATCCGAGAGCACACTGCTCAAATCGGTGAAGGTTACAACCTTCTAAATAATAGATACACACTATATCTGGATCTTGGTGAACTAATCTTTGACCTAATGTCTAGATGAGTTCCATTGTATAGCACAAATACTTTACTTGGTCACATAGACCTTCTTTTTATGGCTTGACACTTTGTACACTCTTCTCTGCTCTTCACAACCAACTCTG
The DNA here is from genome assembly GCA_027943335.1 of Chamaecyparis obtusa. Classification (NCBI taxonomy): domain Eukaryota; kingdom Viridiplantae; phylum Streptophyta; class Pinopsida; order Cupressales; family Cupressaceae; genus Chamaecyparis; species Chamaecyparis obtusa. The sequence goes on from BSBK01006717.1 coordinate 165,997, forward strand.
AACCACACCTTAGCAATCACAAATGACTGCCTATAAATATCTTTCCTCTAAATGATATTATCAAGTTATCCTATTAGAACCACCTTGAAATAATATTAGAGAAGCCATAAAATACTCCAATAATAATTCTACTAGCTCTACTAAGCACGCAACACAATCTGGGACCTGTCCAATATTAATAAGTGTAAACACACACTACACACTATTGGCTCTACCAAAGTAACTAAAACTTTCTCCACAAGCTGAATTACATCATGCACTCTTAACCAAACATTAATAAATCTTCTCCAAGAACTAATCCAAGGGCACATACTGAAATGATAGATGCAACTCCAGAACTAATATAATCTCTATTGGCTCTTCTGAATAAACACAAGAAACTACTACTATTGAATAATGACTACATAACTTCACTTCTACAAATCATCAAACTCTATGTCCATCAATATAACATCACTAACATGTCTCCATCACATATCCAAATGCACAAGGCTACATGATAACTGTACGGACAATCATTCACCGAACACTACTTGTAACTCTGTTAGGAACACTGCTAACACAAGTTTCTATATACTATTTGTACTAACAGTTAACCTCTACCTCCATGCAACATATACTCAATGCTTACTTCATAAGTCTTCAATGCATGCTACTTACCATATTTTTTCATCAATGACAAACATACACTCAGCATTGGCTTGCTGGCAAATCTCTAACATCATCTTGACGATCCATCTCATCAAACATCTTCTCCATAATAGAAATGAATCCAATTTCATCTTCAACTGAATCATCATTAGAAAATCAATCACCTGCATCGTAACATTCTTTTGTATACTTAGGCTTGTAGTTTGTCCTAAATGCCTTAACTCTTCTAGGACACTTAGATGCAAAGTGACCAATCTTATTTCATGAGAAATATTTGAAAGGTAACTGACCTTCATACTTTCATCTTCCTTTTCTTTCTTTCTTATCAATCATAGCATTAATATCATCTATCTCTTTATCTTCATCTTCATCACCAAAATTACTAGAAGTGTTTAAGGATTTCTTACCATGGATTGATGCTTTGAAGGTTGTCTCACTTTTAGGCTCAATCTTCAATCTTGAAATCTCAAAAGCTAAAACTTTTCTAATCAAGGTCTCTCTCTTGAAATTTGTTGTAAGCTACATGGTCTCATCAAGGATGTTGATCTTGTTTTCATACTCTACTATAAGAGTAGTCATCAACTTATCCATAATGTCTTCCTCTGAGATCTCTCCACCATTGTTCCTGATTCCAGCAACTGCTTCATTGATCCTTTGGTTATAAGTTTTGATGTATTTTTCAGGTAGTATCTCTAATACATTGTATCTTTTCTTCCATGTCTTTCTACGCGCATTCTTTTCTTGTGCATCTCCTTCAAACATGTCTTCTAGGTGCTTCCATATCTTTCAGGTTGTGTCTACTTTCTTTATCTTTGAAAATTCACTATCAGATAAGGCACTAATAAGGGATTCTTTGGCTATTGCATTCTGATGGAACAAATCCTTTTGCTTGCTAGTAGCATCTTGCTTTGCAAGATCTTCTAGAGAGGGGTTCTTAACTTCTTTGATATCCACCTCAAAAACTTCAAAAGAAATGCATTGCAAATGTGTCACCATCTTGTTCTTCCAACCAGGATAGTTCTCTCCATCAAACATAGGACTGTCTTTTCTAAAGAATTCCATATGATCAACATCAATCTATTAAAATTTCTCTCTAAGTAAATTGGCTCTGATACCAATTGTTAGGAATAGTCCCAAGAGATAACTGATAGGGCGGGGGGGTGGGTGAATCAGTTATCTACAAGTTTCAATTCTTTATTCAATTAAGTATACTTAAATTTAAGCATAAACACAATGAAAGAACACTTGAACACAACACCAATATTTTAGTTACGGGGAACCCAAATAAGTAAAAACCCATGTGGGAATTAACATCCACTAATAAACTGCACTAGTGTATAATGATCCTTGTTAGAAGATCTTACAACCCTATTAGGAGTTGATCTTTTAAATGCATTAAGTATAGTGACCTGGTCAAAGTTCAGACCCTGTTAGGAGTCTTTTATGATTCACCCTATTAGGAGTGAGGATGCACTGTCCAAGAGCTCACTGCTCAAAGGGGTGAAGGCTGCAACCTTTTGAATAACAGATACACACTATGTCTGGATCTTGGTAAACTATGAGGTAGACCTGATTTCTTGATCAACTCCAATGAATAGGAAACTTTATCTTCTCTATCACATAGACCTCTTCTTGATGACACAATACTTCACACTCTCTACTTTGCTCTAATCTTTCATCTTCATGTTATACTTCTAGCGATCACAAATGACCGGCTATAAGTATCTTTCCTCTAAATGATATAATAAAGTCAACCTATTAGAACCACCTTGAAATCATATTAGAGAAACAATAACACTCTTCAATAACATCTATGTCATCTCTACTAAGCACGCAACACAAACTGGGACCTGTCCAAATCAACAAGTGTAGACACAGGCTACACACTATCAGCTCTACCAAATCAACTAATACTTTCTCCTCAAGCTGAATTACATCATGCTCTCTTAACCAAACATTCTTAACTCTTCTCTAATTACTAATCCAAGTATGCATACCAAAATGATAGGCGTAACTCCTATACCAATATAATCTCTATCGGCTCTTCTGGATAAACACAGGAAATTGCAACTAGTGAATAGCGACTGCATAACTTCACTTCTACTACACATTAGACCTTGCATCCATGAATGTAACAACACTAATATGTCTCCATCACATATCCAACTGCACAAGGCTCCATGATAACTGTACAGACAATCACTCAAAGAACATTTTCTTTAACTCTATCAGGAACACTGCTGACACAAGCTGCTACATAATTGTCTGTACTAATAATTAACCTCTACATCTATGATATCATGTTGATAACATGTCCATGCTACATATACTCAAATCTTAGTGCATGAGTCTTCCATGCATGCTACTTACCATATGTTGTCATCAATGACAAACATACAGTCAACACTGGCTTGCTGGAAAATCTCCAGCATAAACATGATTAGTAAGATCGGCAAAGATGGAGACTCCTTGACATTGAGTTTCATTTTTTGATTTACACCTATTTTCTTTGATCATAACATTATGGCTATTGGCATAATACATTAACTGATGTATTATAACCATCTGACTACATGACAGTTACTAACTGTCTAGCATTGTATAAGACTCCTCTGGGTTTTTCTAATATTATATCACTAATTTCTGATTCTTTCATATGGTATCAGAGCAAACAAACAATGTAGAGGCACTAAGTTGAAAGGTGATAGAAGAAATCAATTAATGGAAACTCCTTGTGAGTTGATAGACATTGCAGAGATATGTTAATGATGATGATTTGTGCCTGAGATGTAGCGCAGTTTCCATGTTCTTGAAAAACTATGAGATATGTTAATGATGATGATTTGTGCCTGAGATGTAGCCCAGTTGCCGTTCTCTTGAAAAACTATAAATAAGAGTGGATTGCAGAGGTTTTTGTAGATGCTACCTCCCTTTTCTACACATTGATCTTGTGTTGAAGTCATTGATGTCTGCGTAGATTAGTCTAGGAGAACATGCGCAGGGTTGAGGAGAACCATTTGTTTGATCAAAGAACCATTTCAAAGAACTTTTGAAACCATTTCTTGAACCAATGTGTGCACAGAGTTGAGTTGAGTGTGAGATATTTTTGTGAATGAAGTATGCATATCAATGTATCAAATAACCATTTCAAGAACCGTTGTTATCATCTACAGGTTTAGAAACTGTTATGCAATGTTTTGTTTTTTTTTTCCATTTTGTGTCATATCTGATCTTGCATTAACGTCATTGCCTTGCATTAAGAGTCTCTAAATCAGTTTGAGCTTTATATGTTGTGTTAAGAAGTTGGAGAGAAGTGGAGTTATTTTGAGATTATGTGGAAGATGGCCAAGTCATTGGATTTGGAAAGAGTGCTGAATAGGACAAGCAATGAATAGAAAGGTGAAAACTAAGAGTGACACACTCATCTCATCTTGAAAGAAACTCAAATGATGGGAGTTTCTGAATCAAAGTTCTTGCATTTGAATGGGCTAAAGACCGCATGGTAATGAAGTTTAGTCTAAATTTGTGATGAAGGTATGAACACAAAACATCAGTGAACGTAATATTAAGTTAATACTGGTGGTTTTGATTAGAGTGAGGTGTAGAGATTTTGATTAGAAATTGTTGATTTGGATTGTAATTGTTTGCCATGGAGTTTCCATTAGATAAATATTCTGCTTTCAATTTTCATACATGGAGAATAAAAATCCAAATGCAATTGATGAATAAAAATATATGGGGTATAGTAAGCGGAAAAGAAAAACCACCCATAGATGCAAATAAATTATTGGAGTGGAATAATAGAAATGATAAAGCCAAGGCTATTATTGGTCTTTCTCTTGCCGATTCTGAGCTTCATCACGTAGATCTAGATAACACTTCTATTGAGATTTGGGATAATCTAAATAGGCTGTTTGGAGAAAAATTTGTGAATGCAAAGTTTTCTCTCAAAATTCAATTTTTTAGATTCAAAATGGAAAATGGGATCACAGTGTCCAATCATATAAGTAATTTAAGGTCTCTCATTAGACAACTTGCTGAAGTTAAGGATCCTATTGATGACGATGATGCTAAGGATATCTTGTTAAATAGCTTATCTTCCAAATATAGTAATGTTGTCTTTACACTAAGTCAACTCACTTCATAGACTCTAGAGGATATGATTTCAGCCCTTCTAGAAGAAGAAAATAGGACAAAGGAAGTCATAGAAGAAGCTCATCAAATCGATCAAGCATTATACTCACAAAGTACTAAAAAATTGTCAAATAACAATAGAAGAGACAATAAATGTTTTTACTATAATAAAAAGGGGCACACGGCATGGACTTATAGAACTAGAGCTAGTGATGTTCTTAAAGGTAAAATCAATGAACAATCTGAAGAAGGAAATGTTGCATGCATTGAAAATGAGGACACATCGGATGATGGAGAAGTCGCTAACGATTTCCAGTCTCCTATTAATCCCAATCTTGTGCTTTGAACCTTCACTTCTGGAGGTTGGCGGTATTGGAGGTTGGAGGAATTTCTATCCTCTCAAGTTAGCTTCTTGCTTTGAGATGGTGTTCTGCATGAGAAGAATTTTTGGCTTTCTATTTTTGTTTTGCTTTCTAATGCTGACAAATTTGAAGAATGTATGTCTTGTGAAGACTCATTTTTGGAGACAGGTTTAAGATTTGGGAGTGTGCTCAATATGGATTGCTGTCCAATGAGATTTAGAGTATATGATTGAGAATTATACCCTTTCACAGTCACCAGACAATGATAGAGATCTATCGCATCTCTTAGGGATCATTTTTGAATAATTCAAGACTATGATTCGAGAGTTCAGGACTGGCAGCTTAAGAACACAAATCGAAGCTACACCTTTTTGAGGGTCACAAGACAGCTTGATGGAGTCTTTCATGATTTAGGATTTGCAACTTCAAAAAGAAGATTTTCTCAATACATGTATTCATATTATGTAATCAGCATGTTTTGTTATGTAAGCCTTAAGGGGGGGATCCATCCCTAGGAAAAATATAGTCTTTTTGATATGTTTTTAGGATCAATGTATTAAGGGGGGGAATGTTGCAATAATACATTAACCGATGTATTATAACCGTCTGACTACATGATAGTTACTAACTGTCTAGCATTGTATAAGACTCCTCTGGGTTTTTCTAATATTATATTGCTGATTTTTTATTCTTTCAATGACAACAAACTCTAGTGGATAAAAACCCTTTAGCAATTTTATATCTCAAATTATTTTCAATGTTCATCGCTGTCATAAAAGCCTCATGTAAATTATTTGGCTCTTTATCTCTTAACAAGAAGCTCATCTTTTTATCGAAGGCACCCAAATAAATCATTAAACATACTTGATCATTGGGTCTATAACTCTTTGGAATATCATTTAATGTCTCAACAAATTTGATGTTGAAAGATGGGACTAACTCATCTTCTTCCATTTGAATCTCCATCAATTTTTTAGGCAGAATGCTCACATCTACTCTTTCAACAAATTGCTCCATGAAAGCTGAATTGAAATCCTCCCATGAAGAAATGGAATTCATTGGCAAGGAATAAAAATAGACCCTTGCATCATCCTTCAATGTCTGAACCAACAACTTCATGATGACATCTTCATGACAAATTTTGAAGTCTCCCATCAGATCAACAAACTCTTGCAAATGCTCACATGTTGGATCTAATTGTTTCCCTTTAAACTCTTGCAAATGCTTCCTAATCTTAGTAGGAATTTCATTTGGGAAAACATGTATGCCATCAAAACATAATGGTGCATACCTCTGTCCAGAAAGATTTCTACTTGATTTCATTATGGATTGCACTTCCTCTTAATGAGATTTTCAAATTTTTATCACAAATAACTTATGCAGCTATAAAGATTATCAAATCATACATATTCCTCAAAAGATACAACCCATATTTTTTTAACAAATCTAGAGAAATATGAAGACCTACAATTCCAAAATCCTTTTTATATGGTGACTTTTTCACCCAATAAGGATTATACAAATATAAAACATTTAATGAGAAATACCTGGCAAGTTCTTTGATGCTATTATTTTTTCTTTGGCTAGAAACAATGGAAAATTTCAGAGCTCACTTCATAGCTCCATCAGGTTCCTTTTTATAGAGTCGCCACATCCTTGAAGAGGAAAAATACTTTATTTCAATTTCTTTTTCCAGCCAACACAAACTTCACTAGAATTTTAACTACTATTTATCAGAGCTAGATACATCATATCCTTTATTCTAAACTTGCATTGATCAAATAGAGGATATCAGAGTCGCCACTCACAACTTGGTGAGATGATTTGAAACTTTTAAAAATGACTCTTTACATCAATGGAAACCACTGGATAAATAAATAAGTCAGCTAGGAGTCTAGCTCTACTCATACTCGCGTTATTTATAAAAATTTTATAACATCAGAGATCTTAAATAGATTTAGCATGACTTTGCATCTCTATTCCCTAGTAGAGTCCCCATTTTGTTGGTCACTCAGATGGGATGAATCGATCTGGATAGTGAAATATTGAAAGTTTGTAATATAACCAGAGATTCTCAACTGATTTATTTCTTATTATGTTCTCCTCCCCAATAGAGTCACCATTTTGTTGGTTCCCTAAAAGGATTTTACACTCAAAGAGACACCAATATACCTAAGATTGGTTTTAAGGAGGGGTTAGTTCCAAATATTAGGAAATCTGTAGGTAACTAGACCAACTATAGGGACAAGACTGCCCTCTTCACTTCCAGCTCTACAGAACCAAGGCGGGTGCACCAAATCTATTAACATATAACACTTTTACAACTTTAAACTGGATTCAACAAAATAGATAATGATAAGAAAATACCAGATGATAACCACTCATTTATTGATTCTCAATTATCATGAAATAACTGAGGCCTAAATACATAAAACTACAAGGATTGAAAGGATTTGATTTAACTTTTGCAGAATACAACACATCCCAAATAGACATATATCAGCATAGAGTTTACTTGTTTCAGATCAGTACCTTATCCATTGGGAAAATCATCTAGTACATTGTAGAATACAAAGACTAATTACTATCATTTCATCAAAGATCCAAGTCATAAATACAAATACCTAGAACCATACTACTTATAGAAACCCTTATCGAAACCCCATGAATTTGTATTTCATCTAGAGCATAATTTAATCTAATTAAAACTAGAACTAAAGATAGACAACACATGCATAGATAAACTCCATACAAAGAATCAAAATATTCAAAACTCATAAAACTTGACACAGATGGAGAGAAATGGAACTAAAAACTTGAATTAAGAATGAGGATCTAAGCCTCTACATATGTCTTGCTTGAATATTCAAAGCCACTAAGACAATATGCAAAAGATCTGCAACTTTCTACTCTGTTCTGATACAAACTAGACAAAACATGTCCTACTCCTTGACTGAAGGTTTAGGATGTAACCTTGTGAACCAGAAAACCAAAAGCCTTTGTAAATGGTCTTGGAAATCCTTATAAAATATTGCAACAAGCTTAGGACCATTTAGGGCTTTTTTAGGGCAACATAGTCAACCCTAAGACTATCAAAAATATCAGAGACAAATCTGATATCCTTTACATTCTAGAACATATCTTTGCAAAATATCTTCATTCTTACCTAAATCTAACTTTGAGATACAAAATCCATTACTACTCCTTCCTACCAGATCAAATCTTATTCTCATTGCACCATTACATTCCTCGTTCTATGTTGTTTTCGTCAATATATTATACTCATATATTTGGGTTAAAGTGAAGCACCAGACATCATTTTAAATCTGTGAGAAACTTTAGTCTTTAAAATTTTGAATTTTTTACAAACCTTTTAATATTTAAACAAACTTTTGATTTTAATGCAGGACCCACTTGCCACATAGCATTACTTTATTAGGTCAACTGACCACCTCATCACCCTATCAAACCTCTACATCATCACCTATGACACATGTCACATTCTTATTGGCCTGTATTGTCCACTCGGGCACTTGGTTGTGTCACCTTGCCACATCATCAAATTGCCACATGTCATCACATCGCAGTCCCATAGTGACTAACCTCTAGGAATCTTCATGGTTGTGGGGTTGGGATAACCATCAGATCTAGCATGCATCCCAACACATCAGATCTGCACACTCTAAGTCTCGTCAAAATTTTCTTACCTTCCATGTGGGACCTACTCGCCATGTTTTCATCCTCATCATCACCAACTTAGTGCTTTGGGTTTTGTGATCATGTGGATTGGCCTTTGTCTATGCATCCATGCTTGGACACAAGACTACCTTTTTTTTTGGATTATAAATATCTGGCTTCCTTCCTGCACATCGAATGTGGGATATATCTTTCTTCAAATATAATATTCAGCTTCAAAATTTTGTTGTAGTGGATGCCAAATGGGCTGGGCCCACTCAAATCTAGGAGGCCCCACATAGCCCTCCCTCTTCCTTCACTCTTTACCTCTACATTGAGAACTTTTGTTTTTAAATACCTCCTTTGTACTTGGCATAGCGAATATGGGATATATCCCAATGTACAGTCCTCCATTTTGAAAACTCCTTCATGGCTGTGCATTTGGAGGTCTACAAACATTTTCTTTGTCTTTGCTTGGGCACTTGTCCTTGCATGCAATCAATACCCAACTGAAGGGCACACAATAGCCAAAGGGATGAGTGCATAGCCCATTCAATGGTGAATGTGCTGCCCCAAAGGAGGCACACACCATCTCTTTGGAGGCTTACATAACTACAAAGAATTGTGTGTAGCTTAGTGCATCCAAATTTACTTTGGTTCCTCCAAACATTTGCAAAGTGTGCCTAGCATTCATTAACATGTGTGCAGCCCCCATATTAGCCTATAAACTTTGGAACATGGGTAGCACTTCTCTGGCATTTCTCTTCATTTTGATGCACGAGTCCCCTTTGATCATTTGGTGTGCTCATCATTATAATAAAACATGTATGTAGCATTGAAAAGAATACGTGCAACCTCTTTAATGGTGTGCCCAACAAATGGAGAGTAGCTCATAAGGAATATTCACTTCTATTTTGTGCACAATGAATTCTTTTCAAAATACTTCGCAGCCTTCATTGCTTGCAACTTTCATTTGGTTCATAGTCAAAGATATATGAAAGGCACGTGTAGTCACCAGAGAGCAAGTACCAGAATAAAAGGGAAACACATGTACACAAATAACACAAACTCATTCATGAAAACAAAGAATTCATGCACCCACCAAGTAGAAAATAACTCACCAGTAGAGCATCAACTGGGTCAATGCTAGATTTCAAGTAACTCACAAGATTTTAGTACTTCTTTTATAAAATGGCCTATTCTAGCTTGTTCGGAAAACACAAAATAATCATTGGGAACCACCCCAGAAGGAGCTGAATTAAAAATATGAAAAGATGAGCTAAGGGCAAGCCACTGAATCTGGAAGAAGAATCATCTACAAAGATTACAACAAAACAACCGCCAACTGGAGACAAGCATCTGACATTAAGCTATGAATTTTGGAAAATGGCTACTTTGCAAATTTATTCTATCTACACTTTTCATCATTCTTGAACACCTTTTGTCTAATCTTGCAATCTGATCAAATGAAACCTTCATGGTTTGAAACCCTGGATAAATGATCTCTCTCATATGTATAAAAAAGGTCATTGATTAGTTTCACCAGATGATCAACTAGCTATCAAAAATTAATCTTCAAATTCGTGCCTCCAGAACATCCTTACTGAAACATAGTAAAAATGCATAAACTGGGCTTGGAATTGATCAAGCAAAGTGATCAATCAGATTGGTCACAGTCTGAAACTTATCAAGGGGAGTTATTTCCATGTCTACATTATGAAACAACCTTCAATTCCTCCTAACCACTTACTGAATATAATTTTCATGACCTCAAAGTAGGCTACTTCAAAACTACATTCCCACATTCAAGAAAACTGAATAAAATGCAATTAGAAGTGCCCTGGTAAATTGATCATACAAACCTTTGGGAATCTGAAAATAGGCACAAAGACACATTATCATGCATACAATATGATGCAATATTCCTTTTATCATGGCCATCATCCTGGTGTCAGATGCAAACCTTCAAAGAAAGCCATTCAGTGAAAACCATACAGAATGCAAAGTGCAGATTTGAGCACTGGCCTCCAAATGGGTATCTATAAAACTTGTCAAAACTAGATTTTGGTAGTTGTAACCAATTACATATGCTTAATGGAAGGTGAGGAACACATTTCCTAAGCCCCATTTCATGGAAATCATCAGGCCTATCTTTGTATGCACTTGGACTTAGGTATTTTTATACTGTTCTTTGAAGGGCATAAACTTTGCCTTAGGAAAATTCTCTGATTATGGGCTCAAAACTATCTTATATTTTTTTTAGCTCCAACACATAGGTATAGTAGGTTCAAATCATTCTCAACATTATGGGCATATTGAGAAATGAACTTCTTAGAGAGCTTGACAAAAGTTGTAATGGTCCCACAGGGTATCTTGTAAAACCACTCAACAAAAGTTCCTCCCAAGCTTTTGGGGAATAGGCGTAAAAGATAATTGTCATTGTAAGCCACTTCTTGGAATACCATATAGAACTCTTTGATGTGATTCACAGGGTCTCCTTTCCCTCTATATTTATCAAACGTGGGGGTCTCAAATTTCTTAGGGAAAGGAATAGCTGTGATTGATCGATCAAACGGATAAGGAAACACCTCTTCAAACTTGAAGGTTTTGCTATTTGTGCCAGCTTGGAGATCTTTATGAGAATTCTTCATGGCTTCCCACTCGGCATTGATCAAAATTGGAGCGGGTACTCCCATTTGGAAAGGATCTAGTGGTGTTGGTGAATAAGGATGATTTTGATGTAGATATTATGGAGTTGGATATGGAGATTGTCAAGCAAGATAGGAAGATTGGAATGGATTTTGGGATGATGATTTATAAGGAGGATATTGTTGTTGAGGTGCGGGGGCATATTGTAGTGGAGGATATGGAACTGATTGCTAGTGTTGGGGGATGATGGGATGTTGTTGCTGCGAATGGCAAGAGGAAGCTTGTTGCTACTGGGGAATGATAGGGGTTTGTTGTTGTGTGAGGAAATATTATTGTTGCGAAGGAGGTTGGTGGAATGATGTAGCTTTCTCATAAGATGGCCCTCATTGTACTTGGCTTTGTGCTTGATTGATGTAAGATGGATGCATTCCTGCATTTCTTAAGGGTGGAACTGATGTAGGGAAGCTAAAAATAGGAGGTGGTTGGGCAAGGTAGCTTGTGAGATGGGAAGAACTCTATTGTTGGGATGGTGGAGCTTTTTGAGAAGCATTGGATAGTGTGAATGGGAGAAAGGGTAAAGCTGGTGGAGGTTGACATGGTAGTTGTTATGGTTCTTGCGAGAAGGTGGCTTGTTGGTTTGTTGGTATAGATGCGGAGAAGTGGGTTGGTATTCCAAAAGCTAGCATCTCTTCTCGAGTAAGGCCCCAATGAGAACTAGTTTGTGGTGGGAGTTTTGATGTAGAGGATGTGGGAAAGGTAGATGTAATTGGATTTTGGGACATGAATGGTGGATTTGAACATCTCATGGAAGGCATACCTATTGTGAATGCAAATTATTAGTCTTGTGCTTGGGTAAATGTTTGTTGGGGCATGAACAAATATGCTTGTGTTCACCATGAAAAGTGTGGTGCTATTGTGGAAGCTTGCTGGGAGAAGGAGGAAAATGATTGTGTTTCCCCTAGAAATGATGGAATGGTTGTAGAAGCTTGTGGAGTGAACGGGAAGGATGATTGTGTTGCCCCTAGGAATGGTGGTATAGAAGTAAAGGCTTGCTGGGAGAAAGGGGGAAATGATTATGTTGCCCCTTGAAATAATGACGTTGTTTGGCCCATACAAGGTGGAGCAATTTCTTGTGCAAAGGCTTGCGTGGGGGGTGGTGTTTGGTTTTGTGAAAAAAATTGGCTAGGAATGATGGTTTGAACTACTGTGGAAGATGATGGTGTGCCTATGAGAGGAAATGGAGTGGATTGTGTTGCTTGTGTTGTAGGACTTGTGAAACTACTTTGCAAAAGAGGAGGGATGGGCAAAGCTACTTGTGATATGTGAAAAAGTGGATTAGAGATTTGTTGGATGATGGGGGTGTATGCTTCTAGTGGGGTTTGAATGTTGTTGTTGGGAATACAAGGTTGGAGATATGGTGGAATGGGAGTACCCTCTTGTTTCAAGTTAGCCAACATGTTTCATTAATTATGAGCAGTGAGTGCACTAATTATTTGTGAATTTTCTAGATGATTCATGAATGTTTCCATTGCAAAAGAAGCTGGGGAGATATTGGAATCATCCCATGCATTACCAATTTTTTTGATCTGGTGATTGTAAGCTACCAATGAACTAGTATAAATGTTAGGATCAGATGAGCTAGTGATTTGATAAGGATCCATGTTTCTTCATTTTCTAGATCTTGTCTCGACAGGCATGGAGTGAAGATCTAAAGATGCAGATGCTAGATGGATGAAAAGATGCTCCTAAAAGAATCTATAGAATGATGGATGCAGGTCTAAGAGACTTCTAAGGATGGTGGAATGCGAGAGGATTGGTGAGATGCTCTGATTTGGATTAAGGATAGTGAAAGTTTGGTGGAAGATGGTGGAAGATTGGTGAAATGCTTGGTGATGATGGGGTTTGATGGGATGTTCTGATTTGGATCAAGATTTGGTGGATGATTGGTGGGATGCTGGTTGAAGATTACCAAGTGTCAAAAAATGAGCTCTTATTTTCCTGATGGAGGATCAATTGTAGGATTTTGTCAACCTAGGATAGACTAATGATCCTTGGTCAACTCGATTCTTATCAATGCAAGCTAATATCTTGCTTAAGATGATGAGGTTATGCAAGGACAAGTTGGATTTCTTTAGACAATGCTCTGTCAAAGGGGGTGATTTCTTATTTAGGATAGGGATTGAAAACAACTCAAAAAAATTTGAACACTAAGTGTTTTTGGATTTGGATCACTGGATTTGATGCAAGGATGGTGGGTCTTGACTTGAATATTAGATGTTAGATTTGGATCAAGGATTTGGGATTCTTATTGTGGATTGCTAATGGAAGGATGGTGAAGGATGATGGAATGATGCTATTTCTAAGAGGATGACCTAGATGTAACTTAAATGGATGACCTATGATGCAACAAGGAAGATGATGATGAATGCAACTAAGAATGATTTTAAGATGCAACTAAGGCTTTGTGGTCATGCAAGGATGAGACTAGGATGAGCTAGGATGAAGGACTGTCGAGATAGGATTTGGGACTCTGAAGGAAGAGTGGATATATGATGGATCCATCTATTCTTCTCTCTCAAGATTGACATAGGGATGGTTTACTTGGAATTGGTATGCAAACTACTTGACTCTTGCGTTATATTTGATGTTTTCCAATCTCTCTTGATTTTTCTCTTCTTCTTGGATTGCTTTAAGGGAATGTTGATGGTTTTTGAGATTTCTCTCCGCAACTTTCTTCTCTTGATAGAGTGGACTCTAGGAAGTTTAGCTTTCTTATGTTGGGTCCAATATGACATAGCTTGGAGAGATTATTGTAAGTGTTTCGAAACAAGGTTTTGGGTATCTGATTTTGAAGGGACTCTTCTACAAGGTTTTGTTTTGAAAGCTTTTGGCCCAATTTTATGATGTCTCAATGGAAAAGGACTAACTTGACAATAGACACTTTGAAAACAATCCAGACAAGGGATAAAACAACCTTGCAAGATACAAGCAATGACTTTAGCTACTGAATCTAAGAGAAAGCTTTGAAAGGTATATATTCCAACAAGTGTTTTCACTAAGCTTTTGACTGAGCAATCACTTCAAGAAGATCTACCTAAAGGGAGGCGAGTATCAAAATCCTTTCCCATAGCTTGATAACCCATAAAACAGGACACATATGGTGAATATCTTAAGGTGATCCGGTAAACCCCTTGGATCAGTCCTTGCACAAGGATTCTAATACCTTCAAGTGTAGATAGGGTGGCCTCTTCTTTAACAAGTTTGTAGTTATTCCATAGAGTCCTCCCAATTAGTTTGTACATGTGTGATTCACTTAAGAGCCTAGTTGACCATGTCAAAATCGTAGGGATTATTCACCTACCCTGAGCTACCATCAACAAACATCACCCAAGCTTGAGGGGATGTAAGCAAGAGTTTTCTCAGTGCTTTATTTCTATACTGGTCGGGGAAGGTACCAGTTTGAGGTTGTTCTCCAGAGATAAAGTTCTTTTCTCTCTGGACAGGCCTCTCTAAAATTAAAATAGGTGAACTTGTCTAAGTTCAAGTGTTTTACGTTACTTAGATTTAATAAGGATTTGTAAAATTTTGAAGACTCCTAGAAAGAACAACAAACAAAGGTTCTTTTCCCAAACTGATTAAGTGATTGAATTGAAATTTTGAAGACACAAGTGTTTAAGGCTTTGATTTATTCTTTCCCTTTTGAAAACAAGAACTTCGAGCAATTATAGTTTCTTTGGTTGGGCATTCAAGATTGATTTTTTGTGTTTTAAGAACTTTGAAATTGCTTTTTGAAAAAGAAGGGAATAGAGATGTTTTTCTCTCACTGTTTAAGTTACTCAAGAGTGTGTTTGATTTTGGACTCAAAGTAAAAATGACTCTTTTGGACTTTTCTTTTTCATTCAAGATTTTGTGTGCTAGTTTGCATGTTTTCTGCCCAAAAATGAGGTTCCTAGATTGATTTGATGCATGAAAACTTTAGGAAACATTCAAGATTTTGTAGAAAGACACTTGTTTGAACCAATAACAAAGCTTTAGAAATAGTTTAGGATATTTTATCAACCATTAGGAATCTTTTAGGAAAGAATAGTAAAGATTTTGTTGATTTTTGTTCCTAGTTTGCATGAGATTTAAAAGAACTTTGAAAAATTTTCAAATGAAGTTCATTTTATCTTTGATTGATGCATTGTGTTTGATTTAGGAACATTTGAATGCATTTAGTATTTATTTTGAACCTTTTAGATTTTGAAATGCAAAATTTGAAGTTCTTTTTAAGCACCCAAAAGTTGAAATGTTCCTAACTTGCATAAATGCACTCTAAAATCTTGATGTTGCAAGGATGAACTGATTTGATTGGATTTTGATTTTTAGGAAATTCTTAGAAATATTTGGCTAGTTTTAGTCCTTTAAGCATTCAAGAGTGATTTGAAGGTTCACTGTAACCGCATACAAAATGTGTAGTATTTTGCCTTTGTTCATTTTTAATCCAAACTAAAATAACTTTTGGAACCCCAGATGCGATCTGGGAAACCCTGAATGTGATCCTAGATTTAAAATAGAGATGATTTTTTTTTACCTGATGGACCCCAAATGCAATCTGGGAAATCTAGTAGACCCCGGATGCGACCCTGGAACATGGGGTGCGATCTTAGATTTGACTCGATGTGACACTGTAACTGATGCGATCCGAGAACACATAATGCAATCCTAGATTTAACTTGATGTGATCTTTCTTCTGGGATGCGATCTTCTGGCAAATTAAAGCCCAGAAAATGGATTTTTTATGCAAAATTTACAAGGGTTTTGTGAAAATGAGTTTTCTTAGAGATTTTTTTAGAAGAATAGGCCAAGATTTTCAAAGAGGAAGAAGAATTAGTAGACATAATAGAAGAATAATGGGATTCTAGAAAAGGAAAAGAATCCAAATGCCTCCTCCACCTTCAAGCTTCAAAATCTGCAAAAACTCTAAAATCCATGAGATGTTGTCAAAAGACCTGTAAAGTGAGTCCCACCAAGCGTGCCAAAATGTAGGCTATAGTTTTGAATTTGTTACCTATCTTGAAAGGCTTAAACACTCAAATGTTAGATTAAAACATGTTCATAAGTTCAAAACAAAGACATAAACAAAACCAAGCCACCTCAAGATTGTTGCCAAAACAAGTGCTATAGAGCACTGTTTGATTTGCTTCAATGAGAGGGATGTAGGTGTGCTCTCTAAGCACTTGGAGCTTGCTTCTAATGAAATCTAAGGGATTTTAATATGATGCATGAATGCCAAGAAAAGCTTGAAAGAAACTAGTTCAATCCATTAAAAGCTATTCTACGATGTGTTATGAAACATGAAATAGAGCTATTCTAAAAAATATAATTGAAAGCCTTATGATCTAATATTATTCTACCATTATAACTCTACTCAATGTAAATGATGTGAATTGGATGTTTTCTCTTATGAAGTGAGGGTATTTATAGGATTTGAGAAGGGCTTGGGTTAGGAGGAGAATTAGAGTTTGGGGTTTGGTTAGGGGTTGAGTCAAAGGGATAAGTATTGACTTTCAAAGGTTAAATGGACCAAGATTAGGATAAGGGTTGAGGAATTTATAGAAGAGTCTAGGGGTTTAGGGATTTCTAGAAGATTTCTAGGATTTTAGGCTTTTAAATAAATGTTTAATTTATTTAAGGAATGCAACAATATTTATCAAACATTAATTTAATAAATAGGGATTAAATATTTAAATTAGATTTAAATATTTTGGGGATCGGTATCTTAATTAAATGTGTTTAATTAAAATAGGAGAAGAGATTAATGACACAAGAATTAATTAATTAATAAATGATGATGTCATCAAGGGTTTAGACTAAAAAAGGTGGGAATCACCTTTTAATCAGGATTAGAGTGAGATTAGGAAATTCTAGAAGAGGTTAGGGATTTCTAGAAGATTTCCAAGGTTTTAGGATTTAAATGAATATTTTATTTATTTAAAGGCTTTATGGTCAATTTATCAATTAATAATTAATAAATAGAGGAAATTCATTTAAACTTGATTTAAATGATTTTGGGGAGGGATTCTTTAATTAAAGATGTTTAATTAAAATAGGAGGATTTAATGACATAAAAATAAATTAATTAATTAATAGATGATGATGTCATCAGGGGTTTTTAGGAAAATAAAAATACTTTTATTTTCTAAAGGATTTTTAGGTGTCTACAGTGATAAAGGATAAAATCTATGTAATCAGGATGAGTTAGTGTGTAGTTTTGAAGTTGGCAACTTAGTTGTCAACCTAGAAATAATCCTCATACTCTCTAATTGCTAAATAATTTGACAGAAACCTGTCAGCATATATATTAAGACATAACTATGACAGTCAGATATAAGTAGTTATGAGTCAGTTTAGATAGGTGGTTGGGTGATTTTGATTGGTCCTTTGGACCGTAGAAAGTTTATTTGACAGTGCATATCTCATGACATGGGCAATAATTGATGTAAGAGGAGTTTGAAACTAAAAAAAATCATGAGAGTCTTGTTCTACAATTTATTTTTTATAGTTGCTCGTAGATTTATATTATGGGTTTTATCTTTGATCTTTGTTTCCTTCAAATAATCATGGTGTTAAACTTTTGAGGCATTGCATCCTTTATGTTGTGAACTTGGAAGTAGTTGATTTGATAGAGAAGCAAATGAGTTATCTACATTTAAATATTTACTAGTAAACCCTTGATTAGATTATCTTGAGAGTATTCAAAATGTGATATATTGCATGGTCCACATTGAATAAACCTCTCATTTGGGTAGTGGTGAAGAGGATGGTGTAAAAAAAGGGTTTTTTTCTTTATTTTTTGTGTTCTTCCTGCAAGGCCAAGGGGTCATGGGCTAAAAATCCTCATGTGGCTATGTATGATAGATTCTTATATCTTAATTTGTATATAAAATGTAATAATAAAATGTAAGTAACCTTTTCCAAATTGAAGTTCCTCTATAGATCTCAGTGTTGGGTGATGAGAATGAGCTTAATCTATCTTCTTACAAGTGGTCTCTGATGTCTTCTAGAAGATACACGACCAATCCAATCTCCTAGTAAACAATTTTCTTCTTCATCGCTCTAAAATTTCCCACAAATATGAAATATAGAATGAAGCTTTTTTTTCTTTTAATAGTTCCCATGTCAGTTGGAATTCCAACTCTATATAGATTGCAATCAATATTCTAATGATATCAAGGACATTGAAAAAAAATGCAAATTCACACCAAAATACCTTCTTTGTCAGAAACTACAATTAGAAATACATACCAAATGTATTAGTGATTGTAACAAATTCATGGGAAGGCTATGAGGTTCTAAGTTCTTATCATAACCTATAAAATTGCAAAAGGATCTTGGAGGTTCTTTAGGGAAAACATGTGGCTAAATACATAAATCCCTTGGCAATGAAATATCTTCTGAATTGCAATGGAAATCAATAGAGAACACTAGTATTCTAGAACATGAAAAGAAGCTTCTATTGAAATTATTAGTAAAATAAATGTGTCTCAAAAATATCTTGGATAAACTAGTCTGGTATGGATCAAAATATGGAAACTATAATAGAAATGATGGTTACAATATCTTAATGAAACAACAGTTGAGGCCTAAAAAGTAAAAAACATCTTAATCTATGTTGGGATAAACATTCCCTTCCTAAAGCCAGACTATTCTTGTAGATAGCCCTACAAAATAAAATACTAACAAGAGAGAGGTTTTATAGGATTGGTTATGATGGACCAAGTAGATGTCCTCTCTGTGAGAAAGAGCAAGAAACTACACACCATATTTTTCTTAACTTTGATTATTCCCTTAATTGTTGGAATTGGTAATGTAATAAATTGGGATTGATAACTGCCCTTCCAAGTAGCATCTTAAGTTTGTTTCAATGATATCCCAACTTATACAAACACAATATCTACAATATGTTATGGACAATATCCCTCTCTATTATGATTTGGGAAATTTGGAAGGAGAGGAATAGCCATATTTTTAAGGAAAAGAAGATGTCCAATGAACAACTTATTAACAAAATATAAGCATCTATCATTGAGGTTACCAATAATAGGATCCTTAATCACAATGGTAAGGACACTAATATGTCACACTAGGATCAAAATATGATGAATAGATGGGCTGGTAAAAAAATTTCACCCTGTGTTGAATGTTTAGGAAGGATTAGGATCATTTAGGAACCATGGATACCCCATAATGGTACAAAACTAGGTATGGTGAACTTGATTTAACCAAAGATAAGTGTGATATGGATGAAAATGATATGAAAATATTGAAAATAAACTATATTCAATCTATTAAGCTAAGATAGTGTGAGTTATAAAGCTTGAAAGATAAGTAAATCTAACAATTAGGAGATATGCTAAGATAATCTAGAAGTAATTTAACATTATAAAAATGCATGAAATGATATGTGAATTGGTAAATTTCTCTTAGAAGAGAGAATATTTATATGATTTAAGGAAGTTCTTGGGTTAGGAAGGGTAGTTGGGGTCAGATTCATGGGTAGGGGTAGAGTTAGGGGTATGGTTAGAGGTATGGCCAAAGGGATAAGTGTTAAGGGTTGCTGACACATGTGTGAGAAATGCTAGGGAAGTGTGCCTATGGAACAATGGTGGAAGAGGAGATAGATGCTCTTATTTATGGTTGTAAGAGCCTTAAATGAGGGTGTAAGGAGCCATTAATGAGCATGTAAGGCTCATTAATGACAGGTTTGACTATAAGTCAAAGGATGAGGGTTTAGGCTAAGAGGGTTAGGAATCACCCGCTAAGAAGGTTTAGGATGTGATTAGGAAAGTGAGGATAGCTTTAGGGTTTTCTAGAAGATTTCTAGAGTTTTGGGCTTTTAAATAAATATTTAATTTATTTAAAGGGTTTTTGGGACACAATTTATCAAATAATTAATAAATTGGAGGGAATTTCATTCAAATTGGATTTAAATGCTTTTGGGAGGGGTTCTTTAATTAAATGTATTTAATTAACATAGGAGAAGGGATAATAACAATAAAAACTAATTAATTAATTAATCAATTAATAAATGATGATGTCATTAGGTCTTTTTATCAACTAAAATATTTTTAGTTGACAGATGGATTTTTAGGTGTCTACATTTTTCCCCTCTTTGATGTGATGCCACAAGTGGCATGGCATCAAAGACAAGAAAATAAGATGCCCCATGCTAGGATAGAAGATAAGGGGTTGTGCCCCCTCGAGAAAATAACACAAAGAGGAAACATTGTGGAATCTTCTCAAAAAGAACACAAAAGGGAAAGGATGAAGAAATATGGTAAGGGGGGATAAATAGATGTCCTTCCAAGAGAAAAGATGGAGGAATGCAAGAGAATGTGAAATGGAGGATGTAGGATGCATAATGAAGCTAGATGAAGGAGGAAGGATGCAAAATTAATCTATATAATACTTGATGAGCGGGATTTGGGGAGCTCATTGTGTAAATGTGGAGAGAAAAACCTAGTTTGATATAGCAATGCTAGAGACTTGCCAAGGTTACTGGGAACTCAAGGCCTTGTCACCAGTGTTGCATATGATTGACACAAAAAGACACACAAAGGTTTCCCCAACATCACAAATGAGGAGGCATGGTAGAAATGATGTTGGAGAACCCACAAACAAATGACATTTCCCTAGTGCACTATGTAACCCAAAAGATCACATGTGAAATGTGAAAGGATCATATCCGACTAACTCATAGGCATAAGAAAAAGATGAAAAGACCTTGCCCTAGATTTCCCTCATTCAAAGCGCACCATGATATAAAGGATTGTGACGACCATGAGGAGAGGAAAAAAGAGAAGTCGTAAAAGATAAAAAAGATCCAAATGAAAAAATACAAGACTAAAGTGATAAATCCACAAAACATCCTTTCCAAGGTGAAGGATTGATGTGAGTGATGAGGCAAAGATTACATCAAAACATGAGGAAGGATACATCCTACATGGAGCGAGGTTGATTGATGATGGAGGATTAGGTTAGAAAAGAGGAAGGATACATCCTCAAGGACCCAGTTGATGAGGAGAATGATGTGTTGCTAGAAAATGATGAATCAAGGATAATCATGTGATCAAAGATAGTCGATAAAATATTTTTCTGAAGTAAGAGGCTGGGTGGGACAAGTTATCTAATCAAATGTTGTTGCAGGACTTATGAGGATATGTACAACAAGACACGATGATATGTACAATGGATGGGAAATGGATATTTATAGAAGCTCAGGGATTAGGATAGGAGCTTGATTGCTACATTGGATTGGCTTGAGGATAGAATACCTTGGGATTGATGGGGTGGTGGTGGGGTTGGGGATTGGATAAAGAGGAGTGGGGATCGAGATTGGGATGGGTGGGGGATGGGAGTTTGATAGATAATGACCCAAAACACTATGTATGGCACTTGTTTATAAGTTTTCACCAACATACTTGTCCAAGGTGCTTGAATTGCAAAGCTTTCACCATTTGACAATTATTTTTCTTTTCTTTTTTTAATTTTTTTTGTATTTTTCAAGATTTTCCAATTTTAATAGATTTTCTAGATAAATAGGATATGGTTCAAGCATAGAACCACTTCAAATTGTGAGCAGTGAAAACCTAATCTATCTTGAAAGGTGTAGACATGTAAAACATTAGTTAAACAACATATACCTAAACTATTACATAAAGCTATTCACAAAGTCATTAAGATAGAACTAAAATGGGAGCACCCGAGCCCCGTTTGATTTGTTCTTGATTTAGGGATGTGGGTGTGATCTCGAATCACTTGGAGCATATCCCTAATGATGATTAGGAGATATTGGGATAGCTTAGAGACCAAAAGAACCCCATAGTGACACAAAACTAGGTATGGAACACCCATTTTGCCCCTAAGGCCTTAAGGATCCTACAAGCTCAATGATGCAAATCTAAGCTATAAATGATTATGCTAAGTTAATTTTAGTCCAAATTAGATATGATATGATTCAAAAATCTATGAAGAACAATGAAATAAGCTAATATTTATCCATTAGTTCTATGCTAAGATGAGCTAAGAAAGCTTGAAAATGGAGTTAAACTATCAAAATATGCTAAAAGCTTGAGATCTAGAATTAAACTAGCATTATAACATTACTATGAAATGGAATAGGAATTGGATAATTGCTCTTGGAAGAGGAGGGTATTTATAAGATTTGGGAAGGGCTTGGGTTAGGAGGATGAGTTAGGATTTGGGGTAGGGTTTGAGTCAAGGATAAGGATTGACTTTCAAAGGGGTAAGGATTGAAGACTTTCTAGAAGAGTCTAGGTTTTTCTAGGATATTTAGGAGTTTAGGAAATAAATAAATGTTTTATTTATTTCAAAGGCTTTTGGGTTGATGATTTCATTTATTACATGATTTTAATAAATAAGAGGGTTTTTAGAATTTAAATTTGATTTAAATGTTTTTGAGATGGGATTAGGCTTAGGAAATGATGGAATCACCCCTTAATTAAAATTAAAGTGAGATTAGGAATTTATGAAAGAGGTTAAGGATCCTTAGGATATTTGCAAGGTTTAGGATTTAAATAAATATTTTATTTATTTAAATGATTTTTGGTGAATTTATTAATTAAATAATTAATAAATAGGGGAATGATGTTCAAATTAGATTTAAACATTTCTGGAAGGGATTTCTTAATTAAATATTTTTAATTAAGATAGAGGGTTTTAATGACATAAAAATAAGTTAATTAATTAAATAATTAATAAATGATGATGCCATCAGGGGTTTTTCAGAAAATAAAAATACTTTATTTTCTAAAGAATTTTTAGGTGTCTACACAAATCTATGATGTTGATATGATCATTTAGGGTCTTGCCTTCTGGTGTTGATAGCTGATAGCTCTAAAGCCAAAGCATGTTGTGACAATGTAAGGACCTAACTAAGTAGGTTTGAACTTGCCTTTTTTCTCTCAATGTGCTTGCACTTTCTAATTTTCTTTGAGGACCATTTTGCCCACTTGGAATTGTATTGGATGGTCATTCTTTTTATAGCTCCTTTTGAGTTGATTCTAGTAAACAACTAGGTGATCATATGCTTTCTTCCTATTTTCATCTAATAGGTCCATTTGTGTGAGGCATGCCACGTGATAGTCTTCATCTGTGGTATAGTTCTTCACGGAGACCCACAATGAAGGTAACTCGACCTCAATGGGTAGGACAACTTCAGTACCATATACTAGGGAGTATGGGGCAGTGCATGTGGGAGTACAATAAGAAGTACAATAGGCCCAGAGGGCAAGATTTATTTGGAGGTGCCAGTCACGACTAGAATTATTGACAACCTTCTTGAGGATTTTTGGGATGGTTTTATTGGTTTCTTCAGCTTGGTTGTTTCCTTGGGGGAAGTATGGGATCAAGAAATAATGGTGGGTATGGAGTCTGGCACATAGATCATCCACATGCTATTTTTTAATAGATGTTCCATGATCTATGAAGATGGTGGATGGGATGCTGAAGTTGCAAATGATATGGTATAGGATGAACTTGGATATTTGAATGCCACTAGTGAGGATGAGTGGAATCACTTTAACCCACTTTGTAAAGTATTATGTGGCTTTTATGATATATTTGTGTCCATCTAAGGAAAGAGGAGTGATTAACCCAATGAGGTCGAAGTCCCAACATGAAAATGGCCAAGGTGGTGCACTATGCTGCAAATCTTGAGCTGGAGCATGAATCAAATTGGCATGTTACTGACATGGTAGGCATTTCTTGATGAACTCATAGGCATCATGCTCCATTATTGGCCAGTAATACCTGACTCTAAGCAATTTATTTTCTAGGACCGTGTCACATGTGTGGGACCACAAATTCTAGCATGTACCTCTTGTAAATCCAGGATGAACTCATTCGAATCTAAACACCTAGAGAAGATGTTGTGATATCCTTGATGATAAAGGGTGTTTTCTACAAGACTATAGCAAGATACTCTGTGAATTAGGTTTTGGCATTGGGTATTTGTGAGGTGGTGGGATATGATACTATTTTTAAGATACACGTGAATGTCATGGTACCAGAGGGACTAAGGACCAACCAAGATGCACACCATTTTTGAATCAGTGTTCTTATAAGAAGGCTTCTGTAGGTGCTCGACTAAGAATTCATACTGTGATGAGTCACGAGGGATTTCCACTAAAGATCTAATAGTTTCCATTACGTCAGATTCTTTGTTTTGAAGGGTTGGTATTTGCATGAATTGTAGACTCAAGAAGTGCTCTTTCAATTTGTCCACTAGCGATCCATGCGATGTGTAGGAGCCATCAAAGTATAGCTTCCATATTGGTTGTTCTTTGATCATGCATAGATGTTCATTGGGAAATTCCATGATTAGTGGATATGTGTCTACCAGGGCTGCTTCTACTAGTTGATTGGAAATTACTTGCCCTTTTATTTATTTTATGTCTATGTATTGGATATCGAACTCTCTTAGAAGCATGACCAATTTTTTCATTCAGTTTATTAGTGTTTTCCTTGATAGAAGATATTTGAGTGGATCCACCTTTGAGATGAGCTTAATGGTGTGGCTAAGAATATAATGTCAAAGCTTTTGGGTGGTGAAGACCACTATGAGGCATGCTTTCTCCATTGGTGAGTAATTGAGCTCATAGCCAACAAGTGTTTGACTGATGCAATAGATGGCTCTTTCTTTGATATTGTCATCAAGCTATGCTAATAGTGCCCCCAGTGTTGTAGTGGTTGTAGAGATGTATAAGATTAGAGGGCATCCTGAGACTGGGGGTACAAGGATGGGAGAGTTAGCCAGATATTATTTTAGCTTCTTAAAGCTTCTTTGGAAGATTGGATCCCATTTGAATCTTGCTTCCTTGCAAAGTAGATATGTGAAAGGTTGGCACTTGTCTACTAGTTGTAATATGAAATGACATACTAATTGTTTTTTTCCTTGAAGGCTTCTGAGCTATTTGAGTATTCTTGGAGGAGGTATTTTCATTATTGCTTTGACCTTTCTGGGATCAATCTCTATGGTGCGTCATGATATGATGAAGCCTAGAAACTTTTTGTATATTATGCTGAAGACACACTTATTTGGATTTATCTTTAAGCCATAATGATGTAGATGATTGAATACACTTTTAAGGATGTCAAGGTGTTCACATCATGTCTTGGATTTTGCAAGGATATCATCCATATAGTCTTCCAGGATCTTATGTATCATATCATGGAAGATAGTTATCATTTCTCACTGATAGGTGGCACCTACATTCCTTAGCCCAAATGGCATCATATTGTAGTATAAGGTACCCCATGGTGATGTGAACCTTGTTTTGTGTTTATCTTCCTCTGATATGTGGATCTGATTATACCCTAAGAAGTCATCCATGAGTGAAAAAATATCATAGCCTGCTGTGAGATCTACTATCATGTCAATGTTGGGTAGGGGAAAATCATCTTACAGACATGCTTTGTTCAAGTCTCAAAAGTCTATCCAGATTCAGATCTCTCCAGGAGGCTTAGTGATAGGAACCATGTTTGAGATCCACTCTGAATAGTCTACGGCTCTGATGATTTTTTCTTGGAGTAGCTTTTCCAGTTCTGCCTTTACAAGTAAGGCTACCTTTGGATGCATTTTTCATAGATTTTCTTGACCAATTTTACATTGGGATCCACTACAAGATTGTGAATAATGATATTTTGATCAAGTCCTAGCATGTGTGTGTATGACCATGCAAAATTGATGGTGTTAGAAATAGGGAATTTTGAGAGGGGGGTGAATCAATATTCCGCAAACTTTTACTTTTGCCCAATTATGGATATAACAGATTAACTTGATGCTTGCAAAACAAAGTAAACTACATAGCATGCATAGCAATAAAGAAAATGAACTCATAACACATGATTTGTTCTCAAGGAAACCCTGGCTAAGGGAAAACCCTAGTGGGGATCATACCCATAATGATCCACTAATCAAAAGTATCATGTTAAGGATGTTGACCCTATTAGGAGCCTATTACATACATATAGTGTCTCGGTCCTGATTAAGGGACTCTAGGCCTTGTTAGAAGCCTCAACCCTACTAAGAGTTGGTAGTATAATTTGAAATGATTACAAGATGAGCACACTGCCCAAACATGTAATGTACAATGATTTCTAATTACAAAAAGGGCAAGGTATATAACCTTTTACTACTTTTCTTGCACATACAAAGTCTCCTTGCTTGACTTTCACAACTTCACAACAATATCTCTCACATACATATGTTCTACTCTACTCAGTTCACATTACATATGTCTTACATTTATACAAGTTATTAAGAATAATAACTTTTATAGTCGGCTTTACAAAACATAAAGCACTACACAAAATACATATTAACTTGTTCTTCCCAAGGGTTAACATCTAGGATGTCATCCCTTTATATGATTAAGTTATTATTTTGATAAAAAAAATAATCCCTTAACTATTTACTAATTCTATCTTCTTTCTTTATAATGTCAGCTTCAATTCTATTTCTGTAATACTGTAATAACTTCTTCTGTACATGTCATATAGAATTGTTCTCTTAGGTGAGTATTCAATATACATCATAGTATCCATTTTCAAGTGTGCAAGCATTGAACTTACTTCTATCGACATCACCAATCAAAACTATCTCTGGTTATACTGGGAAAATGTTGCTTACACTTAGATAAATTTGTTCTACGCTTTGTCACAACTGCTCTCTGTCATATGTGGTCTTCATATAGATCATATGTTGTAAAGTTGGCTATACTAGTGTATATGACTTAGTATAGTGTTTTCATTATGGCAACAAAGTCATATAGTAGTTTGGAGTTAGTGCACTTGATGAGAAGATCAAAAATCGGCTGTGTTGAAGACTGGATAGTGTATAGTGTACCTGAAGCTTAGAGCATCAACACACATGCGTATGACTGAGTTATAGTATGCACCCTAGAAGATAATTTGGTTAGATTATATTCATGTTTATTCTATGAGTGCATGATCAGATATGGAAGTATGACAAAGTTACAGACAGTTGAAGTTACACAGCCAGTGTGTGCTAGAGAAGAACAGAGTAAGTAGCCAACTAATGGCATTTTGATTTGCGGTTATATTATTATGATGTAAAGGCCATGCACCTATTTTAATTAGGTTTTTGACATGTAATTGTGTTTGTTTGTAAAAATGCTTGAACCAATTCAACTAGAAGCATTGTATGTAATCAGTTAAAGGGTCAACCTAGTTATTTGTTTTGTATACGCATATAAATATAAGATGCGCCCATTTTAATTAGGATGGAAAGTGAAGATAGAGTAGAGATAAGAAGAGAAGAAGTATGTGAAGAGTCTATAAGATGTATTAAGAGCTTTCCAAGAGTTTAAAGCATCAGTGCATCAAAGGAACTAATCAGACAAGCAGTGTCACAGTAACAGTTCATCCAACAGATATAGTTTGTATCTGAGATCAGAAGGTTGCAGCCTTCACCACTTGAGTAGTGAGCTCTAGGACAGTGATTCCACACCCCTAATAGGGTTTATTTTTAAAAAATCCTAATAGGGTCTAACCCTTGACAAGGTCTACTATACATAATACATTGTAAAGAAACTCCTAACAGGGTTAAGGATCTTCTAACAAGGATCGTAAAACACTAGTACAAAATATTAGTGGGTGTCAATTCCCACCAGGGTTTTTACCTATTTGGGTTTCCCCATAACCATATTGGTGTTATGTGTTGATTTCATGTTTCATGTTTATGTGGATGTTCATTTCAGTACTTAAGTATTTAAGTTCAGTTTGAGATTAAGTAAAAAGATAAAATATAGTGAACACTGATTCACCCCCCCACTCTCAGTGTTCCCATTCCTAACAATTGGTATCAGAGCTCTAGTCCTCAACAAAGAATTTTAACCACTTGAGGAGATCATGGACAAAGCATAAATGAAACATCTAAAAAGAAATCTTGAAGCTTCTCTTGAAGACCTACACAGATCTGAAAAAGAAATTGAAGAACTTAAAGAAAAAGTCAGTGATGCTCAAGTAGTCATCAAAAGGCTAAGAAAAGATTTGAAAGAATGCTCTACCAGTGATTTGGAGATCATGATCAAAAATATCAGTGAAGAAAATTCATCTCTAATAAAACAAATTGAAGAATTAGATGATAAGCTGACCAACAATCAGGAAGTCTGATGAACAGATCAAAGAAAACCTTCAACTGAATGAATAATTAAGGCAAGAAAACATGGAAATCTTGGAGCTAAGAAACAACAAAGAAAACTTGGAATCTAAATTGAAAGTGGCAAAGAATCACATTGATAAATTGAACACCAGTTCTAATTTGATTGAATCTCAGTTGTATGCAAGAAGAGTTAAAGGAGATACTAGCTACATTGGATACAATGAAGCACAAAATCAAATCGACAACATGCGAGCAAGAATGAAAGCATTAGAAGACACCTTAGATGCTAAGGAGACTAGAAGTCAGACTAAAGATCATGTTGAACCATCGAAGAATGAGCACAAGCTAGTAGATCAAACTTGTTATGCATGTAACAAGCATGGACATATAGCAAGAAACTGTATAGAGGTAAGACCTTTCAATGGTCACTGTTATTCATGCAATAAATTTGATCATAGAGCTATGAATTGTAAGAAAATTTAGAAAAACAAGACTCATCACAATCAGAGAAATCAGAATCAACCAATTGTAAGAAGTTCTCAAAATATTACATGTAAGATGTGTAACTACAATGGTCAATCTGCAAGACAATGTAAATGGTGACCCATGTCAATGTGCCAAGGAATATAAGACCTCCAATAATTTTTCACTCTTGTAATAAGGCTGGACACATCTCAAAGTTTTGTAGATCAAGGATGCAAGGTTAGGAAAGCCCTAAAAATCTTGAAGAACTAGTATTGGATACCAAAGGAGAAGTCAAGTTTGCGAAAGCTTCAAAGGATGTGAGTTTGATTTGGTCAGAGGAAAAGAAGGATAAGGTTGATGAGAATGTATTGGATGCATCCATAGTGGATGCACCCTCTACATCAGGATGAATGGACCTTAGGGTCATAGGGGGAGCTAATTTAGCTCTAGACCCCTATGTGGCTGGTATACTCACCCTCAGAGTATGCGCCTTTGGACTTAAGCTTTTGGAAACTAGCAGAACCTATGTGAAAGAGTGCACAACTGATAGATAACATTAAGGCCATCAAGCATGAAAAGACCAAGATATTTAGATTTGAGTCTTTGATCATATATATGTACTTCCATATTGTTGGAAAAGTGTCTGATTTGTATCTAGATAAATCTATCCCCACAATACCACAGATATCTCTCAAGGAATATACTGAGAGTACATTGAAGGACTACATGATCTTGGAGTTGAAGACATTTAGAGTCAAGATGTAGATGAGATACAGAATTCCAAAGAAGATAGTTGAAAAATATAAGGATACTATTTGTTTCATGGTTGAGATAGACACAACATGCATGGAGGTAGTTGAACCAAGGAAAAAGTGGATTCATCCACTTGGATATGAGGTTGAAGAATCAATCTTAGAATCTTATGCTCAAGTTCT
Organism: Chamaecyparis obtusa; assembly: GCA_027943335.1. Taxonomy (NCBI): domain Eukaryota; kingdom Viridiplantae; phylum Streptophyta; class Pinopsida; order Cupressales; family Cupressaceae; genus Chamaecyparis; species Chamaecyparis obtusa. Next base: position 196,056 of record BSBK01006717.1, read on the forward strand.
ATTGTCAGCACCTAAGGACCCCAATGAACCTAGATGGGGAACTTATGAAGAGAAAACAAGAGAAGTAGATGCTGTATTGAACAGTGCAGCAACAAAAAGAAAAGTTGCCAAGGTTACTTCAAAGATCTTAAGAATCCATGGTGTATCATAAGAACACTTAGACAAAGAAAGGGAAGAGAAATTTTTTTTGGAAATAGAGAATGCAATATTAGCAGTAGAGACAAAATCTGAGGATCCAAAGTTGAAGAAGGTAAAAATTGAGAAATATGATAATACTCCTTATGTGCCCATAGTAATAGTTGACCTTACTACTCCTCCTGAGTATAAGGTAATTCCTAAGAGGAAGAAAGAGATTAGCATTGGTCATCCATCCTCATGAGTAACAAGAAACATGAAGAACACTCAAGCACCTCTAGAAGTAAGATTCAAACCTAGTCTTAGTGTGTTAAGTGCAAGAATCATTAATGAAGGTAGAATTGATCAAGTAGGAAAGTTCTATGAGAAATACAGTGAGATTAAAAAATTAGAGATACATGGAATGATTATCAAACACATGTTGAAGTATAAGAAAATAATCCTAGAACTCAAGACTACAATTCCTGATAATGTGTGGAACATCTTGGAATTCCTAAAAAGACAAGCCATTGAAGAAGATCTAAGAATAAGAGAAAAGATCTTAGATGAGAGTTTTCCAGTATGTTCTCTAGAGGAGAAATATTTGTTACTAGATCTAGTAAAACCACATCTTAGAACCAAGTTAAGGACCCTGCACATAATGGACAAGAACTATGAATTAGTTGCAAAGGAAATAGAGAAAGCCTTTGAGAAGGTCTTAATGAATAGGCACATGTATCCAACTACTGTGCCCATAGCTCAAGGACCTATAAAGGATGAAAAAGAGTCAAAAACCATAAATATTCCATCTATAGGTCCACAAGATTCAATGCATCCAATTGATGCATCCATAGAGGCAAATAAGTCTCCGCCCATGTCAGAAAAAATCAAGGATGAATCATTTTTTATTGATAATGTAAAAGTCACTATGGTGGCCACAGACATGGATTTGGACAAGTTTGAAGAAGCATTTGTAAGCACACAAGAGGTTGAAACTCTTTGTATTAACACTCCTCCCAATCAACAAAAAGAAGTATTGATTGAGCATATAACAGATGAAAAAGAAATAGAAAAGGAAGTAGAAAAATAGAAAGAAGAAGAAAAAATAAAAGAAAGTGAGAAAACATATGAGCCATCTATTGAAATTCTAAGAAAAGTAAAAATAGAATTGATGGATAGCACTCCTATCACTCCCTCAGTAGCATTGTTGTCAAGTTTGACACCTGAAATAGCTAATTTGGATTCATGGGGAGAAGAAGACCTAATCAAGTTACCAGTAGACAAGAAAGTGTCCAAGGTACACTCTGTTGATGATGTGAGTGCATTTATTTCACAATTCAAGAGAAATTTCTCTAGCTTGGAAAAATCAACATCATTAGTTGTAGAGGAGAAGTATAGAAAGAAAAGGCTAAGTGAATTGGTTAGCAACTTTGCACTTGACCTGAGCTCACTAAAGATTGGTCAAGCATCCTTGAAGGAGTTTGCAGCAAAGGGCAAAAAGATTATTGCTGATTGTATGAACCAGGACAAGTTGACTAGTGATCTATACAAGAAGATACAAGAGGCAGAAGCTATGATAGATAGCATAAGGAAATCAGTGGAAGATCCATCCATTAATGTGAACATAGTAATAATGTATACCAAGGACAGATAGACAAGATTGAAAAAGCTGAGAAAGAGATGTCAAAGATAAGGGCAAGGAAAACAAAGCTCAAGAATGCTCTTGCACTCTCGCTAGATATACTCAATTAGAATATCAAGGAGATCAATGCCACCATGGTGACATATGAGCAAGGTCCTAGCATAGATTTTGAGAAAATGGAGAAGCTACAGTATGCACTATGCGCCCATCTCTAGATTGTAAATTCATTGATCATATTTTGGAAGAAGGAGATTCAAAACCTGCAGATAGCATATCCATATGTTCTCTCAAAGTAAGTATTTATAGATACAGTTTTGAATCACCTTTGTCATTAATGTCAAAGCAGGAGTATGTATAGAATATGGGTTATAGATATGGATAAGGAGATATAAGATAGAAGTTTATGTATAAGGGAGATATAAGACAAAAGTTTTTTGTATTAAGGAACAGTTAGGAACTTGGCCATATTCCTTTGTTACCATCAATGACAAAGGGGGAGATTGTTAGAAAGTTGGCTATACTAGTGTATATGACTTAGTATAGTGTTGTCATTATGGAAACAAATTCATATAGTAGTTTGGAGTCAGCGCCCTTGATGAGAATATCAAAAATTGGCTAAGTGTTGAAGACAGGACATTGTATAGGGTAGCTAAAGCTCAGAGCATCAGCGCACATGCATACAACCAAGTTATGGTATGTGCCCTAGAATATAAGTTGGTTAGAATATATTCATTCTTATTCCATGAGTGCATGATTAGATATGCAAGTATGACAAAGTTACAGACAATTGAAGTTACATAGCCAGTGTGTGCCAGAGAAGAACAGAGTAAGCAACCGATTGTTGGCATTTTGATTTGCGGTTATATTATTATGATTTAAAGGACATGCACCTATTGTAATTAGGTTTCCAACATGTAATTGTGTTTTTTTGTAAACACACTTGAACAAATTAATTGGAAGGGTTGTATGTAATCGGTTAAAGGGCCGACCTAGTTATTTGTTTTGTATGCACATATAAATATAAGATGCACCCATTGTAATTAGGATGGAAATTGAAAATAGAGTGGAGATAAGAATAGAAAAAGTATGTGAAGAGTCTATAAGATGTATTAAGATCTCTGCAAGAGGTCAAAGCATCAGTGCATCAAAGAAACTGATCAGACAGGTAGTGTCACAGTAATAGTTCATCCAACAGATATAGTGTGTATCTGAGATTAGAAGGTTGTAACCTTCACCACTTGAGCAGTGAGCTCTAGGATAGTGAGTCCACACCCCTAATAGGTTTTATTGTAAAAGACTCCTAACAGGGTCTAACCCTTGACAAGGTCTACTATACTTAATACATTGTAAATAAACTCCTAACAGGATTAAGGATCTTCTAACAAGGATCATAAAACACTAGTATAAAATATTAGTGGGTGTTAATTCCCACTGGGTTTTACCTATTTGGGTTTCCCCGTAACCATATTGGTGTTATGTGTTGATTTCATGTTTCATGTTTATGTGGATGTTCATTTCATTACTTAAGTATTTAAGTTTAGTTTGAGATTAAGTAGAAAGATAAAATACAATGAACACTGATTCACCCCCCTTCCCCCCCCCCTCAATGTTCCCATTCCTAACATCATATATTTCCATAATTAAAACATCTAGATATCTAACTCAACCAAATTGCCAACAATTTGCCCCTTTGTCATTGGTGGCAACATATGAGAAAATTGGCTAAGTCATATAGAACTTCAAAATTGTGGCCATAACAAAAATATATCTTCACTATCCTTATATCTCCATATATCTTCTATATCATCTATACTCCCCATAGGAATATACTTCCATATATATAACAATATAACAATTTTTTGCTCACTCCCCCTTTGACAACAATGACAAAAAAGTGCCAAAAACTGTGTTCTCAAAAAAATGTTTACCTTTGATTTAAAATTGCAGAGCTGGTAGGCTAGCAACACAATCTGTAAAATTTACTTTCATGATTTCTAACTCCTTCTCCCATGCCTTCTTAACAATGTTTGCAACACTGAGTAGTGCACATAAACCATAAGATGCATTCTCACATGCATGAAGGTTTGAAAAGTTGAATTTCTCATAAGATGTCTTGGATGAAAGACATTCTTCTAATTTTCCTTCAATGATGCTTGTTTTAACTTAAATTTTCTCTCTTAGAAGAGAAAATATTATCATTTTCCTTTCTCTTTCATCATTAAGAATTCTAATATCATCATTCAATTTACTGATTCTCTTTTCATAATCTAATATCTTTGCATTTGGGCTGGTTATCAGGTTTACCTCTATTTGAATTTCTATCTCTTTTGTTCTTATCTTCTTAGTCACTTCTAATACATAATTTTCTATATTTGTACACTGTATATACAAAGCTTTTCCTCTGTCCAAATTCCTTCTTAAGTCCTTTATACACACATCCAAATTATTGATATCATTTCTAATATTCTAAAAAATATCCTAAAATACTTTAGCCTAATAGGCTACCTGAGCCTTTACTGTAGCAATGTCTGATAAGTTAGTGAATTCATTGTCAAATGCCTTCATAACTTCCTTAGCTTTTTCTTGTGGATTTGCCTCTGTTATTTGACTAGTCACAACACTCTACAACTTCTCTGTTACTTCCAGCAATAATCCTTCAAGGATTTTTACCTTCTTTTTCTTACCAATAATTTTGTTTAGGGATGAGATCAGCTCCATTTGATCATCATCATCAACTTCTTTCCCAAAATTAGCAAAAAATGATTCTATTTGTGGTTTCATTGCTACAATCCCAGGGGTAGGACTGATTTCTACTTTGCTTTGTGCTCCTTTCTATCCTTTAAACTTTGTATTTACTTGAATCTCTACCATTTTCTCTTCTTCTATCCTTGTTTCCTTCCTTTCTTCCTCAACTGATCTGTCTTGTTCATCTAAGGCCAAATTGTCAACAATCTTCTCAAGGTTGCTAAAAGGATTGTCAGCACAATCCAGTATAATATGAGCTCCTTCCACATTTATTGATTCATCTTCAATGTTAATTGATAGTGGTGGAGAGGGACTTTTCTAGTGCTCAGCTTCCAAAGCTTGATCTGCTGCACTTGAGTGCTTACCAACACCTGTAGTCATCACCTTTATGACTGCTTGCTCAGTTTCCTTATTGATTTCTTCATAATTTCCTCCCATTATCTGAATTGTTTTTCTTTTTGTTCTCAGATGAATACCAAGATCTTTCATGATTTCCTTGAAGTGGTCTTCATCTCTAATATCACAGACCTTTCACACAAAATTTTCTCTGATCTTATTATCTTCTTTAGCTTCTCTCTTCTTCCTATTTACTAAATTTTCAAACAAATCATCAGGTATCTTCCCTTGAATGGTATCAAATTTCTTATCTTCTAATATCATGTGCCTAACAACTGCATTCTCCAAGTTTAACCTTTCTGAATAATTGTATAGCTCATAATAATTGTTCATTTTGGAAAAGTCTCCATCATTAATAATTTGTTCGTTTACCTTTTCTATCTTTGGTTTCCATTTCTTCTTCTTGACTTTAGTATCTTTATCATCTTTTATTTCAGATACTTTCCTTTGTACTGGGGCAACTATTGTTTTCTTTCTTTTACCTGGTCCAGTAGCCATTTCCTTTACTCTTTTACCTGGTGGAGTGGTGGAAGATCTTGTAGATTTTCTTATTTCCTGTTCCTTCTCTACTTTCTCCACTTTCACTACATTCTAAATGTTTCCAGTCTGATCTGCAACTGATGATAGGGGTGGAACAGACAAAACTTCTTTTTGTCCAATATCTCTTAGTGTTGTTGTGGTATTCTTTGCAATTAGGAATTCTTGTTCTGACCTTCTTGTATCCTTAAGAATTTTCTTAATGGTGCTTTCCACTCTGTTCTTTGATAACTTTTCTTCTTGTATAGACTTTGCGGAGTTGAAGTTCTCCTCAAAAGTCCCAGATCTAGTGTTGTTTACATCCAATTTACTTTTCAACAATCTATTCACATATTCTTTTGCTTCAATTTCAAAAATTTCATACCCAAGAGGGTCTATGAATTCTATTCTAGGTTCAACTACTTTAATAAAGGTAACGTCAATGTCAACCATAAAGCATATTTCATCTTTGTACTTCTCAACTATAGCTTGTGGGATTCTTGATCTTTTCTTCATCAAGTTCTGAAATGATTTGATCACTAAGGTTACACTCTCATTAACCTTGTCTATAGGGTATCTTAGATACACTTTCTTAATTCTATCCATGGTGGTTCTATTATCATTCCAGTCTTCTCCAATAGTAAATGGAAATCTTCTTAGCAAATGGAAAAACATATATGTAATTAAGGATGAGAATCTAAACTGTGAGCTTTTAGTCTTCTTAACCTTCTTAAGGTTTTCAAATAATTGAATTCTCAAAATTTCACACATATTCACTTGAACTTTATCAACACACATCAAATAGGCTGCATGAATCATTCCAACTACCATGTCATCTTCTCTAGAGTTAGCACAAAACTTAGCTGTTAAGATCTTGCATAAATATCTAACATCATCTTGCTATATCTTGTTGATTAATATTCCTCTACCATTGTAGGATGACTTAGTATTGTCCATTATAGTTTTCTTCACATTTTTCTCATTAAATGGTATAACTCCTAATTTTGATAAGCTAGTTACTTCATGAATTAGGTCTACTATTATATCAATCACTCTGTCATCTAACAAAAACTTCCCATTATGAATTCTACTCAAAATGATTTTGGTGCATTCACCATCATCAAATTCATGTTGTAGTGAATACCTTACGATTTCAATTTCATTCAAAATTTTCAAATCCTACTTTCAATGACATATCCTAATTGTATAGTTTCTCATATTCCTTAGTAAAATCACTTTCACTAAGGGTTTCAAGTTTGCATCCCAAATAGCTTCTAGCATTCTCTAAATGAAAAACTCTATCTAGTATGGATGATAATGCTAGTCTAGGGTCTTCTTCCAAGGCTTCTATTGGTTTCCTTTTGATCTTAGGTCTAATTGTATCTCTTATGCTATGAATAAGTGAAACATCCATATCTTCTACAAATTCTCTAACTGACTAATAGATTTTCTTAGTAAAATACCTTAATTTCATGATGTATGGCTTTGCGTAGATCCAGCACGAAGTTCTTTCACCAAAGCTTTGAAACTGATTTCAATCACTACTTCTTCTATCTCCTGAACAATTGTAGTTGCTTGAATGATTAACTAATACTGATCATAAGCTTCTAAATTTAATATTCTGACATTTCATTCAATTATTTTGCCACTTCTTTCCAAAAAAAATTTCCTTCTTTCTTGCAAAACTTCAAACTTCTTGCAAACTCGCATAACTTCATATTAGCTCATGCGCTCTTAACCATAACATCATTACATCACATACTACCTTACATTAACTGCACAAGACTTAATTCATCCTATAATAACTTCTACATTATCCTAAGTTCATATTCTAATACATTCTTTATGAATTAAGTACTTTCAGATGGGTTAGGAAGAGATTCACTCTTACCATTAGATACTTCACCTTTCATATTACCTTCTATGCTGAATGTGTCTCCTTGATCTGTGGATTTAACAAATTTCACTTCTTCTGAATTACTACAACATCCTCTTTGACTATTTCTTGCATTCTCATTTCTCCTTGTATAACTTCTAGGATTAGGGTTTCTCATGTTATTCATTCTACAAAACCTTTTTGTGTGACCAAATTTGTTGCATATCTGACAAACTATTCCATTGTTTCCATATCTTGGTCTAGTCTGGCTGATTTGTGATCTGTAATTCCTAGCAATGTGTCCAATCTTATTGCATCTATAACATACTACTCCATTTCTTATGTTCATATCTTTAGTAGGTTTCTTATCTGCATAGTTAGTATCTCTAATCATTCTACTATTATTATTATCATTAGATCTAGGCTTCTTACATACAATAGCTCTATGCCCAAAGCCATGATAATTATAACAATAACCATTAAGAGGTTTAAATTACTTACCTATACAGTCTTTCTTCATATGACCAAAAGTATTACATGCAAAATATCTACCTTTAAATTCTCTCTGCGTACCTTTAGGTGATTCTTCTTGTTTAAGTGGTTCTTCTTTAGGTATATCCTCATATTTGTCAGCTTCATCAGATTTCTTTTCATCTATGTTTTCAGAAACTTTCAGATCTGGTTCCTTGCTTTCTTCACCTACCTTAGATGAGTTAAATCCAAGACCAGTTTTATCATAGAATGGTTTTTGATAAGAAATTTGTTCATCAATCTTCTCACTAGTGGAATATAGTCTCTCAAGCTGTTTCTTAGACTGATTCAGTTCACCTTTCACAATTGTATTGTACTTTTCAAGTTCAACATACTACAATTTTGTTTTCTCAAGTTTAGATGTCACTTTACAAATTTTAGATTTCACATCTTTATTCTCAGAGTTCATATTTTCTTCATTCTTTTTGTTTCCATCTTTCAAACTTAACTTCAGATTCACTATCTTTAATTCATGTTTAAGGATCTCATTTTATTTTTCCAGATTTTCATCACAATCTTCAATTTGTATTGTAGATTCCTCTTTTTATTTCAGTTCTTCCAACTTCTTTTTCAGCTTCTCAATGAGGTTCTTTGCATCATCATATTTTCTTTTTAGAGTATCTCTTTCTTTAGTAAGTATATCAATCTGTTCAAGAGCTTCTTCAAGATTCTTTTGTAGCTGATCCATATCCATAGAGATCTTACTAAAGCTGCTAGGCTTTCTTTGAATGATTCTTCTCTGAGTAACTAAGCTCTGATACCAATTGTTACAAATAGGGAATACTGAGAGGGGGGGTTAACTAGTATTCCACAAACTTTAACTTTTGCCCAATTATGAATATAACATATTAAATTGATGCTTGTAAAACAAATTAAACTAAATAGCATGCATAGCAAAAAGAAAATGAAATCATAACACATTATTTGTTCTCGAGGAAACCCTGCCAAAGGAAAACCCCGGTGGGAATGATACCCACTGTAGACATGGAAAATTGGCAAAGGCTTAAATCAATCAAAAGGTGCATCAAATCATCAAAATAGCACTAAAATTGATAAATGGAACAAAGGCAATTCAAATCAAAGGAAAATTCAATTAAATGATTAAATGATTAAATAAAGCTTGAAAAGGGGAAAAACACTAAGAAATTGATTAAATTCAATTAATGACATAGTTGTTGAAAGCAAAAATCAAAATGAACCTCTTACCCTTCATGGCTAAATTTAATTACTTTAATTAATTAATAAATCATGAATTTCTCTCAACAAAGGAAAAAGGAGACAAAATGGACACAAATCACTCACTTTTGTTGAAATGGTCCAGCCTTTTGAAACCATTTAAATGTTTGTCCCCCAATTTAGGGACAAAGCAAAGCCAATTGACCTTACTCAAGCATAACCATGGTTATCTCACTCTACCCCCTACCCTTGGGAAAATCTTATAAATAGAAGGCATTTTAAGGCATTATTCATCCACTCCATATCTTTGAATTGCAGCAAAGCTCTTGCAATTTGCATCCACACCACTCACTTAGCATTTTTATTGATAATTAGCTTAATTGTTGATCATTTTAGAGATTTTATTATCAAATAGAGCTAGAATTTGATAATTAGATCTAGTTTGCATATCATTCTTAGTTCAATTCTCATAATTAGAGTGTCACTAGTGAGGATTTGCAGCTGAGAGCCTCACTTACCACTTTATTTTAGAGATCCATGAGATGTTGATAGATTAATTGTGCATTTGTTAGATTTTTTTGCTCTAATTCTTGTTGTTCTTAGTTAATCTTGTAATTTCATGAAGGTGTAAATCACTCACACACACCCACAATGATCCACTAATCAAAAGTATCTTGTTAAGGATGTTGACCCTATTAGGAGCTTTTTACATACATATAGTATCTCAGTCCTGATTAAGGGACTCTAGGCCTTGTTAGAAGCCTCAACCTGCTAAGAGTTGGTAGTACAATTTGAAATGATTACAAGATGAGCCCACTACCCAAACATGTAATGTAAAATGATTTCTAATTACAAAAAGGGAAAGGCATATAACCTTTTTCTGCTTCTCTTGCACATACAAAGTCTTCTTTCTTGACTTTCACAACTTTGCAACAATATCTTTCGCATACATATGTTCTACTCTACTCACGTCGCATTACATATGTCTTACATTTATACAAGTTATTAAGAATAATAATTTTTATAGTCAACTTTACAAAACATAAAGCACTACACAAAATACATATTAACTTGTTCTTCCCAAGGGTTAACATCTAGGATGTCATCCCTTTATATGATTAAGTTATCATTTTGATAACCAAAATAATCCCTTAACTATTTACTAATTATGTCTTCTTTCTTTATCCTGTCAGCTTCAACTCTATTTCTGTAATACTGCAATAACTTCTTCCATACATGCCATAAAGACTTGCACTTTTAGGTGAGTCTTCAATATACATCATAGTATCCATGTTCAAGTGTGCAAGCACTGAACTTACTTCTATCGACATCGCCAATAAAAACTGTCTCTAGTTAGACTGGGAAAATGCTGCTTACGCTTAGACAATTTTGATCTACACTCTGTCACAACTTCTCTCTATCATATGCAGTCTTCATATAGATCATATGTTTCCATAATGAAAACATCTAGATAACCAACTCAGCCAAATTTCCAATAGATGGTTTCTTCTTAGAGGAGTGTTGTGAAATCCATTTCTTCTTCTTCAGTTAGAGATGTCGCAACGTAAGTGATCCTTAGGTATTCGTCCATTCCAAAGTTGATTAGATTTTTTTCCTCAATGATGATGGATTATTTCTCTGGCTTATAGTCCTAGATGGGGGGAAGAGGAAATTCCTCATCTTCTAGTGCCTCAGAGAGGTTTTCACTAGAAGATACGCCCTTTATTTTTACTATTTTCATAGTTAGAATGCAGCACAGAGGGGTTTTCACATAAGGACTTGTTATTTTCTTTTTCTTTTTCAATTTTGTGGCTAAATACTTCCTCTTCCCCAAATTATCCCTTAGGGTTGAGTTTGCAAACATGAGCTGATTCATGATCTTGATCTGATTGTTAGCCTGATGCTCCCATGAACCTTAGGAGTGCTTCTATGCTTTGGAACTCATCAATATGTGTTATGCTTGGTTGAACCCTGTCTATGAGTTTAGGAAGGATGAGGGGAAGTTCAATGATGTTAATGATTAGTTTATGGAGGATACAATTACTTGGGAGGGTATCATTGTCGAAGATGTCATCGTAGGATTTCTTTTCTTAATCTTTAGGGATGTCTTTGATTTCTACAAGGTCATCCTGGATATTCAAGAGGGTGACATTGGGTGGATTAGTGCCCCCAGTTATGGTATTGCATTCTTGTATGCATAGGTGAGAGGTATTAAATCCAAGGCCTCAATGTTTAGGATTTTGTGAGGCCTCTATGGGATATTTGCTGCCACTTTCTTCTAGTCCTAGACCACCGCCTCAATAATTCCATTTCTTTATAGCATATTTGTCCGATGAAGGATATTTATCTTTGAAGTAACTGAGGAGCTCAGTGCTAGGAGGTGGGGGATCTTTTTATAGCCACATGTTAATGTCAAGTTCCATCTTAGACTATTTATGATTCCATGGGAAATAAAAGTTAATGGCCCTAACTGCTTGATTTTTGGATTGGCTAGAGTAGGCTTTCTTTGGTGGCTTGGGCACCCTTATGTATGTGGATCAAGAGGTAGGGCTCCTACTGAAAATGCATGATTTAGGCTATAATCATCACATCCTTGGTTGTTGATCTTGATGTAAGATAGTGTGGAAGCTAGGATAGTCTCTAGATCGCTATGGGATTGGGGTGAGCTGGCAAAAGAAGTATCAATTTTGATTCTAAGACAATGAGTGTAATCGGGGAATGATTCTTCCAACTTACAAAAGTATGTGAAGGGTTGGGGATCTACATGGATGGTGATCTCAGTTCCTTGATGCATAAATTTGAGGCACTAGTGATAAGTACATAGTATGACTTTAATCGAATGGATCCATGGCCGGCCGAGGAGGATGTTATATGGTAGGTCTAGATCAATAATGTGGTAGATGGTGTCTTGAATTTTTGGTTCCAACTTGATTTTAAAAATAATGGTACCTTTTGAGGTACACTCCAAGTTATCATAGGCCTTGATGGTGATAACGTTGTGTGATATGTCAGCCTTTGTGAATCCCACTTTTTGGATGAATTTTAGGGTACACAAATTTAGGGTTGAGTCATTATCTATCATGACCCTTTTGATGGTAAAGTCTCTGACCATGAGGATGATGTGGAGAGGGAGATTGTGGTCAAGCTTGATAAATGGTATGTTAGAAGGTTTTAAGAAAAGAGCACAAGATGTTGATAGATGTCCCACAAGGTTCTTAAACTAGATGGTATTTATGTTTGTGGGGACATATCCTTCTTGGAGGGCTCAGTTGAGGATCTCTTGATGGATGGGTGAAGTGAGAAGAAGGTTGAGGATGGAGATTTGGGTAGGTATATTACCAAGGTGTTCTAGAAGGTTATACTATGCATTATGTGTAGGCATTGTATTAGCACAGGTGGCAGATATCTAGCCTCTTCATGTGGTAACAATACACTGACTATCTTCTCCCTTGACATGGATGACATTCACAGTGGGCTCAACTTGGGTTATGCATCCAAAAAATCTATCATAGTTCATGTGGGTAGTAGTATAGTATTTCTAGTCAGCGTGGTCTCTTTGTTTGGATTTGCCTTGGTTCTGAGGTGGAGGATTGGGATTGACTTGGTTCTTCCCAATTTTGTGTTGAGGGAACACATTTTGATAGATTTGTAGATTGGCATTTGGTGAGGGTTGGGCTGGTGTGTCCACTTGGATCTCTTTTTTGTTAATGAGATCTTGGATATAGTGTTTTAGTTTCATGCACCTAAGGGTAGTGTGTCCTTTGACATGATGATAGTCACAATACTTGTGCTTTTTATACCATGTAGGCTTGGGAGTTATGTCATCAAATTATTGAGTTGGAGGATAGGTGATTAGATTGGCTTTAGCCATTCGATGGAAGATCACATCCCATGGTTCACCAAGAGGGGTGAAGGTTTGTTTTTTATGATTCTAGACTCAAGGCCTATTCTGATTTGGGGTAACAGATATGGTATTAGCCTAATTTACTTAGTTTCTTGGTTTTCTAGATGTTGATAGTGCTGCATAGGTTGTTGATTGATTTTAGGTTGTTGTTATTGATATGTAGGAGTTGGTGTAGGACCAGCTCCATCTGTGATAGTATTCTTGTTTCTATTCCAGTATTGAGGCTTGTCATTACTGGGTTTTCTATGTAAATCATCTTTGTAGTATCGAATGGTGCCTTCATCTAAGAGGCCTTTTTTGATGTTTGACAAGTTTGGATGTAGTTCATCCTCATGAAATGGGATAGCTTAGGATGCAGGTTATCAATGAATATTTTAGTAAGATATTTCTTAGGCAGTTGATATGATAACCTTATGGTGAGGTTTTTCCATCATTACAAATAATTAGCTAGGCTATCATCTCCTTTCTATTTCGATTTGCAAATGTCTAACAAAGATAGCTCATTTTCAACATTATGGGTGTACTGAGTGGTGAACTTCTCAGAGAGTTCAGCAAAGGTTATGATCATCCCATAAGGTATCTTATAGAACCAATCTATAGTAGTTCCTCCCAAGCTCTTGGGGAATAGGTGAATGAGGAAATCACCAATATATGCAACCTCTTGGAAAGCCATTTATAATTCCATGACATGGATAACTAGATCTCCTTTCCCTCCATATTTTTTGAACTGGGTATCTGGAAGTTTTTGGGAAAGGGGATTGTTGTGATTGATCTATAAAAGGGATAGGGATAGACCTCTTTGAATTTGAAATCCTTGCTCCTAGTTTTGTGTCTAAGCTCCTTAAGAGCATTCTTCATTTCCTCCCATTCTGCATTGATTGGCATTGGAGTGGGTACTCCCATTGGGAAAGGATCTAATGGTGCTAGTGAATATGGATGATTTTTTGGAGGATATTGTAGAGAAGGATATGGAGATTTCCCAAAAAGATAGGCCAATTGGAATGGATTTTGGGGTGATGGTTGCTGGGGGGATCTTTTTGTTGAGGTGTGGGAGTGTATTTTTGTGGAGGATATGAAGTTTCTTGTTGTTTCTAGGAGATGATAGTATATTTTTGTTGTGATGGAAAGGATGATGATAGGATGTTATTGTTGTTGCACTGGAAGTATTGCTTCTATGGAGGAGGTTGATAGAATGGTATAGCTTGTTGATAGGATTGGTCTTGATGTACTTGGCTTTGGGCTTGCATAATATATGTGGGATGCATTCCTTCATTACTGAGTAATAGAGTGATTTCTTGGAGGCTGGTGGCAGGAGGTGATTACATGAGGTAGCTGGAAAGATGGGTGGAACTCTATTGTTGTGGTGGTGGAACTATTTGAGAAGTGGTGGGTGGTATAGATAGATAGTTTATATATGCGGGAAAATATCAAGCTATCAAAGGTTTTGATGGTTGTTTTTGTTCTTCTTGAATGAAAGTGGCTTGTCAATTTGCAGCCATGGATATGTGGGATTGGGTTGGTATACCCAAGGCATGCATTTCTGCTTGGGTGAGGCTCCAATGAGAGCATTTTCATGGTGAGAGTTGCGATGCAAAGAATGTAGAAGTGATGATGGGAGTTTTGGATGTAGATGGTGGGTTTTGAGGGCCCATGAAGGGCATCCCTATTATGAAGGCATTTTGTTGGGCTTCTGTGTTGGCAATGAAAGGTGGAGGTGGAATGTATGCTAGGGTGAATCCTTGTTGAGAGGTGGAAGAAGGGGCTTATGGTCCCCACAGAAAGGATGGTGCTAATGTAGAGGCTTAATGAGTAAAGGAGGGAAACCATTTTGTTTCCCCCAAAAATAATGGTATTGATGAAAAATATTGCTAAGTAAAAGAGGGGAATGATTACGTTGCCATGGAAAAAGATGGTATTGATGTAGAAGCTTGCTGAGTAAAAGAGGGGAACAATTGCATTGCCCCTAGAAAGGATGATTCTTCTTGGCTCATGGAAGGTGGAGGAACTTCTTGTGTGGTGGCTCACATGGGAGGTGGGGGTTGAGTTTGTGTGAATCTTTGTGTTTGAGTGGTGGCTTGAGATGTTGTAGATGATGGTGGCATTCTTATGACTGAAAACAAAGTGGATTGTGTTGTGGGACTTGCAAAGCTTCTTTGCAAGAGATGGGGGATGGGTGAGGCTACCCAAGATATTTGCAAGTCAAGTTTATGGAATTATTGGATGATGGGGGTATAGGCTTCAGCTAGGATATGGATTGTTTTTATGGGGATGAGGGGCTGGAGATGTGGCAGAATGGAAGTACACTCTTGTGCAAATTTTTCCAATAGAGCCTATCAATTTTGGTCAATTATTGCACTCACAATTTGTACATACCCTGGATGGCTCATAAAGGCTTCCATAGAGAATGACGTGGGGGGTTCAATTGGATCTTCCCACACATTCTTGACCTATGGGGGTTTTGGATCATAGGTCACCATCACATTGGTAGGGTTGTTGGGATCAGATGAACTAATGGCCAAGTTGGGCTCCATATTCCTTCTCTTCCTGGATCATATCTCAGCAAGCATGAAATGCATATCTAAGGTTGAAGATGTAGATGTTGGATGGATACAAGATGTTTCTAGAAAAACTTCTAAGGATGGTGAATGCAGATCTAAAGAAACTTAAGAATTGTGGATTTAGGATAAGCCTATGCAAAACCTAAGGATTTGGATCAACTAAAGGATGGTGGGATGTAGTTTGGATTGAGGATGATGGAGGATTCTGGATGATGGGGATGTTGGAGGATTAATAAGTGTTAGAAATGAGTTGCTTCTTCCTGATGTAGGATCAATGAGGATATGATTTTCAACCTAAGATAAACTGTTGATCAATGAGGACAGGATACTTTCCAGTGCATACCAATCTCTTGCTCAAGATGATGAGGCCTACAAAGACAAGTATAGGATGCCCTAGATAATTCTTAGAGAAAGGGTAATGCTAGGATGTTTCTAATTTAGGATAAGGATTGAGAAACTCAAAAGATATGACACTAAGTGTTTGGATTTGGTTCAAGGATGATGGATTCTGACTTAGATGTTGGATTCTAGATTTTGGGATCAAGGATGGAATGAGGCAAGGATTCTAATTTTTGGATTGTTGATGGAAGGATGTCATAGGATGACCAGATGATGTTGTTTTCCAAAGGATGACTTAAAATGCAAGGATGATCTATGATCCAATCTAGGGAGATGACTTATGATGCAATCTAGGATGGTGATTAATGACCCAAGAATGCAACTAGGATGATTTATGATGCAAATAAGGATGAATGATGATGCAAGAATGTGATTAGGATGATTTAGGATGAAAGGATGTCGAGATAGGATTGTAGGATTTTGAAGGAATGATGGATATGTGATGGGATGAAATATTCTTCACTCTCTAGGTTAACAAAGCAATGATTGACCTAGAACTGGGCTTCAAATTGTTTCACTCTTGCGTTATAACCCACATTCTCTAATTTCTCTTGATACTTGGTTTCTTCTTGGATTCCCTTTAGGGAAGGTTGGTGATCTTTCAGGTCTCTTTCTACAATCTTCATTCCTGATAAACACAGGAATTGGGAAGCTTGGCTTTCTTATGCTTCATCGAATCAGACATAGCTTGGAATTTTTTGGCAATTGGATCTTCTGAATTAATGCTTTAGTTATCTAATTTTGAGGAATCTTTCTGCAAGGATGTTTTGGATAACTTTGATCAATTTTTGGCTTATTTTTTATGTCTCTAATGGAAAAGAACAAAAATACTTGAGATATTCTGAAAGCAATCCTGACAAAGGCAAAGGAAACTCTTTGGGGTAAATGAAAATGATGACCACTAACTTTTGATAATGTTCTCAGAGAATGTCTATGTTCTAACAGATGTTTTTCACTGAGGTTGGAACTTCAAAAATACTTCAAACAAGAGCTACCTAGAGACAAGCTAGTATCAAATTCTTTCCCCACAACTTGGTATCCCTAAAAGGGATACATATGGTGAGTAATCTTAAGGTGATGTAGGAAACCACTTGGATTGGTCCTTGCACAAATATTTTGATACCTTTGGGAGTAGATCAAGAAGCATCTAATTAATAGGTGTCTAATTTGGTCCATGGTGTCCTCCCAATTGGTTTGTATGTGTGTGACTCACTTAAGAGCATAGTTGACCATACCAAAACAATAGGGATATTCACCTACCTTAGGCTACCATCAACATGCATCACCCACACTTGAAGGGATGAAGTGAGAGTTTTCTCAGTGCTTTGTTTCTATACTAGTTAGGAAAGTGCCAATTTGAGTTTGTTCTCCAAAGAGGAAGTGCTTTTCTCTCTGGACAAGCCTCACTTGAAGTAAAACAAATGAACTTTTCCTAGTTCAATTTGTTTTACGTCACATAGTCTAAATAGGTTTTTACAAAATTTGAAAGACTCTTAGAAGCACATTAAGAAGATTTCTTTTCCAAATTGATTAAGTTTTTTTCATGCCAATACCTTCAAGCACACATGTTTATCTTTTGATTTTTTCTTTCCTTGAAAATAGAAAAATCTCTTTGAAAGATGTTGTAAGTGTTTTATCCTTTTGCATTTGAGATTGAGTTCGCTTTCTAGGATCCTAATTGAACTTTGATTTTTGAGAAATGAATTTTCTTTGTTTTCACTTTGTGAATTAAAGATTTCATTTGTTTAGGACTAAAATTAAATGAATTTTATATTGATTTTGGTTCATTTCTTTAGGGTCATTCAAGAGTTGTTGTTTAGTTCAAAATTTTGAAACCTCTCCTAGACTTGCACTTTGAGACTTACATAAAACTTTCAAAACATTCAAGATTTGTAAATAAAGTTCATTTCAACCAAAAAAAAAGCATCGAGGTTGGTTTAGGAAACTTTAGGATTGATTAGGATTGATTTTGAATATTTTAGGAAAGATAGGTAGATTCTAGTCCTTTTTAAGAACTCAAAATTTGAAGTGTTTGTAGATTGCATGAAAACCCTAAAACACTTAAGTTTGGATGAATGAAGTTATTTTTAGACAATAAAAAAACATTATGAGTGATTTTGATCACTTTAGGATTGATTAGGATTGGTTAGGAACTGTTTAGGAAAGATATACAGGTTTAGTCCCTTTTAGGCATTCAAGAGTGAATGAAAATTCATTTTAAGCCCAAGAAATGAGGTTTTTTAGTTCATAAACATGCAAGAGAGTTAATCAGACTTAAGGATTTGATTTTTTGGTGATAAAATTTCCTTCTAATGATTACTTTTAAAAGCATGGAGTTAGAGCCTGCAAATTTGAAGTTTAGGGTCACTAGGAGGCCCAAATGAACCCTAAAGAAAACCAAACCCAAGTTTAAGGCCTTACACATGACCCCTATTTCCCATACAAGTAAACAAGGTGGGGTATTTTATGTCCTTTACTTTTACAAGTCAGGATGGAGGTTGATACGAGTAACTTTGCCTCCTGGTACAAGAAAATAGGGCCAAAGGGCTCAAAAAAGGCCAAAAATACATGTAAAAGTCCCATACAAGTAATGGGAACCTCTGGTACAAGTAATAATAAGTACCAATATGAGAAAAAAACCCAAGGAGTTTACTTGTACAATACTTCACCCTAAACAGGATGAGATTTCCAAAAAAAGAGGGTTATTTTGCTAAAAAATCCTTAAAAAAGAAGTTGTGAAGCATGGTGGGGTCCCATCAGGCAAGCTAAAATGTGATCAATGAAAACATAACCTATTAAAAATATGCTTAGATGGTCAAGAATTAGTGAGAGAAGAATATAATGAACATATAGAAAAACCATTTGCAAGATACCTCATATAGAGCTTAAACGGGATGTGGGTGTGCTCTCAAAACATAAGGAACATGTCCCAAATGTTGTTTAGGAAGGATTGGGATCATTTAGGAACCATGGATACCCCATAATGGCACAAAAATAGGTATGGTGAACCTGATTTGCCCCTATAGTCCCAAGGAACCAAATGAAGCTAGAATGTACATTTGAGCTATGAATGCTTATGCCAAGTTTATTTTAACCAAAGATAAGTGTGATATGGATGAAAATGATATGAAAATATTGAAAATTAAATATTTTCAATCCATTAAGCTAATATAGTGTGAGTTATAAAGCTTGAAATATAAGTAAATCTAACAATTAGAAGATATGTTAAGATAATCTAGAAGTAATTTCACATTATAAAAATGCATGAAATGATATGTGAATTGGTAAATTTATCTTGGAAGACAGACTATTTATAGGATTTCAGGAAGGGCTTTGGTTAGGAAGGGTAGATGGGGTTAGAGTCATGGTTAGGGGTAGACTTAGGGATATGGTTAGAGGTATGGTCAAAGGCATAAGTGTTAAGGGTTGCTCACACATGTGTGACCAACACTAGGGAAGTGTGCCTAGGGAACAATAGTGGAAGAGGAGACATAGGCTCTCATTTATAGTTGTAAGAATGAGGGTGTAAGGAGCCATTAATGAGCATGTAAGGCTCATTAATGAGGGGTTTAACTAGAAGTCAAAGGATGAGGATTTAGGCTAAGAGGGTTAGGAATACACCTCTAAGTAGGTTTAGGATGGGATTAGGAAAGTGAGGATAGGTTTAGGGTTTTCTAGAAGATTTCTAGGTTTTTTGGCTTTTAAATAAATATTTAACTTATTTAAAGGGTTTTTGAGGCACAATTTATCAAATAATTAATAAATTGTAGGGAATGCCATTCAAATTGGATTTAAATGATTTTGGGAGGGGTTCTTTAATTAAATATCTTTAATTAAAATAGGAGAAGGGATAATGACAATAAAAACTAATTAATTAATTAAATAATTAATAAATGGTGATGTCATCAGGTCTTTTTATCAACTAAAATATTTTTAGTTGACAGATGAATTTTTAGGTGTCTACAATATGTATATGTATATGCATATGTATACACACACATACATATATACATACATCTATACACACACACACACACACACATATATATATAGACACACACACACACATGTATGTATATACATATATATATATACATACATATATATACATATATATATACATACATGTATACATACATGTGTCTATATATATATATATATATATATATATATATATATATATATATATATATATATATATATATATATGTATGTATGTATGTATGTATGTATGTATGTATGTATGTATGTATGTATAGTATGTATGTATGTATGTATGTATATGTATATATATGTATATATATATGTATATGTGTATATATATGTATATATAGGTATATGTATATATATGTATATGTATATATGTATACATATACATATATATACATGTACATGTATATGTGTGTGTGTGTGTGTGTGTGTGTGTGTGTGTGTGTGTTGTAGACACCTAAAAATATTTTAGAAAATAAAAGTATTTTTTATTTTCTCAAAACTCCTGATGATATCATCATTTGTTAATTATTTATTTATTTAATTAATTAATTTATTTTTATGCCATTAAATCCTCCTATTTTAATTAAAAATATTTAATTAAGAAATCCTCTCCAAAAATGTTTAAATCTAATTTAAACATCATTCCCCCCAATATTTATTAATTATTTAATAAATTGTCCAAAAATCCTTTAAATAAATAAAATATTTATTTAAATCCTAAAACCTTAGAAATGTTCTAGAAATTCCTAACCTCTTCTAGAATTTCCTAAACTCACCCTAAACTTGATTCAAGGGTGATTCCTACCCTTTTTAGCCTAACCCTTCAAACTTTGACTTTGGATCAAAACCCCTCATAAATGCTTCTTACATCCTCATTAATGACTCTTACAAGCCATTAATGAAGCCCATCTCTCCTCTTCCACTCTATCCCAAACCTTACCTCTAACCCTAACTCTCCTTCCTAACCCAAGCCCTTCCTCAAATCCTATAAATACCCTCCTCTTCCAAGAGCAAAACACCAATTCACATCTTTTACATTGAGTAGTGTTATAATGCTAGATTAATTCTAAATCATCTTAAGCTTTAGCAGATTTGTTAGTTTAGCTCATTTACAAGTTTTCTTCAAATCACATCATAGCTTAGATTAACATGGATTAACATAGTTTCCTTTTTTTTTTATGCTTTGCATCTCATCATATCATCTTTCATTTGGACTAAAATCTACTCTAGATTAGTCATTTGTAGCTTAATCGAGCTTTCATACTTATTAGGCAATTTGAGGCCTTGGGGGAAAAATAGGTCTTCTATACCTATTTTTGTGCCAATATGGGGTTCTCTTGGTCCCTAATCTATCCTAATCCCCCCTAATCATCATTAGGGATATGCTTCAATTTTTTAGAGAGCACACCCACATCCCTAAAGTGAGAGAAAATCAAATGGTGACAGTTTGTTCTTGATTTACCTCTATCTAAGGTATCATGAAAATAGTTTTTTCTATATTTTTAGTATATCTAGCTAGGACTAATGCTTGAATGTCTACACATGTTCCAAATAGGTTAGGTGTGCATTGATCTACATTCTGGCATGCCCGATGGGATGCTCTTCACAGTTTCTTTACTAACATTCTAATGTGGTTTGGAGTATTTTTCTAATTTTTCAAGCTTGTAGGTTGAGGGAGCATTTGGAATTCTTATTCTTATTCTTATTTGCCTTCTATTCCTTCTACTTCTTCTTCTTCTTCTTCTTGCAAGAGCTTGGCTTATTTTCCAAAAAAATCCATAAAGAGGCACTTTCACGAAAACCTTTGTAACTTTTGCATACGAGCTCCATTTTTGACGATTCAAGAAGAACCAAAATATGGTTCAGAGGTCTATCCAAATCTAGAGACAAATTTACCAGATTATATCTCTAAAATTAGGAAGAGTCAGTGGGATTGTGAATTAATGATAACAAATAGAATTAACACACTTAATCCTAAGGTCTTAAAATGAACATTGTATGACCTCATAACACCTCATCATTTCAATTTGGGCTTAAAATTAACAAAGGATAAAATGGAACAAGGAAAATCATACACACTTTGTTTGGTGCTTAAAATGAACAACAACCAAGCCTTGAATGCCTAAGGGATAAAAGAAAATTAATGCAATAAAACATTTCATTTTAGTGCTTGAAATCAATCAAACAAATCTTGAATGACTCTTAAGGATGAACTAAATCAAAATAAATTATTTGATTTAAGTTTTAAATCACATTCAATCTTGAGTGAACAAAAGGAAATCAAAGGAAAATCAAAGAAAAATTCATTCTTTTAGTCCTAGAAAGCAAAAAATCTTGAATGCTAAAAGGAAAAAACTCTTGCAAATCTTTTTAAAAGGATTTTTTGTTTTCAAGGAATGAAAATTACATCCTAAATCATATGTGTTTGAAGGTCATAGCATAAAAGAACACTTAAGAAAATTGGAAAATGAACTCTTCATGATGTGTTTTTAGGAGTTTTTCATATTTTTGTGAATCCCATTTAAATCTAAGTGACGTAAAATAGGTTGAACTTAGATGAGTTCACTTGTTTTACTTCTAGGGAAGCTTGTCCAAAGAGAAAAGTGCTTCCTCTTTGGAGAATAACTTCAAACTGGTACTTCCTCGGCCAGTATAGAAATAAAGTGTTGAGTAAACTCTCGCTTCATCCCCTCAAGCTTAGGTGATGCATGTTGATGGTAGCCCGAGGTAGGTGAATATCCCTACTATTTGGCATGGTCAACTAGGATCTTAAGTGAGTCACACATGTACAAAATGATTGGGAGGACACCACAGAACTAATTAGACACTTATTAAATTAGAGGCTTCCCGATCTACTCCCGAAGGTATCAAAATCTTTGTGCAAGGATAGATCCCTGTGGTTTCCTAGATCACCTTAAGAAACTCACCATATGTATCCCTTTTAGGGGTATCAAGCTATGTGAAAAGATCTTGATACTAGCCTTCCCTTAGGTAGTTCTTCTTAAATATTTTTTGAAGTTACAAAACTCAGTGCAAAGATTTGTCAAAACATACACATATTTTGAAAGCATTGTCAGATTCGGTGATAAAATCAATTGCTTGTATCCCGCAAAGTTTCTATCCTTTCTCAGGATTGTTCTTAGAGAATATTTTTGGAGTTTATGCTTTTCCATTAGAAACATCAAAATTGAGCCAAGTCTTTCAAACATCCTTGCAGAAAGATCCTTCAAAATCAGATACCCAAAAGCCTTGTTTAAAAACAATTGCCAAAAGTTTCCCAAAGCTATGTCCAATTTGATCCAACACAAGAAATCAAAGCTTCCCAATCCCTGAGTTTACCAATAATATAAATTTTAGAGAGGAACCTCAAAGATCACCAACCTTCCCTATAAAAAATCCAAGTGAAAGAGAAATATCAAGAAAAATTGGACAACATGGGCTATAACGCCAAAGTGAAGTAGTTTGTAACCTAGTTTTAGGTTAACTGTCGCTATGTCAATCTAGAGAGAGAAGACTAGCTTGGCCCATCACATATCCATTACTCCTTTAGAATCCCACAATCCTCTCTCAACATTCTTTGCATTCTAGATCATTTCTAGTTGCATCATTGCATCACCATCCATCCTTAGTTTCATCCCAAGTCATTTTTAATTGAATCATTGCATTCTTTATCACTTCCTAGTTGCATCATAGGTCATCCTTTTAAGCTGCATCTAGATCATCCTCTTAGAAATAGAATCATTCCATCATCCATCCTTCATTATCCTTCCATCATCAATCCCAAATAAGAATCCTTGTTTCATTTCATCATCCTTGATCCAAATCCAGCATCCATCATCCAAGTCAAAACCCACCATCTTTGCACCAAATCCAATGATCCAAATCCTATCAACATAGTGTTTAAATACTTTGAGTTGCTTCAAAATCCTTATCCCACATCAGAAATATCCACCCTTTGATAGAGAATTTTCTAGGTAATCCTTACTTGTCCTTGTAAGCCTCATCATCTCAAGAAAGAGATTGGCGTACATTGATAAGAATCTAGTTAGCTGAAGATCATCAATCTATCTTAGGTTGACAATCCTCACTGATCCTACATTAGGGAGAAGCATCTAATTTGACCAACACTTAGTAATCTTCCAAAATCTTCCACCAAGCTTCCATCATCCTTCACCCAAATCATAGTATTCCACCAATCTTCCACCATCCTTGATCCAAATCAGAACATCTCACCAATCCTTCATCATCCTGCCATCATTTAGTTGTTCCAAACCCTTGCATCACATCTTAGAAATCCACCATCCTTAGAATTTTTTTAGACTTGCATCCATCATTTTTTTAGAGTCGTTTAGGAACATCTTGCATCTGTCCAACATCTACATCTTCATCTTTAGGTCTTCATTCCATTCCTATCAAGACAAGATCCAGGAAGAGAAGGAACATGGATCCCAATCAGGCCACTAGTTTGTTGAATCCTAACAATCCTACCAGCATGATGGAAACTTACAATCCATAGATCCCATAAGTTGATAATGTATGGGAAGACCCAAATGGACAACCCACTTCATTTTCCATGGAGACCTTCATGAATCATCCAGGGCATGCAAAAATAGTAAGTGCACTTATTTATCAGAATTGATAAGCCATATTGGCCAAGTTTTCATAGGAGGGTACTCCCATTCCACCACATCTCCAACCCCTCATACCCATCAAATCCATCCAAATCCTAGCACAAGTCTACACCCCCATCATCCAAAAAATCCTTGATCCCAACTTGCACATATCTCAGGAAGCCTCATCCATACCCCACTTCTTACAAAGTAGCTTTACGAGCCCCACAACACAAGACATAACATAATCCACTCCATTTTCAATCATGGGAACACCATCATCTTCTATGGCATCTCAATCCATCACTCAAATATAAATCTTTTCACAAATCCAACCTCTGCTTCCCACACAAGCTGCCACACAAGCAATTCCTCCACCTTCCATGGGCCAAGAAATATCATCCTTTCTGGGGGCAACGCAATCATTTCCCACTTTCTCCCAGAAAGCTTCCACATTAGCATCACCCTTTCTATGGATAACACAAGCATCTCCTTCCACTTTACAACCAAGATTTTCCCAAACATACATTCCACCTCCACCTTTCATCTCCAATATGCAAGCCCAACAATCAACCTTCACAAGCGGGATGCCCTTCATGGGATCTCAAAATCCATCATCTACATCCAAAACTCCCATCACATCTACATTTCTAGCATGTTCCACATCACATCTCCCACCACGAACTGGTTCTCATTGGGGCCTTACTCAAGAAGAAATACACACTTTTGGAATACCCACCCAATCCCACATATCTATGCCTGCAAACCAACAACCTGTCACATCCAAAATTTGTGCCCAAAAATGCAACAATTTTTTTAAAAAAGTAATAATAAGGTTAAATTAAACTTCAAAGACTATAGTTAAGAGTTTAACCACATTTTATTAAGTTCAAACTGAGAATACCAGGTGAGGGTTTCAATGTTACCAATGCATCAGAAAACTTTTGTAGGGTTAAGGGAAAACATGACCACTTGCCAACATCACATAACCCATATGACACACGCCTAGATTAAGCTTGTGTCATGCCCAAAATATTACACACAAAAATGAAACAACTTTTTTTTTGATGTATGTTGATAGTGTTCATGGGTTCAAGGGATAAGTCAACTAGGGATTAAACCAACCATAACCTAGTGATCAACGTTTGGGTTAGTCTGAGTCTCAAATTTACGCGCAAGAGTAACATCCCCAAATAGATGCTACGACACAAAGGAGAAAGGTTACTCATAAGGTTAATGATGAGAGCATTTGCAACAAGAAACTTGCTAGGAAATGAAGTCATTCATTTAGCTAGGTACGTTGCTTAGGGGATCTAGAGAATTCAATGAGGTAAACATTGATCATATTATAACATTACTATATACTTAATTTTACATTTTCAAAACCCATGAAATCAACCTTATACAATGATTATATATCTATTTCTATGTTTAAATCATAATTTAAAAGGGACAAATCTCTACGTAAACCCAATACCATTATTTAGATAATAAGGTGATATTAATTTCTACATTTAAAAATGTATTTTAATGCATCCTTAGTTGGGTCAAGCATTTCGAATCCAAATTCGACTTAAATTAATTCTAGAAAATTAAACTTATTATATAATTAAACCACCTATTTAATACACATTTTTAAATTTACCAAATGAGTCTTATTATGTTCGTAAAATAAATTAAATGCAATAATATAACGTTCTAGTTTAATCAATAGTAATATTATTATTAACTAAGAAAGAAATGATTTAAGAGTTACCTTTCTTCTTTTTAATAAATTAACTAATTTCATTTAATAATTAAATTAAACAATATTCAACAAATAATTTTTTTAAAATAAATTTATTAAAACTAAATAATAAAATTCTAAGTAAACTTATTAAAACATAATTATTAAATTGTAAATAGATTAAGTATTAAATAATAAATTTAACTAAACTAATTAACAACCCAAAATAAACTAAATATTAATTAATAATTTAATTAATTAATTAATAAAAATTAAAAAACAAAACATGCTAAGCTTTTTTTTCAAGTCCCATTGGGGACTGCAGGGCATGGGTCCCACCCACTTGTCGTGGGGTCGTGGTCCCACGAAGGGTGGGGTCCATGCCCCCCCCCCCCCCCCTCCTCACATCTCAATATAAAAATTTGTATTTAATACTTTTTTTTTTAAAACCCCTTTTTGAACGTGGGGTATAAAGTAAGTTTTTTCCTTATTTATTATTTTTTTTATAAAACTAATTTCGAAGGCAAGTGGTATAAATATATATATTTTTAAAAGGTCATTTTTAGCGGCTTTTGGGGTGGCGACCCAGGTGGGTCCCACCAACTGACTTAGTCTCCTTTAGGTAGAGATCATATAGTCTCCCTGTTTTATAATTTAATAATCTAAAGGGGTTTGTTTGAGCAAGTGGGTGATGTTTTAATATAAAATACTGACTGTGGTTTTTGGAAAATGTATGAGATTTTTTTTCCATACATTTTCCAGAGACCTATAGGTCTCCATTTTGCCATTTTCTTGATTTTTGCCTATGGTCTCTTGTGTTTGCTTCATTTTCTTCTTCTTTTTTGCTAATTGTCAAAGGGCTATTCTTTTGTTTTAGTTTGCACATATAAGATAGGATGTATCTCCTCTAAAAATCTATAGGACCAACTATGATTTTAACATTAATTTGATATCCAATGAAATAACTTAAAACTTCTAAAATTTTAAACTTCCTATTCCTTTCAACAAGAGATAACTTTTCATGCAATATCAATTTTGAGGATTTCTAATTGAAAGAATGTTACCCTAATCCTTATTTTTGTGAGAGAGAACAATACATGCAACAACAATAAGAGGATGCAACATAATCTCTTCATCCTTAATTAACCTTACACTAAGAACTTTATGTTTTAAGAACTAAAATGTACTGTTTTCATTTTCAACATGATTCTAACTCTTTTATTGATTCCAACTTGCAAATTACAATAATGAAATACAATTTTGTAGCATTCCACAATATGAGTTACAAGAGGTATGAACAAGATTCTCTCCATTACTTATTTCAATACACAACTTCATAATAACAAAATGAAGAGAGAGTATCATTTTACAACACACAAATATGTATTCCTACAATGGAGAGCTCTTTCACTTACAAGGGTTTCACAAATGTAACACTAAGGATCATTTTCACAATAACAACTCAATGGAAGATTCTTCTCAAAGCTATCCACATGAGCTTAGTCTCCAAAAACCTGCAATGAGAGAGAAAACCATGGAGAGCTCACCTCCCATCCAAGGTCTCAAGGAGACCACCCCTGAGCTTGGAGAATCAAGACTAAATGGCTACATGCACAACCCAATTCTCACAAACACATATATGAACAAAAGGACATTTAACTCCCAACAAGGCTTCAAAAATGAGTTTTCCAAACCCATTTAAGTAGGGTGAAGGTGGGCTTTTCCAAGGAGGAGAATGCCATTGCATATACAAATTTTTAACAAGAGTTTTCCATGCCTTTCTAAGGCTACATTGGCATTCCTTCCATATACACATTTTTTCATTTCTATTCCAAAATACAAATATTTACAACATGGCTTCATGGAGCCCATACTCCATGAAATTATCCCTCTTCTCCAAGAGAAGAGACTCTCACTACAATGGAGAGCCCAACTAACCCCTTCACCCAAGGCCACTTCTTCCCTTCCCAAAGGGTGAGTAATGCCTTAAACTCCCATGAACAACACTCCCAA
Organism: Chamaecyparis obtusa; assembly: GCA_027943335.1. Taxonomy (NCBI): domain Eukaryota; kingdom Viridiplantae; phylum Streptophyta; class Pinopsida; order Cupressales; family Cupressaceae; genus Chamaecyparis; species Chamaecyparis obtusa. Next base: position 224,255 of record BSBK01006717.1, read on the forward strand.
ACCAAAAGATCAAAGAATGATACAAAAACCAAATACATCCCCAACCCAACACAACAATAACAAGATTTATATATAAGAACACTATACAATATTTACATGTTCATACAAAACAACAATACACAAAGTTAAAATGCAAGAGCATTTCTCCATGGCAAGAATTCACCAACCTTGGTCCAAGAAAAATGGCAAGAATGAAGTTGAGAAGACCTCCTTATCCTTTTCCCTTGTCTTTTCCCCTTCTCCAACCCTAATTGTCTCTAAAATTAGAGAGTGGGTGAACACCCACTAAGTCACTCCAAACCCTCTAAAAAGACCTCCAAAGGTGTACTCAAGACCTAGCAATTAATGAGACATGCCCTCTAGTCCTTTGGTCTTCCCTCTTGTCCCCACTCTTAATTGTGGGTTTAGTAAGGAGTGTGGGACAAGTTAGATGCATGTGGCCATCTCCATTTTCGCCACTTTTGAAAAGTAGGTTTTTTGGAGGGCCATAATGGTGATCTAAGCTTTTCCACAGGTAAAAACTAGCCCCAAACCCAAGTTACCCCCTAGGGTTAGCTAATTTAGGCCAAAAATACACTCTATGGTCACTTTTGACCCCTCTAAAGTACCCCTAAAGTTCAAATCCGAGTTCCAACTTGATGTGATCCCTACAAGACATCTACATGCAAGTGAGACTAATATAATACCCTATAAGGTTAGGTGATTCTTGCCCAAGCCCTAATTTGACATGTCACCCTCCACATGTACAATACAAGTGTCAAGTGACACCATGAAATACACATCACATTCACAATGACATGCCTAATAATCAACATGAATTCAAACTATTAACACACATACAAATCATGTTTACAAAAAATATCACATTACAATGAGGTTTAAATCTCTTAATCAAATTAAACCTTGGCTTACTCAATTCACATGTGTTTAACCTTGATTCTCTGAATAAATTCCATGTTTCTCTTTCCTGCACACTAAACTCGGCCATCATTAGTCCAAGATAATAAAATCACATGCAAATATATATATATATATATATATATATATATATATATATATATATATATATATATATATATATATATATATTCAATTCATTATTAGCAACATTAATCAGTATGCAGAATTCAATTCCTAATTACAATTTTCATTTCGTAATATTTAAACATAGTATCTTCATAAATCATCATGACATATCATCCATGCTACTTCCTAACTTAAATCATAATCCATGAAACAATAAAATATAATCATGATTAAATCTTTCTCATCAAATCACATATCTAAGCAGGTATAATCAAAATCAACCATATGTTCTAGGTTCTAATCCACATCAAAATATAGTCCACATAATGTAGTCATCATCATAAAACTTACCATCATGAGTCTCTGTCAGAATGATCAGAAAGTGTATCAAAGTATCAAATAGCGAATGAATTACTAATGCTATGATGGGTCTGGGTGAGACCTCACAGCTTGTCAAATAACCACAATAGGCTCACTGACCTAACCGTAACATGAGAAAGGTTATTAACCAAGAAATATTTATTCAATTTCTCTATACTAAGGTTAAACAAATAAGATATTCCAATGTTTATTTAAATAGTTCCTTACTTTCGAAGAGTACTAATATTTTCTACTTTAATTGGGATTAAGCAGTAACACTATTTTTACAAAGCCCAGTATATTGGCCCCATAAAAATAACATTAACAAGTTTACAACATTAACCAGTATTTTAACTAAAACTTTAATTAAACTTTGTTCCATCTTAATCTTAACTCATTTAAACCTAATCTTCCCTAATTACCCAAGGAGAGTTTTATATGCTAGGTCAACTTTAATAATAGTAAGTTAAACCTTTGGTCAATTAATTTATTAAGAAGATCAAAATTTGAAAATTTATTAAGAAGATCAAAATTTGAAAGAGAGGAATAGCTTAGTTAAAACATATTTTAATAATAATATTTTATCATTAACTCTAGAGGAATAAATTAGATAAATATAGACACCAAAAAGCTAAATAAGAACTTGCTTAACATATTCTACGTGATTTGCGTCTAATTTATCTAGTTAGAAAACAAAAGTTATAAGCTTCATCAGATATTTTTATTGAGCCAACATATTAACTTTTCTAATGATTTTATTTATTTTAAAGTATAAACCAACAGGTCGCAAACCTTCCCATAAAAATAAATAAACTGACATCTATAATTAGACTATATATTTTCCTTTAATATTAAATTAATATTTCTAAGCTTCCTTGATTAGAATAAATCTTGGGGTACAAGTGTTTGATTAATTAATCAATTGCCCATTATAAATTCTTATTAAGTTTTCCTCCAATCATAACTTTTTCAAGTCGATTATATAAAATGAATGTAAAATTATTATTTTATCCTAATGATTTATTGTTTTATCACATAGAATTAAATCCCATAAGGATAAGACATTACACTTCGACCTTTAAATCATGCGCATGATTCTAACTTAAATATTATCTTAACTAGAGACATACATTAAGCCACGTAATATCTTCCTAATAAATTTATTAGATTATTATTTTAATAACGTTATGAAATATCATTAATAAAATATTAACCAAAAGGATTTTGTTTGAATAATAACATAAAGTGTCTACTAAAAATCCTTTATTAGATTTATCTAAAAACAACTTTAAAAGAACATTAAAAAAAAAACTAAAATATATTCCCACCAAAAAAAGAGTTTGAAAATAGCCCCACAAAAAGGCTTTTATAAAATATAATAAAAAAAGTCAACACTCTCGTTGGGAAACCTAACCCTAATTCGAAATTAGGGTTAGGGCCCAAATATGAAGATCATCCATAGATCTATATACATAAATAAATATATATAAACTTATGTGTGTGTCTATATCTATATATATATATATATATATATATATATATATATATATATATATATATATATATATATATATATATATATATATATATATATATATATATATATATATATATATATATATATATATATATATATATATATATATATATATATATATATATAATACTATGTATATTTATTTTCTTGGATGGAAAGCTAGATTTGGATCTGGAACACAGAATGTTGCTGGTGTAACTTGTGTGGTATTTTATTTTAGAATGTTGCTAGTAAAGAATGTATTGATTTAACTTCTGGAAAATCTTTCATTTTTTTTAAAATTTTTTATTTTTCTTATCGCAGCCTGCTCATAATAAACATTTTTTTTTGCATTTAAAGGGAAGCTTGGGGTTCTGGGTGTAGGAGTCATGGCAGGCCACGATCGCCCACCACAGTCCACGGCTTACAACCATGGTTGCAGAAAGGGGGTCGTGACTTCCATGAGGGGGTTTCACTTCATTCCCCCTTGCGCCTAACATTGTCTGTTGCTGCTGCGTGCCCGTGCAACAAGAAAGTTTATTAAAATATTTTTTTATTTCTTTTTTTTAAAATAATTTTTTTTATATATTGTTGTTAATGTCAGATTCATATTTAGATTTATTTTTAAAAGAAAAATACAGAGCATTTTTACTTTCAGATTTATACTTTTAAATAAAGTTATATGTGTGTGTCTTCCATAGGCAGGATTTAAAAAACAAAAACATAAAAGATCTTAAAAATATCAGAATATTGATATTTTTTGATTTATAATCTACTTATTTTGATTTACATAGATAGTTGAATGTATTTATCAGCGAAGGCATTGTTTTGTAGGAGTATTAATATTTGCATGCTCATGTTTACAAATTTCTTGCATTGTAAGATTTATTTAAGTGTAATTTTCTAATATAGTTGCAGCATTCTTTTAAATGACAACATGAAAGGAAATTTGATTTTAAAATAGAGTTAGGCAATATAAACAAAAAAAAATTTCAAAGAAATTGAGATATGACTAATGCACAAATTTTATTTGTTTATCTTAAACTTAAACAAGAAGAAAAGTAATGACATGTTTAGTGCAATAATATTAAACATACTCCTTTCTTTAAGCGGGAATAGGCTCATATACACGGATTTTATTAAAAATCATAAAATTATCTAAACTAATGGAGATTTGTACATCAAGGTTTTTTTTGTATTAGGAACAAATTTTGGCATATCAAAATAATGAAGATTTTCATTTACATTTTCCTTTCCTTGTATTTCCACCAGTTCAATTTGCATAAGAATAAATCTATAAGTAAAGGATGCATTAGATCTATCTTTCCTTTCCTCAAACATATAAGAGTACATGGCAAAAGAAAATTCCTTATTGGATTACATCTCATTCTTTATACAACTTTGCAAATCTCCTACAATAAATTACAAAATCATTTCCTCCCACAAATAAGCATTTTCCTTAAACCACATATACAAAACTAGTAACTATTTTTTTTACATAGTCATCCCATAGCTTTCTTTTCTTTTCATTTAAACTAAATCTCCAACCTTGAGCTCCGAGTAAGAACCAAAATCTACAACAAAAGAAAGAAAAACCAAAGAGACTATGGGAAGCTCACCTCCTAACCAAGGCCTCCAAGAGGCCACCCCCGAGCTAGGGGAACCAAATAATAGGTAGGATACACACAAGAAAAACAACATCAACATATATTAACAAAACATAAAATCTCCCATCCATGGCTTCCATAATGGGTCTCATAATGACCCTAAAATTGGGGTGAAGAGGACCAAATACCCTATGGGGAGAAAGCCCATTCCAAAAATAAGAGACACAAGACCTCACATGGCTTCATAATTATCTCTTCCAACACACTTGGAAAGCTCATACCAAAAATCAAATAGATCAAGCCTTCACATGGATTTTCAAAATCATTTTCTCAACCACATTCCCAAATGCACAAAAAAATCCTTGTGACCCCTATGGCATCAATCCAAAACAACTCCCTTATGGCCCCCAAAATAACAAGATATGGAATGGCTACATGGAGTCCATACTTCGATCCTTTTTTCCATCTCCTCCCTGACGAGAGACTCTACACCCATGGCAGTCCTAAAACCTTCACCCCTAAGGCTACTCTTCCCTCCCAAGGGTAAGTGGGCCTTGAGACTCCCTTACACAAATACATGCAATACATCACAAATGAAACACAATACAACAATGGAAGGAAAAAATCAGAACAAAAAATATTTTACTTACAAGTTCAAGAACACTAACATTTGCATATGTTCACATACACAATAAGAAGATAACAAGGAGAAATGTGAGAGACACCAACCTAGATCCAAGCTCAAGGGAAGGATTTTATGGAGAGCTACCTCTTTTCTAGTCTCCTACTCCCAAGCTCTTCCAAAACTAGAAATGTCTCTAAGATAGAGAGTGGGTGTTCGAACTCTCCACAATGAAGAGTCCCCACTAAAAAGATCTCCACATAGCTTCCCACAACCCCTAGGGATAAGGTATCTTTTCTCATTGGTTTTTCTTCCCTAATCCCCTTACAAGATTTCTAAAAATGGACTCTTACAAAGGTTGGCCAAAAAGTTGGCAAAGACCTCACATCTAAATGGGTGGTGTTCTTACCAAGACCTTGCTTCAAAAGTTGATTTTCGGCCATTTTGAAAATCCAACTTTTGGAAGGGTCTTTTGGTCAACTATGGGTTTTCCTATTGTTAAAATTGACCCTTTTCCATAGGTATACCAAATGGAATTACTAAAAATGGCCCAAACACACCCCTAGGCACCTTTCTCACCCCCCAAAAGTCCATTATAATATTCAATTTGAAATTCAATAAGATGACTCTACCTCAAGCTCCCTAACCAAGGGATTTACATGGGGATCCTAAAGGGTACTTTCTCCTAGGTTGGTGGACAACCAATCCTTGAGTGGAACATGTCATGGACACTTGTACACATTACAAGTGTCAAGTGACACAACACAAATATTTACACATCACAAGACACATGTCATATCCACTTGAGTACAAAGCACAAACAATTAAATATGCAATTTTCAATTATGAACTTAATACAAACAAACATACATTACGTTTACAAAATTAAACAAATTACAACAAGGTCTTGTCTCTCTTTAGACACAACCTTGGCTTTTACTTAAATTCACATAGACCTACATTTGGTTCCCCGATTTAATACCATGGTCTCATACCTACACACTAAATCTGAATATCAGTAGTCCACGGAGATATAAATACATCATAAGAAATAAATATTATTCAAAATATTTACGAAACATTTACAAACTCAATTAAATGCCTAAGATCATATGCAATTATAACATCATTTAAATATTTAACTTTCATAAGGTAAAATCATATTGCCTCATTACGGAATTAAATCTCGATTTCTAATTACTCTCATAACATCAATAATCCATCACATAATCATCATGTTTCTTTTAAATCAATTATCTCATAATGAAAATCCATAATAGTAACACAATATAGTCCATCATATGCATCGTAAAGTAGCATGAATCTGACATCAAATATGATCAATCCACAATATAATGTATAAAATCTATAGTGCATCTAACATGTTATCAAGTGCTAAGTCTAACATAAGAAAGAAATATGGAAAGCTACGATGGGCTTTAGGTGAGTCCTCACATCCTCCCCCCTAGGAATGAACTTCCTCCTGGAGTTCATCAAAGATGGGGATGTTGCGATCTCATTTATGTTGTATTCTCACAAGATGTTATAACCTCATCATAGCAATCCCACTAGACTCTAACCTGGTCCAACTCTCAGCGTCAAAGACTTTTTTTCTAGCGTGCCATAAGATGGATAGTCTCCAAGGCTAGTTGTGTGACTGAATACATCTAAAAGGCAATAAAACAAAAAAAAGAACAATCATTGATGCGTGAGAGACTAGGTGGAAAACTAGACGGTAGGCAACTAGTCCTATCCTCTCCAAATTATCAAAAGTTCTCACAAATCAAGGTGTGGGCTTAGAGCCCCTTTCTAAAATGGATTGGACTCTTATGTGGCCATACTCTCAAGAAAAACTCTATCATCGACCATGAAGACCTGATATGCCCTCTTTGTGTCAACATACTTCTACTGTCTATTCTGCACCTCTCTAGATGCTGCCAAAACAAGGCTACCTACTACTCCATCTCAAGAACTAATTGTGGCCCGTCGAAAACCCTAACCTCAATCATATTCTCATCTCAAAGGTGTCTTGCAAGGTCTATCATACAAGGCCTAATAAGGTGGCATACCTGAAGATGAAAGATGCTCATTATTGAAGACAACTCCACTAAATGAAGGTACACCTCCCACTTAACCTAATTGTTCCTACATACATGTGAAACCTAACCTCTAGCTCTTGATTATCCCTCTCAAAAAATGATAATGTAAGGAGAGAATCCATGTTAGAAAAGGTCTTATGAGAAATGCCTTACAATATGACAATGTCTCACAAAAGTACCTAATCCATTGCTAGTGCTATGAAAGTGGTATGACTAGGTGAGAAGTGGGCAACCTTGGTCAACTTGTCAATTGTCACCATGGAAAATAGATGATGTAGGGAGACTAATAAATGAAGTTCATAGGTATAAAACCTTACTACCACTTAGGTAATTCATGAAGCTAAAAGATCCTTCCAGGGTGACACTGTTATGCCATAGTTCACTAACATACAAGGCATCAGGTTACTAACTTTGCATTGTGCTACCTCATGCTTGTCTAAAGATAAGACTGTCTAAATTTTTCTTGCATTTTCTTGGCTATAGGGTGTGTTGAATAAGGGGCTTTATGATCCTCTAGCATAATAGTGTCAAACAACCCCTTGGGAGAAGGTACATACATATGACCTCTATGACGTAGAAGTCCATCAGAATCCAATGAATAATATGAAAATCTCCCCTTAATGAAATGGACATCAAAATCATACTTGCAAAGGAAATCCACCCATCTCCTTATCCTAGACTAGAGATTTGGTTGAGTGAAAATATACTGCAAGCTCTATTGTTCAGAAAGACACTCAAATTGATGTTCTAAAAGATGTGCTACCATCCTACTAATGTGTACACCACTGTGACTGGCCCAAGGTCATGGGTGGGATAGATAAGCTTGAGAGTCTTTAGTTTCCTAGAATTATGGGAAATAGCCCATATATCCTATATAAGGACCACTCCAAGTCTAATCTAATGATGCATCTACGTAAACCACAAAGATTGCTAAAGGGTTAGGCGCAACAAGGATAGGTGTGCTAGTAAGGGATCCTTTGAGTTTCTTGAAAATCCTCTCACACTTCTCCATCCATTTGTACTCCTTTCACTCTCTTTGAAGGGATTTGATAGGGTGTGCCACTCTAGAAAAACCCTTCTACAAACCATCTATATAGTCTACTACCCCATGAAACCCCTGACCAATGTCACAGTGGTAGGTGGTGGCCAATCCATGCCAAGTACTATCCCTTAAAATCCAAGGGGTGTAATGCCTAGGTCTACTATGGTTTTCTTATTACTAATTTTCATCTTCTAAGCCTTAACTAAAGAGGTGACGAATACCCTAGAGCTTGAGGCTAACTCTACCTAACATCTTGTCTAGTTGCCACTAGCCTGCAATGCTCCATAATCAAAGAGAAACAAAAGAACGGTAGCACCTTAATATATTCAAATGATAGCATTGCTAAATCTAATCATACCTGTGGCCTGGTACCCTATCTAGCGGTTATCATCTGCCGCAAAAACTCTAAGGGAATTACCCATATCCCCATCATTGGGCTCCAATGTTGTTGTCCACTGACTACATGTTTGAGGGAAATCTCTAGAAAAATATCCCATGACTCCACAAGTGTAGCACGTTCCACATACCTATCTCTACATGCCCTGAGGTCTAGAATACTAAGGGCCTCCTATCCTAAAGGACATGTTATATCCACCTCTAGAGGTCTTCTTAAGTCGGGTTTGAAAGATAAAGGGTCTATGTGGTTTTGAGTTTCTTCGAGGTCCGAATTCTGCCATTGCTTGGGTTGAGAGCTCAGTTGTCTCTCTACAAATCTAGGAGGGGGACTCCTAGTCCACTCTCTAACTGAAGACCTATGGTCTTTTGTACTTTGGCAAACATCATGTTGTGAAACTTGAGGCATTCTTACTAGAATGATGTTGACAAGATTTCATATTGCTAAAGTAAGTTCAGCATCAAGATCCTGAGGTGGATTAGAAAGGGGATTCTAGTTTCCTCTAACAACTTCTATCTCTGGTCGGTCCTCCTTGCGAACCTAGGGGGTACAAATACAACCTCATCCATGGGCATGAGGTTTCTGTGTTATCGGAGGAATCCTACACAAAAATAATTGAAGAGTATAAGTCTTGAATGTAATGTTGTAGTTTTTTTTTTCAAAAAAGTGTTTAAAGTTGTTGCGATTTATTTACTAAGTTTTGAAACAAGTAGCTTATGTAGTTACAAAGCATTAAAAGTTTAAGAAACATAGCGGGTTTAAGGTTCGAATCTTGAAAACTTGGCTCTGATACCAAAATGTCCACCCAAAGTTTGCACCCAAAAATGCAACAATTTTGTTTTAAAAGTAATAATAAGGTTAAATTAAACTTCAAAGACTACAGTTAAGAGGTTAACCACATTTTATTAAGTTCAAACTGAGAATACCAGGTGAGGGTATCAATGTTACCAATGCATCAGAAAACTTCTATAGGGTTAAGGGGAAACATGACCACTTGCCTACATCCTATAACCCATATGACACACACCTAGATTAAGCTTGTCAAATAACCAGGGTAGGTTCACTAACCTAACCGTAACATGAGAAAGGTTATTAACCAAGAAATATTTAATTAATTTCTCTATACTAAGGTTTTTCATTAGATATCTTAAAATGGAAATAAACAAACCATGAAATATTGGCATACTATATTTTAATAGAGTTAGAAAAGGTGAATAAGGTACATATATTTCTTTATCAAAATCTTAAACAAATAAGACATTCCAATGTTTAGTTAAATGGTTCCTTACTTTCCACGAGTACTAATGTTTTCTACTTTAACTGGGATTAAACTGTAACACTATTTTTACAAAGGTTAGTATACTGGCCACATATATTGGCCCCATAAAAATAATATTAACAATTTTAAAACATTAACCAGTATTTTAACTAAAACTTTAATTAAACTTTATTCCATCTTAATCTTAACTCATTTAAACCTAATCTTCCCTTTGCAAAAGGAGATTTTTATATGCTAGGTCAACTTTAATAATAGTAAGTTAAACCTTTGGTTGATTAATTTATTAAGAAGATCAAAATTTGAAAGAGAGGAATAGCTTAGTTAAAATGTATTTTAATAATAATATTTTATCATTAACTCTAGAGGAATAAATTAGATAAATATAGACACCAAAAAGCTAAATAAGAACTTGCTTAAAATATTCTACGTGATTTGCGTCTAATTTATCTAGTTAGAAAACAAAAGTTATAAGCTACATCAGATATTTTTATTGAGCCAACATGTTAACTTTTCTAATGATTTTATTTATTTTGAAGTATAAACCAACACATCACAAACCTTCCCATAAAAATAAATAAACTGACATCTATAATTAGACTATATATTTTCCTTTAATATTAAATTAATATTTCTAAGCTTCCTTGATTAGAATAAATGTTGGAGTACAAGTGTTTGATTAATTAATCAATTGCCCATTATAAATTCTTATTAAGTTTTCCTCCCAATCATAACTTTTTCAAGTCGATTATATAAAATGAATGTAGAATTATTATTTTATCCTAATGATTTATTGTTTATCACATAGAATTAAATCCCATAAGGATAAGACGTTACACTTTGACCTTTAAATCAAGCACAGGATTCTAACTTAAATATTATCTTAACTAGAGACATGCATTAAGCCACATTAAGTCTTCCTAATAAATTTATTAGATTATTATTTTAATAACGTTATGAAATATTATTAATAAAATATTAACCAAAAGGGATTTTCTTGAATAATAACACAAAGTGTCTACTAAAAATCTTTTATTATATTTTTCTAAAAACAACTTAAAAAGAACATTTAAAAAAACTAAATTATATTCCCACCAAAAAAAGAGTTTGAAAATAGCCCCATAAAAAGGCTTTTATAAAATATAATAAAAAAGGTCAACACTCTCATTGCAAAACCTAACCCTAATTTGAAATTAGGGTTAGGTCCCAAATATGAAGAGTCAAAAATTGAATTTTTGTTTTTCTCTCATTTCCCTCTCTTTCTCATGCCTCCTCCAAAACCTAGCCTCTCTCGTTTTTCTTCTTTTTTTTTTTGCAGGTTTGATTCAAGGCTCTCATGGAGAGAGGATGCAAATGAAGATCATCCATAGATTTATATACATAAATAAATATATATACACTTATGTATATATATTTATTTATATATAATACTATGTATATATTTATTTTCTTGGATGGAAAGTTGGATTTGGATCTCCAACACAGAATGTTGCTAGTGTAACTTGTGTTGTATTTTATTTCAGAATGTTGTTGGTAAAGAATGTATTGATTTAACTTCTAGAAAATCTTTCATATTTTATTTCTCTTTATTTTTTTTATTATCGCAGCCTGCTCATAATAAACATTTTTTTTTTGCATTTAAAGGGAAGCTTAGGGTTCTGGGCATGGGAGTCATGGGAGGCCACGACCGCCCACCACAGTCCACGGCTTACAACCATGGTTGTAGCAAGGGGGTTGTGACCTCCACGAGGGGGTTTCACTTCATCCCCCCTTTTGCCTAACCTTGACTGCGGATGTTGCGTGCGCGCGTAGCAAGAAAGTTTATTAAAATATTTTTTGATTTCTATTTTTTTTAATTTTCTTTTTTTATATATTGTTGTTAATGTCAGATTTATATTCAGATTTATTTTTTAAAAGAAAAACACAGAGCATTGTTACTTTCAGATTTATACTTTTAAATAAAGTTATATGTGTGTGTCTTCCATAGGCAGAATTCGTTTAAAAAAAACATAAAAGATCTTAAAAATATCAGAATATTGATATTTTCATATTTATACTCTACGTATTTTAATTTAAATAGATAGTTGAGTGTATTTATCAGAAAAGACATTGTTTTGTAGGAGTATTAATATTTTCATGCTCATGTTTACAAATTTCTTGCATTGTAAGATTTATTTAAGTGTATTTAATCTATATACTCATAAACATAAATATGGTTTCTGTAAATATATTTAAACAAATTTATGTTCACTGTCAATTAGTAAGAATATGTGCATAAAATAAATGTACTAAAAATGCATGCATAAAATACATGTAATTTTCTAATATAGTTGTAGCATTCTTTCAAATGACAGCATGAAATGAAATCTGAATTTCAAATGGAGTTAGGCAATATAAACAAATTTTATTTTTTTAGAAACTGAGATATGACTAATGCACAAATTTTATTTGTTTGTCTTAAACTTAAACAAGAAGAAAAGTAATGACATGTTTAGTGCAATAATATTAAACATACTCCTTTCTTTAAGAGGGAACAAGCTCATATACACAAATTTTATTAAAACTCATAAAATTATCTAAAATAATGTAGATTTACATCAAGGTTTATTTTTGTATTAGGAACAAATTTTTGCATATGAAAATAATGAAGATTTTCATTTACATTTGTCTTTCCTTGTATTTCCACTAGTTCACTTTGCATAAGAATAAATCTATAAGTAAAGGATGCATTGAAATCTATCTTCCTTTTCTTTAAACATATAAGAGTACATGGAAAAGAAAATTCATTATTGGACTATATCTCATTCTTTTTACAACTATGCAAATCTCCTACAATAAATTAAAAAATTATTTCCTCCCACAAATAAGCATTTTCCTTAAACCACATATACAAAACTAGTAACTATTTGTTTTACATAGTCATCCCATAGCTTTCTTTTCTTTTCATTTAAACTAAATCTCCAACCTTGAGCTCTGAGTAAGAACCAAAATCTACAACAAAAGAAAGAAAAACCAAAGAGACCACGGGAAGCTCACCTCCCAACCAAGGCCTCCAAGAGGCCACCCCCAAGCTAGGGGAACCAAATAATAGGTAGGATACACACAAGAAAATCAACATCAACATATATTAACAAAACACAAAATCTCCCATCCATGGCTTCCACAATGGGTCTCATAATGATCCTAAAATTGGGGTGAAGAGGACCAAATACCCTATGGGGAGAAAGCGTATTCCAAAAATAAGAGAAACAAGCCCTCACATGGCTTCACAATTAGCTCTTCCAACATACTTGGAAAGCTCATACCAAAAATCAAATAGATCAAGCCTTCACATGGATTTTCAAAATCATCTTCTCAACCAGATTCCCAAATGGACAATAAAGCCCTTGTGACCCCCATGGCATCAAGCCAAAATAACTCCCTTATGGCCCCCAAAATAACAAGATATGGAATGGCTACATAGAGCCCATACTTCCATGCTTTTTTCCCTCCTCCCCGAGGAGAGACACTGCACCCATGGTAGTCCTAAAACCTTCACCCCCAAGGCTACTCTTCTCTCCCAAGGGTGAGTGGACCTTGAGAATCCCTTACACAAATACATGCAATACATCACAAATGAAACACAATGCAACAATGGAAGAAAAACATTACAATAAAAAATCTTTTACTTACAAGTTCAAGAACACTAACATTTGCATATGTTCACATACACAATAAGAAGATAACAAGGAGAAATGTGAGAGCCACCAACCTAGATCCAAGCTCAAGGAAAGGATTTGATGGAGAGCTACCTCTTTCCTAGTCTCCTACTCCCAAGCTCTTCCAAAACTAGCAATGTCTCTAAAATAGAGAGTGGGTGTTCAAACTCTCCACAATGAAGAGTCCCCACTAAAAAGACCTCCACACAACTTTCCACAACCCCTAGGGATAAGGTCTCTTTTCTAATTGGTTGGTCTTCCCTAAGCCCCTTACAAGATTTCTAAAGATGGGCTCTTACAAAGGTTGGCCAAAAAGTGGGCAAAGACCTTGCATCTAAATGGGTGGTGTTCTAACCAAGACCTTGCTTCAAAAGCTAATTTTCGGCCATTTTATAAATTCAACTTTTGGAAGGGTCTTTTGGTTAACTATGGGTTGTCCTATGGTTAAAATTGACCCTTACCCATAGGTATACCAAATGAACTTACTAAAAATGGCCCAAACACACCCCTAGGAACCTTTCTCACCCCCCAAAAGTCCATTATAAGATTCAATTCGAAATTCAATAACATGACTCTACCTCAAACTCCCTAACCAAGGGATTAATATGGGGATCTTAAAGGGTACTCTCTCCTAGGTTGGTGGACAACCAATCCTCAAGTGGAACATGTGATGGCCACTTGTACACATTACAAGTGTCAAGTGACACAACACAAATATTTACACATCACAAGACACATGTCATATCCACTTGAGTACAAAGCACAAACAATTAAATATGCAATTTGCAATTATGAACTTATTACAAAGAAACATACATTACGTAACTTACAAAATTAAACACAATATAACGAGGTCTTGTCTCTCTTTAAACATAACCTTGGATTTTACTTAAATTCACATAGACCTATATTTGGTTCCCTAATTTAATACCATGGTCTCATACCTACACACTAAATCCAAATATCAATAGTCCATAGAGATATAAATACATTATAAGAAATAAACATTATTCAAAATATTTACGAAACATTTACAAACTCAATTAAATACCTAAGTTCATATGCAATTATAACATCATTTAAACATTTAACTTTCATAAGGTAAAATCATATTGCCTTGTTACGGAATTAAATCTTGATTTCTAATTACTCTCATAACATCAATAATCCATCACATAATCATCATGTTTTTTTAAATCAATTATCTCATAATGAAAATCCATAATAGTAACACAATATAGTCCATCATATGCATCGTAAAGTAGCATGAATTTGACATCAAATATGATCAATTCACAATATAATGTATAAAATCTATAGTGCATCTAACATGTTATCAAGTGCTAAGTCTAACATAAGAAAGAAATATGGAAAGATACAATGGGCTGGGGTGAGTCCTCACACAAGACACCTTCCCCCAAGTAGCACAATAAAAACAATCATAGCTTCCACCAGTCATCCTTTCCTTCATATACCAAATATTTATCTACATCACCTATCGCCTCTCAAATGGTTCCACCACCCCAGCAGTGGAGTTCATCCCATCTCACAAGCTACCTTTCCCAACCACCTCCTGCATCTAGTTTCCCAACATCTGTTCCACCCTTAAGAAATGAAGGAATACATCCATCCTACATTAACCAAACCCAAATCCAAGTACATCAAAGCTAAGCCTACCAACAGACTACACCATTCCACCAGCCTCCCCCACAACCAAAATACTTCCTAGCATAATAACAACAACATCCTATTCTTCTACAACAACAACAAGCATCATCCTACCCATCACAAAAACAACATCCCATCATCCCCCAACAGTAACAAGCATCCTCATATCTAGTTCAACAACCAAATCCTATCATACCCCAACAACAACAATCCACTTCATATCCTCCACAACAATACACTCCCACACCTTAGCAATAGTATCATCCCCAACAATCACCACCTCAAAATCCATTCCAATCAGCCTATCTTGTTGGGAAATCTTTGTATCCAACTCTACACTATCCTCCACTGCAAAATCATTCATATTCACCAACACCATCAGATCCCTTTCCCATGGGAGTACCCATTCCAATGTCAATCAACGCTGAGTGGGAAGAGATGAAAAATGTTCTTAAAAAGCTCAAGGCCGAAACAAACAATAAAGCCTTCAAGTTTGACGAGGTCTATCCCTATCCCTTTGATAGATCAAACACATCGATCCCCTTTCCCAAGCACTTTGAGACACCAAAATTTGACAAATATCATGGAAAGGGAGATCTCATCAACCATGTAAAATATTTCCATATGGCATGCGAAGAAGTGGCCTACAATGATAACTACCTTATGCTCCTATTCTCCAAAAGCTTTGGAGGGACTGTTATTGAGTGGTTCTATAAAATACCCTATAGGACAGTCACAACATTTGCTGAGCTTTCTAAGAAGTTCATGGCCCAATGTGCCCACAATGTCAAGAATGAGTTGTCCTTGATAGACCTTTGCAACTCAAAAGAGAAAGATGGAGAAAGCCTAATAGACTACTTCCAATGATGGAAAAGCCTCACTACCCAACTATCGTATCAACCCTCTAAGAAGAATATCCTGAAGATCTTCATAAATAGCCTGCATCCCAAACTATCCCACTTTATGAGGATGAACTGCATCCAAATGTATCAAGATATCAAAGGTAAGGGGATAGATATTGAAAGAGGTCTCCTAGATTAAGGCATGATCCAACATCACAAGGATGATTCCCACAACAAATCTAGCAATGAAAAACCCCATTATTGGAATCGAAACAAAAATGTTGTTACTGGTGGATCCACAAACACTGAGCATGTCCAAATTATTGTGGCCGGTCCTACACCAAATCCTACATATCAATAAAATCAGCCCCAAATCAATTAGAAGCCCATGCCGCATTATCAGCAACAAGCACATCAAGAATATCAAGGAAATCCAACCAATCAGGCCAATGCCATATCAACAACTCCCAATCAGAATTGGCCTCAAGCTCAGACCCATCAAAAGAGAACCTTCACACCTCTTGGTGAACCTCTGGATGTAATATTTCATCACATGGCCATGGCTAATCTAATCTCGTACCCACCAACTCAACATTTGCATGATGCCACTCCCAAGCCTAACTGGTACAAAGATCATGAGTACTATGATTATCATTGTGTCAAAGGACACGCAACCCTAAGATATATGAAACTAAAGTACTACATCCAAGATCTCATCGATAAAAAGGAGATCCAAGTGGACACACCAGCCCAAGCCTCACCTAATGCCAATCTACAAATCTACCAAAATGTCTTCCCACAACACAATGCTAGGAACAACCAAATCAATCTGAATCCTCCACCCTAGAACCAAGGCAAAGGAAAACAAGGAGACCATGCTAATCAAAAAGACTATACTGCTGCTCATATAAAATATGGCAAATGTGTTGAATGTATAACCCAAATTGAGGCCACAATCAATGTCATCCACATGAAGGGAGCTGATAGTTAGTGTATAGTCACTACCCACAAAGGCCAAATATCTTTCACTGGTGAAAATTCAAGGCCAACACACAATGCACAATACAACCTTATAGAACATATTGGGAATACACCTACCCAAATCTCCATCATTGACCTTGTTCACACTTCACCCATCCATTAAGAAATCCTCAACCGAGCCCTCCATGAAAGACATGTCCCCATAGACATAAACACCATCCAGTTCGAGAACCTTGTGAGACATCTATCTGCATCCTATTCTTTATCCTTCAAGCCATCTCACATAACAATCATTGCACCTAACAATAATCTTCCTCTCCGCATCACCGTTATGGTCATAGATTTTTCCATCAAAAGGGTCATGGTAGATAATGGCTCGGCCCTAAACCTATGCACTTTGAAATTCATTCAGCAGATAGGGTTCACAGAGGTTGACATATCACATGAATTCATCACCATCAAGGCATATGATAACTTGGAGCATACCTCTAAAGGTACCATTCTTTTTCCTATCAAGCTAGGCCCATAAACACAAGACACCATTTGTCATGTTGTCGATCTTGACCTACCATTTAATATCCTCCTCAGATGACCATGGATCTATTCCATCAAGGTTATACCATCTACTTACCATAAGTGTGTCAAATTTTTGCATCAAGGCACTAAGGTTATCATCCATGTAGATCCCAAACCCTTTGCATATTTTCGTGCGATGGAAGCATCATTCCCTCATTATAGCTATTGTCTTGGAACCAACATTGGCACTTCTTTTTCTAGCTCTTCACAATCCTATAGCGATCTAGAGACCATCCTCGACTCCACTCTCTCTTCCATCAATATCAACAACCAGGGTTGTGGTGAATACACCCTGAATGATGCATTTGTAGTAGGGCCCCTCCCACTTGGTCCACATACACAAGGGTTCCTGAGTCACCAAAGAAAGCCTACTCATGTTGAGTATGTGATCAAACAATTGGGGCCATTGACATTTGTTTCCTATGGAAACATAGATAGTTAAGAGATGGACCTTGACATCAACCGGTGGTTGTATAGAGATCCCCAACCACCTGATAATGAACTTCTTAGCTACTTCAAAGAAAAATACCTAACATCACACAAGTATGCCATAAAACAATGGAAATATCAAGGTGGTGGTCTAGGACCACAAGAAGGCAGGAGAAAAGACCCAATCATAGCATCAAAGAATCCAAAGCATTAAGGCCTTGGCCTTAATACTCCTCACCTATGCATACAAGAGACCAATACAGAAATTGGGGGCACCAACATGACCACATTCCCTTCTTGAATAGCTAGGATGACCTCATGGAGATTGAGGAAATCCCTGTAGAGGGAGAAAAGAAATCCTATGACAACATATTCAATGATGGTACCCTCCTAGATGCATTTTTCCTCCATCAACTCGCCATTAACATCATAGATCTTTCCATCATCCACCCTGAACTCATAGACTGGGACCAACCAAGAATCACATAGATCGATGAGTTCAAAAGCACACAATCGATCCTAAGGTTCATGGGAGCAGTAGGCCAACAAGCAGATCAAGATCTAGAAGTAACTCATGTCTACAAGCTCGAACCCAAAGGATATTTTGGGGAGGAGGCAAGCTTTAGATGCAAAATTGAAATAGAAAAAGAAAAGAATGAGTCCTTATATGAAAACCCTTTTGGGGCACATTCTGACTCCATAAAAGATAAAATAAAGGGCGTAGCTTCTGGTGAAAACCTCTCTGAGCTGCTAGAAGATGAAGACTTGTCTCTTCCTCCCATCCAAGATTACAAACCATAGTAGTCACCCATCATCATTGAGGAAACTAAGCCAGACAACTTGGGCATAGAAGAATGCCTGAGAATCACCTACATTGCAGCATCTTTAACAAAGGGTGAAGAAATGGCTTTTATGGAACTTCTCCAAGAGGCCACCACAAAATTTGCATGGTCATATGAACATATGTCTAGGCTTTATCCAAATCTAGTCGTGCACAATCTTGTAGTGGCCCCCAATGTCAAGCCAGTAAAGTAGAAGCTACACAAAATGCATCCCAAAGTAGCCCTATTGGTAAAAATAGAACTGGAAAATCTCTTAGATGCCAAGATCATTAGAGCCATAGATTATTTAAAATGGATCTCCAACATGGTGCATGTCACCAAACCTTCAGGAGAAATACGTATCTATATAGACTTCAGAGATCTCAACAAAGCATGTCTAAAAAATGATTTCCTACTTCCCAACATAGACATGATCGTAGACCTCACAACAGACCATGAGATGTTGTCACTCATGGATGGCTTCTCGGGATATAATTAGATCCAAATAGCAGAAGAAGATCAACACAAAATTCCATTCACCACACCATGGGGAACCTTCTTCTACAACATGATGCCCTTTGGGCTCAAAAATGCTAGAGATACTTATCAGAGAGAAATGAAAACCATCTTCCATGATGTGATCCATAAAATCTTGTAAGACTATGTCGATGATATTCTTGCAAAATTTAAACACGAGGTGAACACCTAGACATCCTTGAAAGTGTGTTTGATCGTCTCGATCATTATGGCTTGAAGCTAAATCCAAATAAGTGTGTCTTTGGTGTAACAACTGGAAAGCTTCTAGGCTTTATAGTATCATGGTGTGGCATAGAGATCAACCCTAAAAAGGTCAAAGCCATTACGGAGATGCCTCCTAGAACACTCAAGAACCTTAGGAGCCTAGAAGGAAAGCTCCAATCAGTGCGTCTATTTATCTCACAACTAGCAGACAAGTGCCAACCTTTCACACACCTACTCCACAAGGACACAAGCTTAAAATGGGATCCTATATGTTAGAGAAGCTTTGAGAGGCTAAAGGAATATCTATCCAACTCTCTTATCCTTGTACCACCAGTTTTAGGATGCTCTCTCATACTCTACATCTCTGAAACCACTACAGAATTGGGGGCACTCTTAGCACACCATGATGACAACAACAAAGAGAGAGCCATTTATTATATCAGTCAAACTCTTGTCAGCTATGACCTCAATTATTCACCCATGGAGAAAGCATGCCTTGCAGTGGTCTTCACCACCCAAAAGCTTAGACATTACACACTTAGCCACATAATCAAGCTCATCTCAAAGGTAGACCCACTCAAGTACCTACTATCCAGGACAACTCTCATAGGTCGTATGGAGAAATGGGTCATGCTACTCAGCGAGTTTGACATCCAGTACATAGATCAGAAAGTAATAAAAGGGAAATTAATTGTTGATCAGCTAGCAGAAGCACTACTAGTGGATGCCTATCCACTAATCATGGAATTACCTGATGAGCATCTATGTATGATCGAAGAAAAACCAATCTAGAAGCTATACATTGATGGCTCCTATACATCACATGGATCAGGGGCAGGAATCCTATTAGTCACACCTCAAGGTGACTACATTCCAAAATACTTCAAATTGGGATTCCCATGTACTAACAACATTGTAGAATACAAGGTACTCAGCCTCAAGATGGATATTCAATGGAACATCATAGAACTTCAAGTGTTGAGAGACTCACAGATGATTATCAAGCAGGTCCTAGATGAATTTCAAACAAAGGATGATAAGCTACTACCCTACAAAGAGCTTGTGGACAGACTAAAAGAGAATTTCCTGAGCCTATAGTTCACGCAGATGCCAAGGCTTCAAAACAAAGTGGCTGACGCAATGGTGATCATCAAATCCTTATTGGAAATCCCTCATGATGCATCACAGTATGAATTCTTAGTCAAGCAGCTACATATGCCTACTTATGAGAACGTCGATTCACAAATGGTGTGTGTCTTGGTTATTCCTCAGTCCCCGTGGTACCATGACATCCATGCATATCTAAAAAATTGTATCGTATCTCCCCATCTCACCAACACCCAATGCCAAAATCTAATTCAAAGAGATTCCCATTACACTCTTGTAGCCAACACCCTTTATCATCAAGGATATCATAACATCCTCTCCAGGTGTTTAGATTCAAATGAAGTCATCCTGGCTTTACAAGATGTTCATGCTATAATTTGTAGTGTCCACACAAGTGGCATGGTTCTAGAAAAGAAGTTGCTTTGATTTAGGGTACTATTGGCCTATAATGGAACATGATGCTTGTGAATTTGTTAGGAAATTTCTACCATGTCAGCAACATGCAAATCTAATTCATGCACTAGCACAAGACTTGTAGCCCATTGCGCCACCTTGGCCATTTTCATGTTGGGGCTTCGACCTCATTGGTTCAATCACTCCCCTTTCCTTAGATGGACATAAGTATATAATAACAGCCACAAAGTACTTCACAAAGTGGATTGAAGCAATTCCACTCACCCTCACTACTAGCATCCAAATATCCAAGTTCATCTTATACCACATCATTTGCCACTTCGGCATACCATCTACCATCTTCACAGATCATGACACACCTTTTGAAAACCATCATGTGGATGATCTATGTTCCAGACTCCACATCCACCATCTTTTCTCCAATCCATACTTCCTCAAAGGAAATGGACAAGCTGAGGCAACCAATAAAACTATCTTGAAAATCCTCAAGAAGGTTGTCAATAATTCTAGTCATGACTGGCACCTCCAAATAAATCCTACCCTGTGGGCCTACCGTACTTCTTATCATACTCCCATAGTCACCACCCCATATTCCCTTGTATATGGTGTCAAATTTTTTATACCCATCAAGGTTGATCTCCCATCATTATGTGTCTCCATGAAGAACTATACCACAGACGAAGACTATCGCATGACATGTCTCACACAACTGGACCTACTAGATGAAAAGAGACAGGAAGCATATGATCACCTAGTTGCATACCAAAATTGACTCAAAAGGAGTTATAATAAGAAGGTCCATCCAAGACATTTCCAAGTGGGTGACATGGTCCTAAAGGAAAATTAGAAGGTCCAAGCACACACATAAAAGAAGGGCGAGTTTGAACCTACTTGGTTGGGCCCCTATGTTGTCACAACATCCTTTGGTTCTGGAGCCTATCAGTTATCAAGAATAGAAGGTGAGCCTTTAAATGATCCAATCAACATCATACATCTGAAGAGGTTCTATGCCTGAACTAGATCCTACAAATCTGAAAAATCCATAAAAATTGGAAAATCCAGAAAAAATACAAAAAAATCAAAAAAGAAAAAAAGAAAAGAAAAATAATCATCCAAATGGTGAAAACTTGGCAATTCAAGCACCTTGAACAAGTATGTTGATGAAATCCTGGAAAAAGGTGCCATACATAGTGGATTGAGTCATTATCTATCAAACTCCTATCCCCCACCCATCCCAGATCCTAGTCCTCTTTATCCAATCCCCATCCCCACCACCAGCCCTTCATCCCCAGGTGTTCTATCCTCAACCCTATCCAATGCAGCATTCGGTTACTAGCCCACATCTTGTACATATCCTGTAAGAATCCTATATAGTGAGATCTTCCTATCCCCAATCGTGAGCTTCCTATATATATCATGTATAGCGCAATCCTATCCTATATATATCCTATATAGAGACAAACATAGGAAACTATTACTGGTGAATAGCGACTGCATAAATTCACTTCTACTAATTATCAGACTCTACGTCCATCAATGTAACAACACTAATATGTCTTTATCATATATCCAAACATGCAAGGCTCCATGATAACTGTACAGACAACCATATATAGAACATTATTTGTTACTCTGTCAGGAACACTGCTGAAACCAGTTGCTATATAACTGTTTGTACTAACATTTAACCTATGTGCCCATGATATCATGCTGATATCATGTCCATGCTACATATACTTATGGCTTACTGCATAAGTCATCCACGCATGCTACTTTCCATATGTTGTCATCAATGACAAACATATAGTTAGTACTGGCTTGCTGGAAAATCTCCAACAATCTCCCCCCTTTGGCATTGATGGAAACATGTGGAATGAAAAACCACCACCAACCCAATGATAAATAATTTTATAACATTCTCCATTTCCTCATCAAAAACTCCCGCAAAGAAGAATCCTCCTTTTTCTGTACTAATCTTCAATATTCTTGATTTCCTCTACTAAACTATTGTTATAACTAAGTACTAC